>OZ030024.1:15560000-15712500 GCA_964023405.1 Apodemus agrarius
ATGTGGGTAATTCTTGTTGCAAGTTCATCTTAGTCTGTGGAAAACCATTAGCCAGGGACTCAGTTATTATGAGCTGATTGTGGGTAGACCAGTTGCCCCTCCGGATTCCTTTTGAGTTTACTTGGTGCTGTGACTTACAGCATCATTGATCCCAGTCCTTCTTACTTGTTCTGTCTGTGGTTGGCTAGTGACTTGGCGGGGTGAATTTTTTTTTTTTTTTTTTTTTTTTTTTTACTGCATATGGCTTTTATGTCTAGTTTCCTTTAGTATCCACTTCTTCCATGAAGTCACCTAAGGCATTAAGTCACCCCATGTCATAATCTGCTGGATGCTCATGTCTGGGTCCTATACCCAATGGATCCTGGCTCAGCATCACGGGTACTTTTGATGCATATGTAACTTGACATATAATGCATATGTAACTTGACATATAATGTCTCGCTTAACATATTATACAAACTAATGGAAATATCCTCTGTTCTTGCCATTTAAGACTACTTATTGAAATGTATAGAAAAATATATACTTAGTTCTTAGGATAACCTTTAGATACATCATGATGATTCCCGTTTAACATTATAGGACTGGGGCCCCTGGGAAACCCTAGTGATTCCAGAACCCTGTTGTTTCTCACTTTGATGCCACGCCCCACCCTTCCAGCAGCTATGTGCTTCATTCTGTCTCCCCAGCCCAAGTTTACCATTGACTCACTGTTGCAGTCGGTGTACTAGACTGCGTATACTGACCGATCCCTTCTAAGACCGACACGGACCTCATTTAACTGGTATCCAGGGAACTGAGCAGGGCTGTCTCCTGTTACCACCCTTGGTCTAAGATCTATCCTGGCACACACTGATGCTGGCACTAATAATCTAACTTCCTCCTCTCTGATTTGCCTCAGTACCCCTGATCTGTCTCCAAGCTCAACAGGCTTCCCATTGGCTGGTTTTTGGAGCTGATAGACTCCCTACCTCCACATAGCACACATTTCACTGAAATCTAATGCTTTCCTGTATTATCCAATATACCTGCCCGCCAACACTACAGGGCCCTTCTCACCTAGCCACGGAATGGTTTTGTCTCTGACCTGTTGTTTAACACTTCCATCACAGCAAAACCAAAAACCAACCAAACACCCTTTCCTACTTCAAGCTCTTCGTGTAGACATACTTTCTGGCACCCCACCCCCATCCCCAACCCAGTGGCATCTCTAAGAGCTGTCTCATGTCTGACAAATCTCCTCCCTGCCCCCTCCCTCCCCTCTCACAACTTCATCCTTTCTGGTTTAAAAGCTTGTTTGTGCTCCTTAATGATACTTGCAACCCCACGTTTCTATTACTGTTTTACTGTAGCTGAACTACCCAATGAAGGTCTTTTTCCTCTGGCCTATGAAAAGTATTTTTTTTCTCACTACACACTGTAGAGATCAAAAGACTCAAATAAATGCACTGGGGGAAATGGCTAGCCATACAGAATAGGAGCTACTGCGTGCCCGCCGCAAGCTGTCTCTTAGGACTGATACGAAGGGGTTTGGTGTCTAGGGACAAGATTCAACTTGTCAAAAAAGAGCGTGGAAAAGGCCATTTCAGAGCAGGGGTGTGTGGGGGGAGGGTTCACACACTGAGGACAGTGACTAGTCATTGCCCGCCGTCCATTCTTCAAGCCACTCTAGATGGGCTAGTTAGTTACTGGCAGGATTCCGGGCAGCAGGGCGATCTTGAGTGCATCCATGCATCATTCAGGTCGGACATCTTTTCATCAAAAGTTCAGGATTCAGGGGCAGAGAAGTGTGTGTGTGTGTGTGTGTGTGTGTGTGTGTGAGAGAGAGAGAGAGAGAGAGAGAGAATATATGAATGAGAGAGAGAATATATGAAAGAGAGACAAACTTTCTAGCAAACCCCGGGTTTCTTCATCCTGTCACCAGAAGGAAGACATGTCCAAAAGTCAGACCTCTTACCTGAGCCTCCAGCGGTTCAGCTCATCTCCCTGTGCGCCTTTGCTAAGATCCCAAGGCGGACCCTGAGGGCTGCCCTCCCTCTCCTGGCGGTGCGTCCCGTCCCTCTCTCCCCCCTGACTCCCACTCGGCCTCCCCGCCCCCTCTGTCCCCTCCCTCTGAGCCCAGGCCCAGAAATCCCACGCCCTTTGCTGCACAGGAGCTCGGACGAACCCGGGGAAACCTCGGGTCGCCAATCACGGCGCGGAGGAGAGGCGGGCGCTCGGCTCCGGCGCGCTGGGGGAGCCAGCTGGCGCTGCTCTGTGCGAGCCGCACACAATCACTCCGATACCGACACGCGCCCAGACCCCGCGAGCATCACCGACAGAGCTTCGTAGCCACGGGCGCTGCAGACCAGGCTCTGGGAGCCCCGTGCACCCGAGCCCCCTGCACCCCGAAGCCCCTCAGGCCCGCGCGGCTAGAGCAGGGAGGAGGCTCGCAGGCTTCCGCGCTGCCATGTGAGCGGCGGCGGCGACTCGCACCTGGCGCCACACCTGGGGCCCCGCTGCCCTCGGGGGACAATGCGCGCCTGCTGCAGTCGCCCCGTCCGCACCTGACCATGGAGTGCGCCCTCCTGTGCCTGTGCGCCCTCCGGGCCGCTGGTCCCGGGCCGCCGTGGGGTCCCGCGGGACTGGGGCGTCTGGCCAAGGCAGGTGCCACCACCGAGGGGCGCGCCACACAGCCGGGACCAGGGAAGCGTCCGCCCCGCGGCGCTGCTCACGCGGCGCTGTCACCCTTTTCTTTCTTGCAGGCGCTCCAGCTGTGCTGCCTCTGCTGTGCTTCGGTGGCCGTCGCCTTAGCCAGTGACAGTGGCAGCAGCGGTGGCAGCGGATTAAATGACGGTTCGTATTTGCCCTCTCTCTCTGGGTACTCCGCCATCCCGCAAGGGCTCCCCCCTGCACTCTGGTCCCCTTTGTGTTAGAGTGAGACGTGTTAGAAAAAAAAGGCGCACCTCCTAACCTGGCAGGTGTGTGCTGTCTGAGCCAAAGGCTCCCTGGTTGGAGAAGGGGGAGCATGGCAAGGGCTTTGAGCTTATCAGACAATCAGTGCCTCGAGCTGCGAGTCTCATAGATGAGAAAATAATTTCCCCCTTTCATAGATGGCTTGTTAGGGAAAAAAAAAATCCGAATTTAAGTAAGAAATTAGAAAGGAAGTGGGCACCGGGTGGGGAATTGATAAAAGGCTCCTTCGTTTCCTTCCTCAGCTGGGAAAGCCACAGATTGAGGCTAAGAGGGGTGAGCGTCCCCTCCCTCCCCCCCCCCGCATCCCCTCCCCCCGTTTCCCCTACTGCTGGTTTCCCACTGTACTAACCTCTTCACTGACATCTTGGCGTGGATGCCCAAAGATGCTTTCTATTGGTAGAAAGCCCTAGCACAAGGTGCTTTAAGTCCTTTTTTTTTTCTGTCTCTAAAGTCCCCCAGCTTCAAAGATCCAGAGCAAGATTCAGTTTTCTCATGTACTAACTCCACAGAAACCCTTGTTCTCAGGGCTTCCCACTAGCCTGCCGAAGGACAACTGATGTTTGCCCAGGACTCTTGAGCAAGGCCTTACTGGGCCAACATGGATTTCTTGGGATTCTACAGTTTTCATCTTTGTAGAATTGAGTCCTCTTGTCCCGATGCGAAGGCTCATTCTGGGCCTGGAAACTGCTGGAATTACGGGCAAAAGCTTCCGGAGAATGGGCGTTCCGAGGACAAGAGACCCAGAAGATGGCCTTGACCTTAGGATTCTCCTCCCCACCCCCACCCCACCTCCTTATTGCTGGCTGCACAGGCATCCCCAACACACCTGGCTTAAGTAGCGATAAGGATTGAACCCAGGGCCTCATGCGTGTCTGGCAGGAACTCTGCCTACCTATGGAGCTATATTTCCCAGACCCTGGAAGGACCATCAGTAGCTAGCACGGCACAGCACATCAAAAAAAAATTTTTTTTTTTTTTTAACAGGGGACCTCTCAGTGCCCCATCTCTGAGACAGGACTGCAGGTAACCAACAGCCTGTATGGTCCTCTCTTGGAAACAAACATGTAGCAGGTGCCTGGGGTAAGGGGGCGAGGGGGCCAGATGATTGGCTAGCACTCCCACATGCTCGTCCAAGTAAGAGCAGGTGGAGTTTCAGATGGTCGTGCACAAGGAGGTAAGAGGCACTGGAGAAACAGTCTGGAGCGGATGTCGGAAATGGTTATTATGCAGTTAGTTAAGTGTGACTGGTAGATGGAGAAAAATGGGTTTTCCCTTTTAAAAAAAAAAGGAAAGAAAGAAAGAAAGGCTGGCTTTAATCAAAGACTACATACCTGCAGAGCAACATATCAGGAATTTTTGAGAACGAAAACGTGTGCTGCTCAGTTTTAAGGGAAAGAAAAGGGAAACACATTTTTTTCTTTTCTTTTTCTTTTTTTTGAAAATATGTCGATGATAGGGAGTTTCAACGAGAGAGGGAGAAAATGAGACAACCATAAAAGAGATGGCCACGCCTTAAAAGTCACAAATGGTCCAGAAAGAAAACAGGGCGTGTTATTGACATGTTGGGTGTCTTTGCTAATTAAGCCCAATTAGAATACAATTAGAGTATTGTGTATCGATCCCTACACACTGTGAGACTCCCTCCTAAGCATCTTCTGTTTTTATTTCATTGTTGTTGACTGTTCAAGACAGGGAATCCCTTCCCCCCCCACCCCCCTTTCTCTTCTGCAAGCCAAGGACCCAAGTGACTCAAACATGCCTCTTAGTTGTTCGGAATCTTTCTAAACACTTTCCAAATTAGTTTCCCATTCTGTGCCTAGAAAGTGGAAACCCAGAAGGGTTTTTTTGTTTTGCTTTTTGTTTTTGTTTTTTTAATTCACACTGGGCATGCTCCACATCCTCTTCTGGGACGATGCTTTTCAATTCCAATGTTTTGTGAGAGAAAGCAGCGTACTGACTTTGCCCTTTCCCACAGCAAATTGTTTCCTCGCTGCCCACGGTCCCCACCCCCCCACCCTCCACCCCCGTCCCCTCCCCACATACCCCCAGATCACACAGCAATTAGTGCTGCTCAGGGGAGCCAGGGGGAAGGCATTTTTAAACATGCCTTTCCAGGTGTCCCTGATCCGCCACACCCCCCTCCAACAAGTCTGAGCAGTTCAAAACATCAGCCTCTATCGAGGATGCTTCTGATGGTTTGGAGGCATTTTTTTTTTTCCCTGCCAAGGTTGTATTTTAGGCCTGGGATTAAACAGGAGAGTCCCTGTGGAGGCTGTGAAACACGAAGAGAGCACCAAATGCTGGCGTGAGAGCCTCGTGCCTAGTGATACTGCAAGAGGGAGCTAGGTGCACCTTGTTAACCAGCCAAGGGAAGCATCAGGTTCACACGCTCTGTGAGTCATTCGAAGGTTAAACTCCACCAGGAAAAGTTTCCAAGTTCGACCTATTAGTGATTTTCGTCAATAATAATAATAATAATAACAACAACAATAATAATAATAAATAACAATTACATACAATGCTCCATAGCTAATATATATGAAGAGTCCCTGTATTTCTTTTCAGACTGAGACTTGACCTTTCACCCAAATATCTTTGACATTTACCAAAGTTGCACTTAGCTTTTAGTTTCTGTAGGGTTTTTTTTTTTTTCTTTTTTTAATTCTAGGCAAGTGCTGGGCCCCTGAGCCCCAGCCAAGCTGTAGCCTCTGTAGTTTAAGCTGGCAGAACCCGATGATCACACAGACTTCAATGCACGTGAGCCTCTCTCTGATTTCTCCTGGCTGTTAGGTGCATAGAACAAGGGGGTTTTTTGTGAGCTTTTGGGGCAGGCTGCTGGAAAGTGGCCCTTTGGCATCCCCGGCTCTGGGTGCTGACAGCTAACTTTTTCCATTACAGATTACGTCTTTGTCGTGCCAGTGGAAGTGGACTCGGGCGGGTCATATATTTCGCACGACATTTTGCACAACCGGAAAAGGCGATCGGCACACGGTGCCAGCGGCTCCCTGCACTACCGCTTTTCAGCATTTGGACAGGATCTACACTTAGAGCTTAGGCCCTCGGCGATTTTGAGCAGTCACTTTAGAGTCCAGGTACTTGGAAAGGACGGCGCTTCAGAGACTCGGGAGCCTGAGGGACAGCAGTGTCTGTATCAGGGATTTATCAGAAATGACAGCTCGTCCTCTGTTGCTGTGTCTACGTGTGCCGGCTTGGTAAGTCTGCCCCGCTCTAATGGAGCTAGTTCTTTCGCGTTTTGTATAACTTGAACGAACAGATGTCCGAAGCATTAAGCTCCCTCTAGCCAGCTCCACACATTCGCACTGTCAGCTTTGATATGTATAATATTACGGATAATTATAAATTAGATTAATTGAATTAATCTAATCTGGTCTCTGGGTAAAAAAAAAAAAAGAAATTATAATAGAACTTTAATGAGCATTTAGAACATTCTTTTGATGTTTAATGGCCTGGGCCCTTTCATTCTCCATGTTTGAGACGATCCCCAAGGAAATTAATTTGATGAATGCCATTCGCTTTGAAACGTCTTGGGAGACCAGGCATTCTATAAATCTAACTGGCTACATGCGTCTCCGTGGCTTTGAAAGGGGGGAAACTGCACTGTAATCTAAAATTGTGTTCAGCAGCCCGAGTTAGCCTACCCTCAACATGTTATAATTGGGGGTGGGGTGGGCGGGTTCTGTTGTTGTTCTTTTGAAATTGCATTGGTGGTGTAGTCCCTACAGAAGGCATCCTCTTAGAACAGGAGAAGATGCGTGGTGTGGTACCGGCAGGATATAAAGCATGACACCCTCGGAGGAGGCAAGACTTTTAAAAGCCCTGGGGACAAGCCTGGTTTCCTTTCTGTATAATCTTTCTGTGTCAAACGCCAGGCCAAGAATATCCATGTAAATGATATTCAGAATCCAATCAAGTATACGAGGCAGTAAACGCCATCCCAGGCTTTCATTTCATGTTGCGATGGAAAAATGTCTGACTGACAGCAGAGCTGGTACTGGAGACACGTGGTGATTGTGCTGTGGCATGGGCAGAAGGAGGGAAAATCCGAGAAAGCCCAGCTGGGACTCGGTTGGTGATGTTCATGCGGGAGGCAGCTTGGCGAAGCAAGAGGTGTGGCTTTTGGGGTGGGCTGGGGGGTGAATGAGGACTCCCATATTCTCAAGGGTTAAGATTTTTTTTTTAGTTACAACTTTTTTTTTCCCCACATGTTGCCCTGAAATCCAGCCAAAACCATAACCGCAGCCATGATATTCTTTAGTGTGCTTAAATTACAAAACAAAACGAGTTAGCAGTACCCAGCTAATCTCAATTCATTTGAGTGATGACTGTCTCAAAGATTCCCTGGGTGTTATGACATGGTTACACACACGTGTACACACACGTGCATGGACGCATCTTAGTTTTCATCCTGTGTGTGTGTGTGTGAGTGTGTGTGTGTGTGAGACTTCTGCTGGGTTTTGGCTTCCTCCTTGTGTTTCCCACTCTCTGCCCATTCCAATTTCCAAAAGTCTCCCAGGGTTACTCCCTCCACCACAGAGCCTTAAACCATATCATTCCGAATACTCATGATGAACAGTTGTGGACCCCGAGGTCCTCAGTATCTAACCAGCACCAACTAGCATGGTTCTGTTTGCATCTTAGTTTCCTCCTCTCTAAAACCAGGGCTATGGCTGATGAGTTAGCGCAGTAGGTAAGGATGCTTGTGGCTAATCCCCATGACCTAGGCTCAGTTCCCTGGGACACGATGGTGGAAGGAAAGAAGCAACTCCTCTGACCTCTGCATGCATGCTGTGGCGTATTCAAACCCCCCCACACACACCAGGTATACAAAATAGATAAAAGTACTAGATGTAATAAAATAGAGGTAACCAGGGAGCTTTCACCCCAGGCTTACAGACAGGAAATGATTTCTGTGTGACGGGTGCTCCTTTGGTCTCTGTGTCTTCTCATCCTTACAGACTGTAGCCTCTCCATGTTCAGCACTCAGAAATTCTGCTCTTTGGGAGGGATAGAAACTCTGATTCGCTGGCTCCAGAGAAGAAAATGAGCCTCTTCTTTTCTAGGGAAGAGGCTCATTTTCGAGACTGGGGCCAAATTGCCATCTACGGCAGAAGAATGGGGAGGTTAAAATCCTCCAGCTTCCACAAGCGTGAAAGACACGACTGACACAGGAGTGTGCCCTGTTGAAGGTGCAGGCTGTCCTTACTCTGCAGCAAGTGGGTGTACCAACTTAGTTATCTTGCCATCACTGGGCCTTGGTTTGCTTCTTGAGTGGTGTGAGATGATCTCTAAGGTTTTTATAATTTCCAGGCATCTGACTTGAGTGATCTAATTTGGTCCCCTTGGTAGAGCCTGTTTGGTAAGAGGTAGGGAACAACCAAATATGTTTGCCCTGGGTTTGCTACTATCCATTTCCCATCCCCCCATAAAACACCTAGGAGATTCAGCAGACCGGTAAGAAGCAAAGTGAGAGAGGGTGGAACTCTCACTAGCAAGTGGTAACCCTGATCCATATAAATTTTGTAACCTTGTGTTGAAGGGTGATATCTACATAGAAATGTTAAAGTGCACACACAGAAAGATGGGCAAAAGTGATGGTATAACTTGATGAATGTCCACAGAGTTTAAACCCATATATATATATGAGCCTAGATCAGACATTATTAGTGCCCCAAGAAGAGTACTCAGTTGTTCCTTCCCTCCTGTCCACCATTGTCCTAAAGAAATTTGTGGTTTATTTATGCTTATTGAAAATTGTTGCTTAAGTAGAATCATAATGTACTTTCTGGTATGGGGATCCCATGATGGTTTTATTAGTTTGTTTGTTTTTTGTTCTTGTGTTATCATTCTGTTGGTATATGCTAAAGAGTCAAGTTGCTGTGCTCCTGGGGTAGGCGTAGGCAAAGCCTTAGCAGGTGCTATGAATAAGGTATCCAAAATGGCTGCGCCAGTGAGCCCTTCAACCAGTAGTATGTGGGAGCATTCTGGACGCTTCCTGTTCTCACCAACACTTGCTATACTACCTGCCTTTCCCATTTTACTCATTTTTTCAGGAATAAATTGGGTATCACATTGTGGCCTGCATCCTTCTGATGGTTAATGGGGTGAAGTGCCACCTTCAAACTCCTGGGCCATTTATGTGCATTCTCTAATAATCTCTTTACTGTATACAGACATGATACAGAATTCATCTTTCCAATTTGAATAGCAGTGTGTACTCCTTTCTCAGGGAATAGAAGCAAGGACTCTAATCAGAATGCCAGAATAGTAGTGTCCTATCAAACTCTGACATCATCTGTTGTGGGTTGAAAAGCAAGTCACGTGAGAACCACTAACGTGACCACAATGATAGACGAACACAGAAGAGAACAGCCCCGTCTTCCTTCTTCTAGCTACCCATAGATACTGGCAAGTGTTGCTGGCCAAGGAGTCGTCTCATAACTCCCCTGAGGCTAATTGGCAGGTACAGAGATGGATTCAGAACATCATAGATGTTCCAAAAGTTCAGCAGATGGACCGGTGTCACTTGTCTCAGTGACTCCTCCAAATGTTAACATGCTGGGAAGATAACATGTTGTCCTTCACCCATTGATGCAGACACTGTCAGGACGTGGGTGGCACTGTGAGATGAGATACCTTCGCGTAAAGCTTCTGTCTTGGGGTTGAAGAGTGGGGCCGGACCGTCGCCTTCAGGATCACTTTAGATGTGATAGCCACCTCTCAGCGAGTCACAGAATGTATTAGGGAAGTAATCAGTCACCTTTAAATGATCTGGCAAAATGCCAGCAGAACGGCCCGCTCCCACCTAGCCTGAAAGGGCAGTAAAACCACAGTAGTGAAATACACGTATTTTTCTTGTAGGCAGGAAGGTAGGCATACACACTCCAGCTGGAATGTCTTCTAGCAGGGGATTTCCCTGAACAATTCGAAATGACCCAGTGTTTAAAATATTTCTAATGCTTTATTTTTTTGGAATGTACACTTACCATACCAAGCTGACAGAACTCACTTTAAGGAGTTCAGTGGGGCGTTCCTTACTCGCAACCATTTATAGAACGGGGGCAAATGAATCTTGCCCGCCGTTAGGTCTGCACGCCACTCTTGGCTTGTGATACCAAATGACTGGTCTGGGTCACCGCTACCCACTCTGCCTGGTGACCTTGAGCTCAGTGAGTGTATTGGAATTGCAGCCTTTGCCACAGATCGTGGGGGTTACGGAGTAAACTAGTCAATAGCTGCCTGACATATCTGTCCTTTCTCCTCTGTGAAGCCTCCTCTGTCTGCCCTCTGCAGTGACAAGGAAGGTCATGACTGCCACCAAATTCAGGCGCCTGGAAGGAGACCTTCCCTTGCTGTCCAACTGTAACCAACTCTGGAATCTCACCTGCGTTCCTTAATTCTATTCAAAGTCAGATTTTGCCTTTCTTTGAAGATTTTGACGTTTTAAAACATGCTACTTTCAACATCCTTAAAAATTGTAAATGACTATAGAGTATGACCCACTTAATACGCTTTGTCTGAGGTGCTAAAAATCTGGACTCCTTTCCGTAAAACTGGAATTTGGGCCCGGAAATATGTCAGATTTCCTAATAATTTTGCTGCGTTTCAGTATTTGAGAAGTAGTAAACTGAACACTTGTGCTTGGGAATGGGTGGGGAAGCCATGCTGGTCCCGTCACCCAATGGCTGGCTGTCGCTTCTGTCCTGTCAGACACTTTTCTGAGAACAGCGGGTAAAGCTGTGAACGAGGAGGACACAGACGCCATCAACACACCCCCGACAGACGTGTCCAACCTCTTCTTTAAAAACAAGATTTACAGCCGGGCGGTGGTGGCGCACGCCTGTAATCCCAGCACTCTGGGAGGCAGAGGCAGGTGGATTTCTGAGTTCGAGGCCAGCCTGGTCTACAGAGTGACTTCACAGAGAAACCCTGTCTCGAAAAACCACACAAAAAACAAACAAACAAACAAACAAAAAACAAGATTTACTTTTATTTTATGTGCATTGAGTTTAGTACCTGTGTGTGTACGGTGCCCAAACTGGCCAGTAGAGTAGGTTGGATCTCTTAGAACAGGGGTCATGAGCTACCACATGGGCCCTAGGAACCAAAACCAGCTCTTTTACAGTAGCAGCAAGTATTCCTAACAGTCGAGTGTTGCTAAGCCATCTCTCCAGGCTGGTGTCCAATGTTTTGAGACCGTAATAGGACATTGTTCATCTACAAAGCCCATGTTTTGCCATGTAGTCCAGTTTTTTACACACACACACACACACACACACACACACACACACTCACTAACACGCTCACTTACAAAACAACCTGTTTTTTTTTTTTTTTTTTTTTTAAGGTAAGTTTAGGCTTCATCGCTCTGCTTGGCTACATATAGCCCATGGCGGTGGGTGAGACACACCTGGAGAAGCAGCACCGGGCTCTCAGATGTAGAGATTCCCAACCTACTCAGCACTAAGCTGTGGCTCATCAGAGCTCAGGAACAAAGAGCCCAGAAGCTACAGCTTCAGAAAAGGGAGAGGCTGGGTGAGGTGGTACCAGACGGCACCCCTCAGCACTGCAGTGTGCAGCGCTCCAGCCTGCCCGTGAGTCAGAGTCCTGCATCACTGACAGATGTTTAATTCTGTTTAAACCTAGACTTTTCCCCAGCGTGTTTGATCATGGGTATTTTTTTTTTCTTTTCCCCTCCAAAGAAGATCTCTGCATAGTTTCATCAAGACAAGACAGCCGGGGAAACAGTGCTTTTCCCCAATTTTGTACTGCGTCTTATGCTTGAAAATAACCTCTAGGGACAAGAGCTTCACGGGCACCAGGCTTAACAAAAGCTAGGCACCCAGGCTGTCTGCAGATGCCCCATGTAGCCGAGGAAGGTCTTGAAGTTCTGATTCCTTTGCCCCTAGTTCTTGAGTACTGGGATGGCAGAAATGTATCCCCGTGTCTGGTTTTATGTAGTGTTTAGACTCTGTGAATGCTAGGCAGGGACTAGCAAACTCTATCAAAGGGGCTACATCCCAAGCTGTTTCCCCTGTGTGTGACAGAGAGAGAGAGACGGTGAGTCTCATGTGGTCCAGGCTGTGCACAAACTTCCTATGTGACTGAGGCTAACCTTTAAGTTCTGGTCCTCCTGTCTATATCTCTGGAGGTGTGCCGTCACATCTGGTTTTCTGTGGTACTGGGGATTGAACCCAGGACTTTGTGTGAGCTAAGAATTCTATTAACTAAGCTATGCCCCTGGCCGTTCCAGACCTTTAAACACACTTCACATGCATTTTGAATCTCTAAATGATGAAATCAGTTCTGGGCTAATCAAGGAACCTGCTTTAAAATTGTACTTCTGATTGACATAATAGACCAGGATTCCCTATTTCAGCATAAGAGAATAACTGCTAGGCCTAAGATAATTTGCCTTGTCTTTATATGTGACCTCTCTGATGGCCATCCTTTTGTTCTAGTTGGAGATAATATACTTTTGCTTAATAATCTCAATCTAGGACAGGCTTTGTTCTTTATATGTCTATCAAGTGAAAACACACACACACACACACACATACACGGTCACTGACCTCGTGTGTCCGTTCAGGTCTACAGTGCACAGGTCTGCTGACTTTTGGTAATCTCTGCAAATTAGCTGACCATAAGGGAAGACTGCTTTGCCACTGTCGCTGATTCTTCTGTCTGGTGTTGGCTGGTGGTCCCCACTCCCAACTGTGTGACAGGTTCCAGCAGAGCGGTTACAACAACCAAGGCGGCCTCAAGGATCCCTTCCAGCCCGGATCCCCTGTGTACCATCCAAATTTGTTGCTTGCTTTCCTTCGGTTTCTCTTTCCTTTGTCTGCTCCCTGGCAAACTGCCCTGATGCCACATGTGTCTTTTCTTCAGTGGTGGCCTTTGCAGCCTGTGACTGCTACAGTGACCATTCTCAGGAGAACCCGGGTCCCCGCGAGGAGCTTTCGAAGCAATCGGATATGAATGGGCGGCAGGGAGCTTTGATGTCTCCTTTTCGAAAGTATTTTATAACTCCGAAAGCTGTCACCGAGTTGTCTGTTGCTGGTCACTGCCTGCCAAGTTATCTTTAGAAAGCCGACTTCCATTCATGAAAGGGCCGAAGTTAAATGCCCCTAGCCCATGGCTCTGCCTCCTTGCCAGGGCCTTGCAAGCTAGGCAGGGGTTGTTGAATTACATCTACCCGCGTGAAACTTCATGGTCACTTGAGAGGATCATGTGAAATTACAGATTAGACTGGGTGGTGTTTGCATGTTTTTTAAATACAGGCTGACCCAAATCAAAGATGTTTTCTTAGGCTATTATTCAATTCATCAAGGGTAAAAAGACCCTTTTATTTTCTTGGCCTTTCTCCTCTGTGTTCTCCTAAGACATGATTTGTGAATAGAATTATTTGCTTTTATCAACGCTCCAAGCAAAAGGCCAAACCAAATTAAAAAAAAAAAAGAAATTTTTTTTTCCCCAAAGACCAAAGCTCTGGCGGGGAATAGGGGAAGTAGGACTCTAGAGTAGCTAAGACAAGCCTGAGGGGGTCTCCCATGAGAGATAGAAGGGCCCAGCCTCCCTCTGTGCTGCCTGCCTGTCATAATATAGCCATTAAGCACCATTCCTTCTGGATAGCTCTGCCGGCCATACTTGACTCCAGGGCCCTGGCTGGGGGCATCCTGGGCTTGCTTCTTAGAGCCTCAGGCTTGTCATCTGTCCAGTAGAAACGGCTGCTGGCAGAGGGTGAGGAAGAGGGTGGTAAGTGCTGAGCTTGTCACACAGTAGCTGCTCTGCTGGATTGTGTTGACTTTGAGCGAGGAGGTGGTCTGGGCAGGAAATGGCCGCTGAACTCTCTTCCCCCCCCCCCCAAATCCTGAAGCCTTTCCAGGCAGGCCTGTCAGAACAGGAAAAAGAATCTCTTTGGTGTTGGCAACCCTCTTGCTGTAAAAGTTGGGAATGTTGCAGGGAAAGGAAACATTGTATCGAGGAAGAAAGAATAAAAGATGCCGATTAAGGGTGGGGGGGGGAGGAGGAGGAAGGGGAGGAAGGAGATCAGCATGTAGATCACAGTTCAGGTTTGTGTCTTCGGACTCCGAAGGCTCTTCCGGTGGTTATCTGCACAGCCAGGCACATCGCTCACTCACTGTGAGCTTGACCACTTCATTGTAAGCTGAGAGGACCACACCCGTGGGGGCTCACATATATTTGAGGGCAAGAAAGACCCTGTATGGAGGCTCAAGATGGTTTCCCCTGCAGGGTCAAATTCCCTAACGTAGAAATCAGGTTTGTTAAGATCCCAGGCTTTCTTGAGTGTACTAGCGTGGCACCACACTTTCAGAAGTGTGAAAGTTACCAGTCATTGCACACTGTGGCTGGTTTTTTTGAGGGTGTCTGCTTTATTAAAACACAAACACCCAAGTTTTGCCCAGAGTTGGCAGATTATTCAGAAGTGGGTCTAGAACCTTTGTATTGACTTTTCCAAGTCTTTTTGAAGTGCCTGGTTTAGAAAAAAGATTTGTCACTTTAGATCTTAAATGCTAGAGCGTTGTCTGCCCTGTCTTCTTCCTTCAATAGCTTCAAGTTCAGGTACTTTTCTGAATGAATGTTTGCAACACAAATCATTACTATTCAGTGGTTATTAGAGTGAGTGGTTATGTAGCTTACTGAACTGCTTGGGACTGCAGTCCAAAACACACACACACACACACACACACACACACACACACACACGACATATATGTATTATAATTGGTGTGTGTGTATAATTGTATATATGTACTCATGTGTGTGTATTGTATTGGCTGGTTTTGTGTGTCAACTTGACACAGGCTGGCATTATCACAGAGAAAGGAGCTTCAGTTGAGGAAGTGCCTCCATGAGATTCAGCTGTGGGGCATTTTCTCAGTTAGTGATCAAGTGAGGAGGGCCTCTTGTGGGTGGTACCATCTCTGGGATGGTAGTCTTGGGTTCTATAAGAAAGCAAGAGCTAGCCAGGGGAAGCAAGCCAGTAAGAAACATCCCTCCATGGCCTCTGCATCAGCTCCTGCTTCCTGACCTGCTTGAGTTTCAGTCCTGACTTCCTTTGGTGATGAACAGCAGTGTGGAAGTGTCAGCTGAATAAACCCTTTCCTCCTCAACTTGCTTCTTGGTCATGATGTGTGTGCAGGAATAGAAACTCCGAGGAAGACATGTATGTAGAATTGGTTACTTTTCTACCGCCATGATAAAAATGCCATGGGCAGCATCACTTGGAGAAGGAATGGTTTATTTGGATTTATGCTTACTGAGAGAGGAGTCCATCCTGACGGGGGAATCGTGGCGGCAGCCAGCCAGCATGGCAGCTGAAACAGCTAAGAGCTCACATCTTGAACTGTGGGCAGAGATCAGGAAAGGTGGGCTGGGAATGGAGCCCTCCTCCAGCGAAGCCACACCTCCTGAGCCTCCCCAATATCGCCAACGGGGTGCTACGGTTCAGGTACCAAGTCTATGAGGGATCTCATTCAAACTACTACTACTACTCCACCCACGCACACACATACATACGCACAACTATATGCACTCATGACATACATATACTTACAGGCATGTGTGTATGCAGATGCTTATGTATATAAATGCATACGCTTCTGGAATGGCTTTAATGTAACCTTTCTATCCATTTCTCATTCCCCTTTCCCCAAGTCACTTTCTCCTCCTCCCTCCTTCCCTCCCTCTCTCCTCTCTTCCCATCTTTTCTACCCCTCCCTCTTTCTTCCCACCTCCCTCCCCGTTTCCTTCTCTCCCACTCGGATGCTGGCATCCAGCAAAGCTGGGTACTCACTACCCTACTCCATCCTTTTCCTCCTCTTGGCTCCCTCCTGCAAACATGGCCTCCTGAGTCCCAGGGGATTCAGACACCCGCTGGCTTCCCGACTTATTCATCTCACCTGACGTATCCGTCCCTAGAGCCCCAGATGTGTCATGGCTCAGAACAGGTACGTGTGGTCTGGGCTTTATTTGCCTTTGCAAAGACTTTGAGGCTTCAAGGAGCAGATGGCTGTGCTCATCAGAACAAGAACACAAAATCCTCCTTCTTTTTCTTTGTATGTTCATGGGTGAGTTAACCCAGAGGGGAATATTTATTTGTACTTGTGTGTGCTGTATATTTAGTGTGTGTGTGTGTGTGTGTGTGTGTGTGTGTGTGTGTTGGGGTGGGGAGTTTGTATTTACTGACATTTGACATTTGTATTGAGGTATCTTTGTCGTGGTAATACAGAGATTAAAAAAAAATAAAAGGCCTGTCTTTGGAGTTATTTCATTTTTAAATTTTGATCATTTTCATACCCTCCCCCAACTCCTTGATGATCCACCCCTACTCCCTTCTAACCCAACCTCCTGTCTGTCCTCTTAAATCGCACAGCAATCCAGTCCAACTTGTGCTGCCCAAAGACTCCTAGGTGTGGGCCATCCCCTCGAGGGTGATCATCCTACCACGGATCACATACCTAAGGAAAACCAGCTCATGCTCACTTCGCTGCTCTCGGTTGCTAATAGCTTCTCAGCCAGAGGTTGGATTCCATGTTTTCCTCCCCCTCTCCTGCAACTTGGTGTTTTGTCTGGCTTCAGCTTGTATGGGTCAGGTCGCCACTGTCACAACTGCGGTGGCTTCATATGTGTCACTGCCCTGCAGTGCCCAGAAACCATCATTTTATTATTCTGGCTCTTTTCTACCCTCCTCTCTTCGGAGATGATCCCCAAGACTTGGTCAATATGCTTATATCTGTTTTGGTTTTGGTTTCGCTGTTGCTGTAAGAATAAGTATGTATCTTGAAGTCTCTGGGTTGCGTACAGAACTGTATTTTGTAGGAGGGGTTAGGGCACCGAGCCACTTCTTTACAAAACACTGACATATCAGATACAGGATAGCTATAGCCAAGGGTGGGGTGGGGAGAGTTAACATGCTTTTATTGGCCTGTGCCACCAAGTGCCGTTGTCATTATAACCCTAATAGTTCAATATGCAGGTCTTCTGAGAACTCACTTCCTCCTGGTTTTCCATGGACCCAAGACAGTGGCTTCAAACAGCTCCCTCCAGCAGAATATATGAGCTGCAAAGTCGCATGGTTTCCCACCATAAGCAACAAACAATTCAAGAGGAAAATGGCGCTGACTAAATCTTGGAAATCCAAATATAAACAGGCCTAATGGTAGTACTGCACATGGAGGCTTTCATGACCAAAAGTATTTGTTTGCAGTTCATATACAACACTGTCTACAAACTCAGGAGTTTTGGTTACATCAAGCCTGTTCCCACAGTCTTTTTGGGTTTTTGTTTTTGTTTTTGTTTTGCCAGTTATAGAGCAGAATATACTGGAATGCTGTAACAAAGGTCGGAGGAATGGTTCTGCCTGGTTCAGGACAGGACACCTCTCCCGAAGGGATGGCTTTGATGTATCTAAGGCTTTTACCTTCAGGAGGATTCTTTTGATGGCTTATTCATGCCACTCAACTTTGAAATATACAATCTGCCCTTTTTTACCCATCAGTCACAGGGACATGCCTTCTGATATAAATCAGACGTGGCCATCATTGATTTATGAGGAGCCAGCTATGTGCACAGCCTCCTTTGAGGGGCAGAACTTGAAAGACTGAGATAAGCTGGTAAGGGGGGTGTTTATGTCGGCCGACTTGCCAGGTTCTGTAACAGAGCAGGCCTGAGTATCCTGAGGTCACCCTGTGAGCCTACAGTCCCTGTCTGCATTTTGTGTTTTACTTTTTCCACTTCCAGGAGGCATGCACACACTAACTCAGCATTGATTTCTCAGTTGAGCAGATAGGATCACAAATCATTTGTATTGTGGATAAGTCCTAGGGTCTGTTTTATGCGTGTCCAAGATAAGATTGAAGTTAAATACGGCTTACGTGGCCATCTCTCAGGCTCTTAGGAGGTCAGGGTTTTATAGCTCTCACTTTGCAGTAAAACTCATTGGCATAGGATAAATCCCTGTCTTGTCAAAGTCTCTCTCCTGTGAGTAAGATGGATATGACCTGGTGCTCAATTCTATATGCTTAACACTACCACAATGAGCAACAAAAGAAGCCTAGAACAGTTGGTGGTTTTGAGTGCAGACAGCTGAGAGACTGGATGCTCTTGTTTAGACCCCAGTTCAGACCCCAGAAAAGGAAAGTTGGGAGATAAGGCCAAGACATCAGCACAATCTTTTAAAGAGTCCCCAGGTCGTCCTAGAATAAAGTTAAGTTTGAGAATGGGTAAATGCCCTGGACTTTAGACCCCTCAACGCCTCAGAAATAGCTTGTTCAAGTAATGGTTTAAGATGAGAGATGACATGTTAAAGTGCCTGAGTTTTGGGACAGCCCCCACCCCCCCCAACAGTGATGCAATTCTGAGGAAATGATTCTTTTGGATAACACTTGAATTTCTTTTAAAGTTTTATTTCATGTTAAAGATGTTGAGGGGGGAGGCCGTACCTCTGACATGGGAGGGAAGGTTGGAAGACCACCCACCTCAAGTGTTGGACCTCATTTTCTACTTTGCAATAGCATCTCTTGCTGTTTATTGCAGCCTACCTACACCAGGCTGTCTGTCCCGAACAGGATGCCTTGTCTTTTGTTGCTGCCTACACCAGACTAGCTCTCCCTCAAATTTCCAGGGATTCTTCAGTCTCAGCTTCCCATCTGGCAATAAAAGGGATTATAGGCACAAGCTATTGCACTGGCTGTATGTTGGTTCTGGGGATCTGAACTCACACCTTCGTGCCTTACCCACTTATCTCCCAGCCCCAATTTTTGGTGTTAAAATAATGTTAGACTCATAGGAATTTGCAGGAATATTACAGGGAGGTGCTGTAGGGGAATAACTGGCCAATCTGGCAATATAGTTTACTTGTCTGTAAAGTAGAGACTACAAGGAAAAGAGGAAACAGTATATTAAAGGGCTAAAGTCCAAGATGATCTCCCATATTCCTGGGCTCTGATAATTCATGCTTACTCTTCTGGTTATGTGGTCACTCACTGGATCTAGATGCTGCCGGGATGAGATTTTGCAGAATAAGCTTCCAAATCAGTTGCCCTTTACATGGGGACATTCTAGGAAGGTCTAACCTTATCAAGCAAGCTCTTTGAATCTGGGTCTAGTGTGTGGGCAGGCGTCACTGGGGCTCAGGAAGAAGGGCTTACGTGTAAGAGACTCTCACTTGTGGGGAAGGGGCCATGTCACAAGGCAGAGTCAGCCTTCCCGGACTACAGTAGTCTTTGACGGTGAAACCCTAGGCAACTGGATACTCAGCAAACAGAGGCTCATCTCAATTCGCCAAAGGAATGGAATTCTAACTATAGTCCGAAGCGACTGGAAGTGGTTTCCGTTACAGAACAAAAGAATATATGGCAGGGCGTCCCACACTTTAAAAAAAAAAAAAGATATATTCTTTATTTACATTCAAATGTTGTCCCCTTTCCTGGTTCCCCTCTACCCCGAAAATCCCATAAGCCATCTCCCCTTCCCTAATCAACCCTCCCCCGCTTCCCTGTCCTGGAATTCCTCTACACTACAGCATCAAGTCTTTCCAGGATCAAGGGCCTCTCCTCCCTTTGGTGTCTAACAAGACCATCCTTTTCTGCTGATGTGTCTGGAACCGTGGGTAACTCCATGTGTACTCTTTGGTTGATGGTTTTTGCCCCCAGGAGCTCTGGGAGTACTGGGTGACTCATATTGTTGTTCCTCCTGTGGCACTGCAAACCCCTTCAGCTCCTTGGGTCCTTTCTCTAGCTCGCCCATTGGGGACTCTGTGCTCAGTTCAATGGCTGGCTGAGAGTGTCCCCCTCTGTATTTGTCATGTACTAGGAGAGCCTCCCAGGTGATAGCTATATCCGGCTCCGGTCAGTCAGCACTTGTGGGCATCCACAATAGTGTCTGGGTTTTGTACCTGTATTTAGGATGGATCCCTGGGTGGAGCAGTCTCTGGGTGGTCTTTCCCTCAGACTCTGCTCAACCTTTTGTCTTTGTATCTCCTTCTGTGGGTATTTTCCCCCCTTTCTACAAAGGACCCAAGGATCTATACTTTGTTCTTCCTCCTTCTTGGGCATCATTTGATATGTGAATTGTGTCTTGGGTATTCCAAGCTTCTGGACTAATGTCCACTTATCAGTGAGTATATACCATGAGTGCTCTTTTGTGATTGGGTCACCTCACTTAGGATGATATTCTCTAGTTCAGTCCATTTGTCTTAAGAATTTCATGAATTCAGATTTGTGAGTCGGCAAAAGGCTGGAAACTGCTTATTTGCTGTAATTTTTTGAACTACAGAAGGATACAAATGCAAATTCCTGAGGCTTATTCTAGGTCTGGTGTTCAAGCAAAAAGCAAGCCCCTTCCCCTTTTGTGTTCTTCTTGGACCATCTGCCGCCAACCCCATGTAGAGGGTGAGATAGAGTGTGTGATGATTGGTCTAGATTGTCAGCCCATTGAGATTGAAGATCACCTGGGAGTGATCTGGGTGTGCTGTGAGTGAGCGTCCAGAATGGGATCAACCAAGCAGGGAAGCCGCCCACCCCCACCAACAAAGTGGGTGGCACCATCCACTGATGGACCAGAAATAAAACGTCTGGAAGAAAACCTGTGTGTCTGCTGGTGTTCCCCATCTGCCACTGGTAGCAGTCCAGCTTGATCAGCCTTCTGATGTGGATACAGCACCAGTGACGCCCCAGGGATCTTCCTGGCTTTCAGTGCAGACTCAGGACTGTGGCGGCATCTGGCTTCATTGAGCAAATTCTGAGTTTTGTTTCTCCAGACAGCCATTGTTGGACAGTCTTTACCCCAAAAGCCACACAAATGGTCTATTTTATCACATGTGCATATTCATTCATATTCTCTCTCTCTCTCTCTCTCTCTCTCTCTCTCTCTCTCTCTCTCTCTCTCTCCTGGTTTTGTTCCTTTAGAGAACTCTACTTAATAGCAATGATCTAAAGAGAGGCAGCTAGTTTCCTTACATACTTACTTGTTTAAATTGCTTGGGAAATTGTTATATTAGTATAGATTCTCAATTGAATACTATAGGTGTTAGGATAGCTAATGCTTTCTTTGTTTTTTTTTTCTCTCCGAGACAGGGTTTCTCTGTGTAGTACTGGCTGTCCTGGAACTCACTCTGTAAACCAGGCTGGCCTTGAACTCAGAAATCCACCTGCCTCTGCCTACCAAGTGCTGGGATTACAGGCGTGCACCACCACCACCCAGCTTAGCTAATGCTTTCTTTAGGAAGGAATATCTATGGTTCATAGGGTATATAGGGGCATTTCAGATCTTTGCCTATTAAGCACTGTTATCCTTCCCCAATTGTGCCAGCCCAAAGTGTCTCATAGCCTCCCATGGGTCACCTTTTAATACAGCACTAACATGAAATGACTTCATTATGATCTAAGATCAAGAATTGACAAATGGGACCTCATAAAATTGTAAAGCATCTGTAAGACAAAGGACACTCTCAATAGGACAAAACAGCAACCAACAGATTGGGAAAAGATCTTTACCAATCCTACATCCAATAGAGGGCTAATATCCAATATATACAAAGAACTCAAGAAATTAGACTCCAGAGAACCAAATAACCCTATTAAAAAATGGAGTACAGAGCTAAACAAATAATTCTCAACTGAGGAATACTAGAAGGCTAAGAAATACCTAAAGAAATTTTCAACATCCTTAATCAGCAGGGAAATACAAATCAAAACAACTCTGAGATTCCACCTCACACCAGTCAGAATGGCCAAGATCAGTAATTCAGGGGACAGCAAATTCTGGAGAGGATGTGGAGAAAGAGGAACACTCTTCCATTGCTGGTGGGATTGCAAGCTGGTAAACCCACTATGGAAATCAGTTTGGCAGTTCCTCAGAAAATTGGACATAGCACTACCTGAGGACCCTGCTGTACCACTCCTGGGCATATACCCAAAAGATGCAACATGTATTAAGGATACATGTTCCACTATGTTTATAGCAGCCTTATTTATAATAGCCAGAAGCTGGAAAGAACCCAGATGAGGAATGGATACAGAAAATGTGGTACATTTCTACAATGGAATACTACTCAGCTATTAAAAACAATGAATTCATGAAATTCTTAGGCAAATGGATGGAGCTAGAAAATATCATCCTGAGTGAAATAACCCAATCACAAAAGAACACAAACAGTACGCACTCACTGATAAGTGGATATTAGCTCCAAAGCTCAGAATACCCAAGATACAACTCAGACTACATGAAGCTCAAGATGAAGAAAGACCAATGTGTGGATACTTTGATCCATATTGGAAAGTGGATCAAAACACCCATAGCTCACAGCCAACCAATAGAATGAGCATAGGGTCCCCAATGGAGCAGCTAGAGAGAGGACCCAAGGAGTTGAAGAGGCTTGCAGCTCTGCAGGAGGAACAATAATATGCACCAACCAGTACCCCCAGAGCTCCCAGGGACTAAATCACCAACCAAAGAGTACACATGGAGGGTCCCACGGCTCCAGCTACATATGTGGCAGAAGATGACCATTTCAGACATTAATGAGAGGAGAGACTATTGGTCCTGTGAAGGCTTGATTCCCCAGAATAGGGGAATGCAAGTCAGGAAATTGGGAGTGGGGGTGAGCAGGTGGAGAGGGGATGGGATAGGGAGTTTTTGGAGGGGTAACTTGGAAAGGGGATACCATTTGAAATGTAAATAAAGCAAATATCTAATAAAAAAGAAAGCTATAGTATTAAAAAAACATTCACACAAGGTGGATTTTTGGAGTATGCATGCTATTGATTTCAGTGACATTATTGCTTTCAGGCAGTTTGAAATTTTATTTTTCAAATAATTTATTTTCCCTTCCCCAAAATACTCAATACTAAAACTGTTTCAGACTTTGTCATTGTTTTTTTTTTTTTTTTTTTAATTTCAGACTATGTGCATAGGCTTACTGGCTAAGCACTTCTAGCCTTCAAATCCCAGACTCAAATCCTTCAAATTTTGGTGCATTTCTAATCATCATGTCCACGCTTTAAAAGTTACAATGAAACCAGTACCATGCCTGCCTTTTAGGGCTGTAGCTGCTGAGGGTGTATGGATAGTGCAGTGGGGTGGGGGTTGGGTGGTTTGCATATGCTGCATAGATAGACAGGGATCTGCTGAGGCTGTGGGTATAATACCCGGGGATGAGGGAGCTTCTGAGAGTCTGTAGACAGTGTTGGGGTGATGGGGCTGGTGGATCGGTTGGCAGAAGAAATAAATCTGAGAATGTTTTAATTTGTTGGTGAGTTTCCCATGTCACCCCAGACTCCTGAAAACAAGCAGCTTTTTAAAGAAAGAGCAGACTGTTTATAATTAAAGCCATCCTTGCCTTCAGCCAAACCCAGGGCTGTAGGTTAAATATGAGGATTCTATTCCTATGTTTGTAGTTTTCCTAAGATAAAGTTAGGTGGCTTCCATGTTCTCTTGACCATTAAGAATGTTCTTCCATGTTCTCTCGACTATTAAGCCTTGCCGTGCTGAGTATCTCTCTGTGGGCACCCAGCACAGCACTCCTACCTCAACTCCACTTTCCCCTCTCAGCTCCTCTGTAGCAGGAACCCAGTTCCTTCATGTTTCTCTTCAGAGCACTCCTCTGTTTCCACTGAGAAGAGAAAAGTGTCTGAGTTTCCTAGCGTGGCAAGGTCCTTTGCGATCTGGTGTCTTCCTCCCAACTCCCTATCTTCTCCATCCTTGGGTGCCCCAGTGTGGCTTGCCAGGCTGCCACTGCCTTTCTGCATTCCAGGAGCCTCCGCTTCTGTGACATTGGAACGCTCCTTGCTTCCCTTGGTGCGTTGTGCAAATGTCATTGCCTCAGAAAGTGCTTCCCGCCACTGCCTTCACTCCGTGCGCCCCCCTTTCCTGGCTTCCGTACAGTACAGACTCATTTGCTGCTCGGTACAGACTCGTTTACTGTTTGGCATATCACTGCTGTTACTGAGTGTCAAGTGATCGCTGAAACACAGGACGCACCCGGTAAACATTTGCACGTAATTATAATTATCATCCTAATAATCAGAAACCAGTAAGTCATTTGCATGTCTAGAGTACGTCATGAATTTGACATAGCGCATCCATTCACTGGGGAAGGAAAAAAAAAAAAGAAAAAAGAACAGTTTGGGCATCTTTTTATGTAGTGCTTCAGAAATGGAATTTTTGCCTGCATACTATCCGTTTGCAGTTTTGAAGAATTATCACATTAATTTATTCATACAGGTGTATATACGCATGGACACTTGCTATAGCATGAATGTGGAGGTCTGAGGACAAACCTGTGGGAGTCTGTTCTCTCCCTCTGCCGTATGTGTTCTGGGGAATTCAAGCCCAGGTCGCTGGGCTTGGTAGCACGTGCCTTTGCCGACTGAGCCATCTCACAGAGCCATCCTGTTGGCCCTAGTTGCGATCTTCTCATAAAAGTGAGGCTTTCCCAAGAGACCTATCCTCCCGCCCTCGACATTAAGTCCATGGGATGGAGGTGACATGTTTCCCATAGTGACCTCTCAGAAGGCCAGATATCCTTGACTGCAGGGATTGGAATGAGGACAACAACCACCAAATGGGATCCGAAATAATAAAATGAAATTACAAGCCGCTGGGGGGGGGTAGCTAAGAGGAAACCTAAGTTGTAAACCTACAACTGCTGGCCGCCATCTTGCTATCTGATAATAGGGTGATCACAGTCCTTGCAGCCAGTGATGCCTGAAGTTAGATTAGTTTCCTTTTTCAGTGTTAGTTATATGCTGGTCTTTTTTTTTCTTTTATTAGATATTTTATTTATTTACATCTCAAATGTTATCCCCTTTCCCGATTTCCCCTCCAGAAACCCCCTATCTCGTCTTCCATCCCTCGGTTTCTATGAAGGTCCTCCCCCACCCACCCAACAACTCCTGCCTCCCCACCCTGGCATTCCCCTACACTGGGGCATAGAGCCTTCACAGGACCCAAGGCCTCTCCTCCCATTGATGCCCCACAAGGCCATCTTCTTCTACATATTCAGCTAGAGCAATGGGTCCCTCCATGTGTACTCTTTTGTTGATGGTTTAGTCCCGGGGAGCCCTGGGTCTGGTTGGTTGATAATGTTGTTCTTCCAATGGGATTGCAAACCCCTTTCAGTCCTTTCTTTAGCTTCTCCATAGGGGACCCCATGCTCAGTCCAATGGTTGGCTGAGAGCATCTGCCTCTGCACTTGTCAGGCTCTAGCAGAGCCTCTCAGGAGACAGCTTCTATCAGGCTCCTGTCAGCAAGCACTTGTTGGTATCCACAATAGTGTCTGGGTTTGGTGTCTGTATATGGGATGGATCCCTAGGTGGGGCAGTCTCTGGATGGCCTTTCCTTCAGTCTCTGCTCCACGCTTTGTCTCTGTATTTCCTCCTGTGAGTATTTTGTGCCTACTTCCAAGGACTGAAGCATCCACACTTTGGTCTTCCTTTTTCTTGAGCATCATGTGATCTGTGAATTGTATTCTTGGGTATTCCAAGCTTTTGAGTTAATATCTACTTATCAGTGAGTGCATCCCATGTGTGTGCTTTTGTGACTGGGTTACCTCACTCAGGATGATATTATTGTGACTCTGGGTCAAGTTATTCTTCCATTCTTTTGGAATGGAAAACCCAATCTGTGATAGAGATGAAAGGGCTTTGGCCATTTTCTGCAGAGATCTTGTGTCCTCACAGAGGACCTAGGCAAGCACAGTGCATCAAGCCTAGAGCTGCTTTTTAAAGCACTGAGAATTGACTGACACACTTGTTGGGCCAAGTTGTATCAGGTGTGACACACGTAGCACAGAACACGAGAGTGTGCAGCTTTGTCAGTATTTGCTCCTGGCAGTGTGGTCTTGTTGATCCATTGCTTTCCATGTCAGATTTGTGATCACCACACACCCCGCCCTGCCAGTCCACAGAAACTACATGTGATTTTAAAGCAGGAAGTAGAAGTGGGTACATTATGTGCCAGTCAAGGAACAGTCTGCTGGAGGTGGGGACTCCATGGAGCAGTCTGCTGGAGGTGGGGACTCTATGGTTGGCTTAGAGGATGACCTCACATGCTGTAACTGTTTTTAACTGGTTTCTTTAATTTGCCTGGATGAGGACATGTGGGGTGGTGTTGTAAAGCAAGAATGCTTATCAGCGGATTACACTGCTCAGCCTTCACCTGTGGCTCCTGTGTGTCTCTGAAGATGTTTATTTTAGTAAATCTAATTTTAGTATGTAGTAGTCTTTTATTTTTAAATTATGACACAGACATCTCTTTTTTCCTGTACCCGCCAAGTCTTCTGTTTCATAGAACCATACCTCTTCTTTGTTCTAAGGAGTTCAGTCTGTCTCTGGGGGAGAAGACTTGAAGTCAAATGTGTGATTTCAGCTCTCTCAAAATGATACATCAAAAATGGATGAAAATTATTCTGGGATTACATTTTATTTATCCTCAACCATGAAAAAATAAAATCATTTCAAGATGTAAATGATGTATAAGTCATTAATGAGATGCTTTGAGTTTTTGCACCAGTTGATAAAGACTGGCATGCAGTCTACACTGTGTGCATATTCAGTTCAGAACAGCTATAACTAAATAGCCCAGAAGTGGCCTCTGTGTTGTAAAGTCCAGGTTATGAAGTTCATTACCATAGACAGTGAAACAAAGGGCAAAGAGTCGCCTCTTATGGATTCATTTGTTCAATTGCCTTTCTTCCACAAAGCATTTTCAGGGCCTCGGCAGCTCTACTGTGGGATGGTTTGATGGTCTTGTTTTGGAAGCAGTTGGTCTTTATTCAATTACATAGAAAATTACCCAATCATGCTGATGAAAGTCAGACTTGGGGATGCCCTTGAAGATAAATGAAAGAGATGATGTTTTGAAAAATTTCGGAATTTGCATGTAAACTTTCTTCTAATTATATTTGGTTAAAACTTGCAGTTTAATTAACTCTAGCTCTTGCTTTCTCCAGATGGAAAACACTTTATTAGGTCTTAACTTTATGATTTGTTTCCTTAGTGACTTTCCTAGTTACACTAAATAACATCTTTAGGAAGCAAAGCAAAAATCTTGATTTAAAAAGATTTCTGCTCAGGAAAGTAAAAGAACTAATGTCAGAGTATTATAAATTTTCTTTATAAATAAAGAAGTTCCACAACAAAAATAATTTAGTATTGTGGGTTGCTAAACATTGAATGTGTGTAGTACTTAGTTATCTTATTTTTTTCAAGAAATACTTAACAAGAAGGCACTTAAGGAAGAATTTATTTTTGCCTTATAGTTTCCTATCAGAGTATATTAATTATAGATAATAATAGGTTTCATTCATTATGTCATTTGTATACATATGCATAGTGTATTTTGATCATCCCCCTTTTTTCTTTTTGCATAGAAGCTTGTCTCTCTATATAGCCCCGGCTTTCTTGAACCTCACTATGTAGAGTAAAATCTCCTTAAATTCATCAGAGATCCACATGATTCTGTCTCCCAAGTCCTGGGATTGAAGGTGTGCACCACCACACCTGGCTTATCATATGTCCTATAACTTTTCTTGTACCCTTCCCCTATTCCTACTGGTCCCATTCTTCCTCCCAACAAATCATCCAAAAATGGTCTGTCTAGGTTTTATAGTTGGAGGGGCTACAGTAGACCATGGTAGAGGAAGCATGGCAGAGGAATTTGGGGAAGAGAAACCCAAAGTGCCTAGTCAAATTAACATCCACAGTTTAGAAGCAGAGAGTAAACAGCAAGTAGAACCCCACTTCCTCCAGTGACCTACTTCCTCCAGTGACCTACTTCTTCCAATGACCTACTTCTTCCAGCAACCCTCCATTTCCCAAAGGTCCCACCACTTCCCAAACAGTGCCACTACCAAGAGGACCAAATGTTCAAACCGAAGAGCTCCTGGGGACATTTTACATTCATAAACCTATTGAGTCTAAGTTAGTATCACACTGACTGTATCACAAATTTTAGTTATTTTCTGTTTCTCCTCCAATTATTTGCACAGACTTCCTACCTGTGTGGAAGGCTATCCAAGGCAGGTAGGTTAAAGTCTATCCATTGGAAGGTTCTCTCTGTGTACAGGTCTCAAGTGCCCTTTTCCATAGCTTGAAAGTCAGCACCAACTTAACCTATAATGTGTGTGTGTGTGTGTGTGTGTGTGTGTGTACACTTGTTGAGTCCTGATTCCTTAAGCCAAAGAGTAGAATAGAACTACCTTTAAGTAAAGAGAAGGTGACATTTCTTCTGATCCAAGGATTTCCAGGCCAGGCAGATAGCAAGGGGTGATTTTCATGTGTGCCTCCTCTAGTCTTGCTATAGGTTGAGCGTGAATAGGCCTGTGTTAAATAAGACTCCCCAGAGAAACTAAACCTATAGTTCTCTTTATATACATATGCACATAAAGAGATGTATTATAAGGAATTAGCTCATTCATTTTGGAAACAGGGAAGTCTCACGATCTGTTGTTGGTTAGTTGTGGGCCCAGGAGAGAGCCAATGTGTTGGGTTCCATTCTGACTCAGAAGACTGGGAAAGACAGATGTGCCAGCTCAAAGGCAGCAGCTACAGTGACTTCTAATTCATGCAGCCTTTTTGTTCTATCTAGGCCTTCAGTGGTTTGGATTGGGACCACCCCACACTGGAGATGGCCCTCTATTTCATCTGTGTTATCAACTCACTGTTAATTTCACCTAGAAACAAGACACACCTAGAATAGCCATTTAAATATCTGGGCACTCTATAGCACCATGAAGTAGATACACAAACCATCCCTGGGTGGGGTGGTGGTGGTGGTGGTGGTTTGGCTAAGTCAGCTTTGCATACTTTCTTTATAGATTCAACATGTGCATCTACATTTAGTAATGTGATTATATCACCAGTGTCTGTCTCCTGCACCAGGTAGCCAGTGTCGTGGGGGAAATGAGCTTCACAGTAATGATGTCTGTTCTATCTGCTTCTTTGTTGCTGTGCTAAAATCACGAGCAAAACCAATTCAGGGGAACAAAAGACTTTTCCCATCTTACAGTTTATAGACTGTCATTGAGGGAAGGCAAGGCAGGATCTCAAGGCAGGAACTGAATCAGAGACACGGAGGAACATGGTATATTGGCTTGTTCTCAATGTCTCACTTAGACAGCTCTCCTACACAACCCCTACACAACTATACACCTGCCCAGGGATCACACTAGTGGGCTGGTCCTTCCCACATCTGTCATTAATCATTGAAACGCCCCACAGGCATGCCACAGGCCAATCTGATGGCAACGGCTCTTCAGTTGACATCCCCTCTTCCCGGGTGACACTAGGCTTTGTCAAGCTGACGAAAACTAACTACAACAATATCCATAGCTCAATCTGTTGGATATAAAACTACCTATGCATTATATGTATGTTGGGTGTCAACTACTTCATCTCCAGAAGTGTTCAGGGAACAGCAGCAATGGATGGTCTTAATGAAGGACATCGGTATGCGGCTGCCCCCACCACACGCTTTCCGATCAAAGTGATTTCACTAGTGAACAGGCACTCAGGTAGTGATGGGAGGCAGATTCTGGGGAGCCAGTGCTGTGGTCCGGTTGAAGAAGTGACGAGAGGCAGGAAGTGGAAATGGCAGGTGTAACCTAGGACCTCAAAGCTCCAAGAATTCGTTGAGCACCCGCCACCAACACGGAATCGCCGCGGCTCATTCTCCCTTCAGTCCATCGGCCGGGACAAGCAGCCAGAGCCTTTCTTGTGCCCTGTTGGCTCTTTGCAGGCAGACAAGGGCCCATTGAAATAGCTGAACCAGATTGAAAGGGGAGGGGGTACTTGAGCTACACGGGTCACCGCCTGCTTGCAGAACTGCGAGATGCGGTATATCCGAGAGCCCTGCCTACTCTGTGGCCTGCTGCACCGTAAGGTTGCGTGAGTCAAGCGAAGGTTTTGAAATCATGTGCTGACTATGTTCTGTCGGCATTCAGGCCGAAGGACGCAGGCGTTCTCCACTCTGAGCTCAGTCCTGGGTCCAGACCACACTTATTGCTATTGATGGCCCGTCCTCCTTCCCCTTGCTTGGCGTTATTGTTTGGGAGGCATCCCTTCCTCAACAGGGGCCCACGGAGACTTGGCAAGATTGTGCAGCAATGAGCCTGCAGACGGGAGCTTCATTCCTTTGTGTTTCCTAAAGACCCCGTGTCTTGTCACAAATGGGCCTCAGTTTCCCCACCTGACAATTAATGGATGGTCTACATATTCTCTGCTTTTAAGAATTTTTCATTTTGTTTTTACTGTACGTGGATAGGTGTTTTGTCTGCATGTGTGTCTGTGCACTATGTACATTATGTGAATGCCTGGTGTTCACAGAGGTCAGAAGAGGGTATTAAAACCCCCGGAACATGAGTTACAAATGGTTGTGAACTGTTGTGTAGGTGCTGGCAATTGATCCTGGGTCTCCTGGGAGAACAGGCAGTGCTATTAACCACTGAACCATCTCTCTAGTCCCCTGATACATTTTTCAAAGTGGCCACTTCAGAGTACCGATATAAGCAATTATGGAATATAAGCAATTATGTAAGTGCATGTTAAAAATTTATATTTCTGGGCTGGGCAGTGGCGGTATACACCTTTAATCCCAGCACTTGGGAGGAGAGACAGGTGGATATCTGTGAGCTTAAGGCCATCTGGTCCACAGAGTGTGTTTCAGGACAGCCAAGGGTACACAAAGAAACCATGTCTCAAAGGAACATACAAAACAAATGAAGAAACAAACAAAACCTGATACCGTTCTCGATCTATTCAGTCACAATTCCTAGAAGGGTAAGCCTGCTGGAATCTGCAAACCAATAAGTACCCTAGAAGACTTCTAGACTCAGAAAAGTTTTAAAATGAGCAACTTTAAAAAGGTGCCTGTATCACATATCTAAACCTACTTTGATCGTAGACATGTTTTTCAATTAAAGGTTACAAACCAATTAGTGGGTGATAAATCAGTGTCACTCATTATGGTTGACAGTAAGATTAAATGAAACATTAGAGATCAGCACAGCAAAGGCCAGCCCAGGGGAGAGGGCTCTGCAGTGAGTGCCGACCCCAGGAGCAAGAACACTCAAGTTCAATTTCTCTGGTAGTTGGGGTTACTATTGTGGTGATGAAACACGGTGCAAGGCACCATGGGGAGGAAAGGGTTTATCTGGCTTACACTTCCACATTGTAATCCATCACGGAAGAAAGTCAGGACAGGAACTCAAACACGACAGAGACCTGCAGGCAGAAGCTGATACAGAAGCTACGGAGGGGTGCTGCTTACTGGCTTGCTCAGCCTGCTTTCTTATAGAAGCCAGGGTGGCCAGCCCAGAGATGGCTGAGCCCTCCCCCATCAAACACTGTATAAGAAAATACCCCGCAGGCTTGCCACAGCCCAGTCCTAGGGAGGCATTTTTTTTTCAAACTGAGATTCCCTCCTCTCAGATGACTTTATATTGTGTCACGTTGGCTGCACACCAGCCAGCACAATCTCCCAGAACCACAGGCAAGCAAGAGCGAGACAGGATGGCATGACCCTAGCACTGAGGAGGCTGAGACAGGACAACTCCCTGGAACTCAGTGGTCAGCCAGGCTAGCCTCGTCTAGTGAGCTCCAGGTTCAGAGAGAGACTGTCCCAAAGGGTAAGGCGGAAAGTAATGGAGGACAACACCCAACATGGACGTCTGTCTAACTTCTACGCATCCCTGCACACAGGACACACTCATTCAAAACAGAGCCGACTAGACAGTAACTAATCATCTAATAATGGTAGAGAGAAAGTGAATACAATATGGAGTTTGCAGTACATACAGGTGTGTTTCCATGGAGTCATGCTATACAATATGACAGTGTTGAGTTTACAAGCCCTGGCTTTTATCCAAGATGTTTAAAAAAACATTATCATAAAGCATCCACATTTAATGGGTATACAAAGTAGTCTTTGTATATCAGGGAATAGCATTGGTGGACTAGAGAGATAGCCCAGCAGTTAAGCAACTGAATTGATAGTTAGAGGATGAGAATTAGGCTCCTATCATCTTGGTAGGGTAGCTAACAAATGACCTGTAACTCAGCTCCAGGGGATCTGATGTCCCCTTCTGGACTCCATAGGTACCTGCATATACGTATGCGCGCGCGCACACACACACACACACACACACACACACACAAAAGTAATAGTGTGTGTGCCACTTAAATGGAACCTGAAAAAAAGAACCCCAAACCTCTGTGGTAAGAACAGTAAGAGGCAGAGTCACTGGATAAATAAATCTGCCCTGGCATTGATGAGTCTTAATGATTACAAACCTACCTACCCTCTCTCTATGTGTCTATTTTTTTAAAATCCCTAAGTCCCTGAGGCATAAGAGCAGAGTCCCATTATTTTCACAGAAGTAGGGCACTTTTCATTCCCAAGTTAGCAAAGGCCCAGCCTTGATAGCCAGGCTTTTAGCTGAGCTCGGACTCAAGACGAGGCTTGTTGTAGAAAGCAGACTTCTCAGAAGGCATCACCATAAACGCCTCGGGAGCTGTTGATTTAAGGGTTTCAGGGGTATACTGTAGGTCAACAAAGCCCCAACCAGAGCACATGGTTTTCTATCTGAGGATTCGGCTCTCCATTGTAAATCTGTCAGCGCCGGCTGTTGAGTCAGCTACTGAGAGCGGAGTGTCTGAGATCCTGTTTATCCTGTCCTATCGGCTTAGAATAGTTTTTTGGTGGCTGTGCAGAATAAGCCAAGCTCTCCCCCCACCACTCCCAACCCCCATCAAATGCTACACTTGTCTAATGCACCTTCTTATCTCTCTTTTTATGACTGTCTGCTTCTGTTGAACAGGCTTCAGGCAATGCACTCTCAGCCCTAGCTTTTTCTGACTAAAGGTCCCACTCGGTTTACGAGGTGTTCCTGAGGTCCCGCATGCCACCTCGCTCCTCATAAGGAAGCCTTTGGTGTCTGCTTTAAAGGGAATGGCCACGAGGAATTGAAATGGCACCTGTTGGGCAGGGCTCCACTCTCCGTCCGTTCATTTACAAAGTGGCCAGGCTCCTGCAACCCAGCAGATGAGACTGTAGACAGCCACAAGCCTCAAGAACAGTTCTTAGAGCTCCTTTCTAGTGTCTTACGTAAAGAGACGGTCCCTACAGATTCTTACCTCTGAGCATCGGATTTGCCTGTCCCTGAACCTGCCACACACTGGGAGGCTGCCGTTTGGTCCTCTCCTCTTTTCTAATCAATGTTTGTGACACCCATCCATAATAGTAAATATCTCGGTCTGATGAGTCTTCTCTTGTGGGTTGGATGTGTTCTGAGGTGGAATTTTTGGATTATAGTATGTATGGAGTACAAAATACCAAGTTCTTTTACAGTTGGTTCTCGTTTTCTCTCTCTCTCTCTCTCTCTCTCTCTCTCTCTCTCTCTCTCTCTCTGTGTGTGTGTGTGTGTGTGTGTGTGTGTGTGTGTGTTTCTATGTATATACATCCCCAACTGTGTAAATTTTCTTTGTGTTGCAATCAATGTTTTATTGTTGTGAAGTTACACCATGACCAAAGCAACCCTTATACAGGGAAACATCTAATTGGGATTGGCTTACAGTTTGAGAGACACAGTCCATTATCATCATGGCAGGAAGTGGGGTGGAATACAGGCAAACATGGTGATAGAGAGGGAGCTCTGCCTGGATCAACAGGGAGAGAGAGAGACAGAGAGACAGAGACAGAGAGACACAGACACAGAAGAGAGGGGAGAGAGACAGAGACAGACACAGAGAAACACAGACACAGAGGAGAGAGGGGAGAGGGGAGAGAAAGACAGAGACAGACACAGAGAGACACAGACACAGAGAGACACAGACACAGAGGAGAGAGGGGAAAGGGGAGAGAGAGACAGAGACAGATACAGAGAGACATGGACACAGAGGAGAGAGGGGAGAGGGGAGAGAGAGAGACAGAGACAGACACAGACACAGAGAGACAGACACAGACACAGAGAGACACAGACACAGAGGAGAGAGGGGAAAGGGGAGAGAGAGACAGAGACAGATACAGAGAGACATGGACACAGAGGAGAGAGGGGAGAGGGGAGAGGGGAGAGAGAGAGAGACAGAGACAGACACAGACACAGAGAGACAGACACAGACACAGAGAGACACAGACACAGAGGAGAGAGGGGAAAGGGGAGAGAGAGACAGAGACAGATACAGAGAGACATGGACACAGAGGAGAGAGGGGAGAGGGGAGAGGGGAGAGGGGAGAGAGAGAGACAGAGACAGACACAGACACAGAGAGACACAGACACAGAGGGGAGAGGGGAGAGAGACAGAGACAGACACAGAGGAGAGAGGAGAGGGGAGAGAGAGAGACAGACACAGAGATACAGAGACAGACACAGAGACAGACAGACACAGAGGAGAGAAGAGAGAGGGGAGAGAGAGACAGAGACACAGAGGAGAGAGGGGAGAGCCTTTTGTCAAAAACTTGAGTGTTTGCCTTTTTTTTTTTTTTTAACCTGAACATGGGTTATTTGTGGGCAAATATGTTCTATTTACTGGAATGTCTCTTGGCCACCTGAATTTTTTCTTATGTAGCCCTGGCTGGCCTGGAACATACATTGTTGTAGACCAGGCTGGCCTCAGCCTCACAGAGATCCACCTGCCTCCTGAATTCTAGTATCAAAGGCATGTGCCATTCAGGCCCGACTTGAATGTTTTCTTTGGATAATGTTATTTTAATATCTCCCGACATGTCACTTTCTGGCATCTTATAGTAAAACTTCCTGCATCAAGGGCTGTTAAAATACTTTCTAATGTAAAATTCTAGAAATCGTACCTACCTTCACAATTTGTCTACCTAGAATTGGCTTTTGGGGAACAGTGTGACCCAAATTGGCTATTATTGTGTGACAGACTTTTCCTGAGGAGACCCAACACACACACACACACACACACACACACACACACACACACCACTTCATCCCAGAAAGGGAATCCACAAAAAACCAAGGTAAAGATTATACCGAAGTCCATCTTCAGGAGCCAGTGAGGTTTTGTGGTTACTAAGAGGAGTTAAGGATAAACATTAGTTACAGGGACGGGAATGGCTCAAAAGCAGCTGCATCATGGGAAAACCCACCCGAACACGTGACTACTCTCGAAAACCAGAGCGCTGAGCCTCTGCTCAGGTGGCAGGTCCCGGGATCTTGTCTCTGCAGCTGGTTAGACTGTCCTCCCCCACAGTTGTTTACTCCATCAATAAAGCTGTGGAGGAGATTTCTAGAACCTTCCTGCTTCCACTTTCACAGACCATTTCCTTTACCTTCTGAGTCTCCCGAACCGTCTCTAATTCTATTCTGCTTATGTGTTGCTGCTGACATCACTCCTTACTAGCTGTGGATTTTGTGGGAAGGGAGTACAAGGGACAGTGCGGTTTCTTGTTCTTTCTGGGTCTTTGTTTCCTTATCTGTGAGCAAAACTTCTAGTGGGATCTTGTAAGCAGTCCTCGGGGAGCTAAATGCACCGGGAGGGCAGAGGAGGAGCAACCGATGAATGCGATCCAACTTCCGGTGGCCCACTTCCGGTGGCCCACTTCCAGTGGCCCACGGCGCTGCAACACACTCGGCTCATCAGTGCTTCTCCCCTCTCCGGAGAAACAGAAATGCAGAAAGATGGCGTGCCATGAGGAATTGGCCCCCGTCCTTCAGGAGCCAGAGAGTGCTGTGTGTGAGCGGTCTTCCATACGCTGGGGTGTGAGGAAAGGCCCAGGAGGAGCTTCGAGGCCAAGAAGCAGACTGGGTACTGGACTCAGTACCCAGGGACAGTAGAAGATGCTTGGCTCAGCTTGAGAGCAAATTTTCCCTTCCTCAACCATTTTTTTTCTCTCTCTTAAGGATCTCCATATATTGGGTGATTCCCACGTGTATAAGTGAGGGACTTTATTGTTCAGGGTCCAGACATTTTAAAGGCAGATTCCTTTCTTTTTTTTGAATGGTATTTTCTTTTTTCTTTTTGATTTTATACATACATATATACACACACACACACACACACACATATTTTTAAATTTATATAAATATATAATATATATTATTTAAATATATATTTAAATTTAAAATTTTCATTGGTTATTTTGTTTATTTACATTTCAAATGTTATCCCCTTTCCCGGTTCCCCTCCGAAAACCCCACATCCCACCCCTCTCCTCCAGCCTCTGGGGGGCTCCCCCCACCCACCCACTCACTCCTACCCAACTGCCCTAGCATTTCCCTATGCTGGGGGCATCAAGCCTTCACAGGACCAAGGGCCTCTCCTCCCATTGATGCCAGATTAGGCCATCCTCTGCTACATATGCGGCTGGAGCCATGGGTCCCTCCATGTGTACTCTTTGGTTGGTGGTTTAGTCCCTGGGAGCTCTGGCAGATTCCTTTCAATTTGATTGGTGCCACCTTTTGTTAGTATTTTATTTCCACATTTAATTGTATGCATTTGGGAATATACACATGAGGCCAGAAGAGGGTGTCAGATCCCCTGCAGCTAGAGTTATAGGCAGTTGTGAGCTTCCTGGTGTGGGTCCCAGGAACCAAACCTAGGGTCCTCTCTCTGCATGCTCTTAGCTGCTGAGCCCTCTCTCCAGCCACTCGGTAGCAGTTGCCTTCTGTTTTGTTTTGTTTTAACTGGTTTTTACCTGTTTGTGTTTTAGCATATGCTATCACCATAGAATGACCCCATCTTTTATTCTGTAAATGCACAATCAAGCTGCCCTGACTTCTTCATGTAGTGTCCCTTTTGGCCTGTTCTGGATCTGATTTGTAAGTGTGTGTTCAGGCTCTCCCGTGTATCCTTTGAGAAGTGTCTCTTCACAAGCTTCTCTTGCTGCACCCCATTGGGCTCGGTCACTGACGTGTTGCTGTCTTCATGGAAAGATCTGGAAAACGCTGGCCTTTCCTTTGCCCTCCCTTGTGTTTAATTCACATTCCTTTCTTTCTCTTTGAGAACAAACAGATTCTAAGATCATTCCCCCTTTTCAGACCGTTCTTCTCTCCTAAGGCATGCTTTAGGAACACGCCACGCATCTTAACTCCGTTGCCACGGAAGATATTTGGATGGTTTTCCTTTGGTTTTCCCTTTCAACTCGCAGGCTATTTAGAAGGGGACAGACAGACATCTGGGAATAGCAGATATCCGGTCATATTTTTGTTTTCTATTTCTAGTTTAATTTAACAATGGTGAAATAATACCTGGTTTTAGCCCTTCAAAATTTAAGTCTTCTATTATGGGATTCACTATACGGCCCCAGCTGGCCTTGGAGTTTTGGGGTTCTCTTGGCTCGTTTCCATGTAGTACACATGTGTACACATGGCTACGTCTTCCTTTTCCTCCTCCCCCTCCACTTCCTCCCCCTCCTCCTCCATGTGTAGAGTTCACTTTTTTGTTTTATTCCCTCATAAGACTGCCAACAACACTATGGGTTAGTTTTCTCAAACTTTGGGTTGTTAGTTCTAGCTCCCTGAACCACTGTGCTTTATGAAGGAAGTTCCCCAAAGCTAAGCCTTCATGATCGTTGGGCTCAGTCTTTGTTCTTCTCTTCTTTGTGGGATGTTGGATCTGCAGGTCTCAGGTACTGTCGTAGCCCCAACCCCAAGGCCCAACTTTCCGTGTTCCTTGAGTTAGCAGTAAATTATTTTCTCGACTCAGCAGGAAACAGTGCTTGGTTTTCTTCCTCTGTATACTTATTTAACCTGAGCCTTTTGGTCATCATCACTGAGCGCCTTAAGGAGAACATGATTGGTTTCTTCTGTTTCTCTCTCTCTCTCTCTCTCTCTCTCTCTCTCTCTCTCTCTCTCTCTTTGTACTCTCTTCTTTGGTCCTGGATACCTTGAAAACTATTTCATATGTTCCTGAGGGAGGTTGGGAAGGATTTTTATAATGTTTATCTAGCTACTTTCCATCCAAAGAATAGGGTGGTATAGGATAGTCCCAATGTATGTATGTATTATTCAGGGAATCATTGGTGGCACCATGGAGAAGAGAGAAAATTAAGAGAGATGCAGCCAACGTCTGTTTACACTACACATATGTTATATGTTTTGTATCTGGCACTGCAAGGACCCACACTCTGTGCACTGCAAGGACTAAAGCTGTCATATTAATATTGATAAAGAGGAGTAATAAGCAAATTTTTTACAGGTTTTGTAGTTTCCTTTCTGATACTGAGCATGTGAGCCAGCTTAGAAGCAGGTTTTTCCATGGTTCTTGCCTCGCAGTGGTGCCCTGATTTCCCTCAGTGATGGACTGTGTCCTGGAAGGCAAATAAATACCTTTCTCCCCTGACCTGCCTTCAGCCCAGCAACAGAAAGGAAAAAGTGGAACAAGGGTGTTTGGGGAATCCCACACAGGCTCATGTTCTGTTGGCTTTCTTATACATCCCAAACCCACATGCTCAGGGAGTCTAGTGTTGCTGGGCCCTCCCTCCTCCATCAATTAAGAAACGAGCCGATCACTCATAGACTTGACCACAGGCCAGTCTGATGCACAATAGCTCAGTTGAGACTCCCCTTTCAGGTAACTCTCTAGGCTGCACCAAGTTGACAGAAAAAGGTAACAAGAACATATGGTGACATGCCGGGCAGTGGTGGCGCACGCCTTTAATCCCGGCACTTGGGAGGCAGAGGCAGGAGGATTTCTGAGTTCAAGGCCAGCCTGGTCTACAGAGTGAGTTCCAGGACAGCCAGGACTATACAGAGAAACCCTGTCTCGGAAAAAAGAAGAAAAAAGAAAAAAAAAAAAAAAGAACATATGGTGACAATTTTTTTTAAACTTTCTTTTTTTTCCCTCTACCATAGCACCAACTTTTTTTATTATTTATTTATTTATTTATTTATTTATTTATTTATTTATTATATGTGAGTACACTTTGGGTGTTTTCAGACACTCCAGAAGAGGGAGTCAGATTTCATTACCGATGGTTGTCAGCCACCATGTGGTTGCTGGGATTTGAACTCAGGACTTTCGGAAGAGCAGTCAGTGCTCTTAACCACTGAGCCATCTCTCCAGCCCTATAGTTTGTTTGTTTGTTTGTTTGTTTTTTGTTTTTGTTTTTTGTTTTTTCGAGACAGGGTTTCTCTGTGTAGCCCTGGCTGTCCTGGAACTCACTCTGTAGACCAGGCTGGCCTTGAACTCAGAAATCCGCCTGCCTCTGCCTCCCAAGTGCTGAGATTACAGGCGTGCACCACCACCACCAGGCAGTGACAATTTTTTAATCGACAAAGAAATTGGGTGAGAATAACATCACCTAGTAAGGGAATGAAAGAGCATATTTCTATGTCATATTCCACATACATCTAGTAATTAAAAAATATTTCCCTTAGTCTACATCTTAAGATTTTAAAGATTTATATTTGTAAGAATATTTTGCCTGCCTGTATGTATGTATGTATGTATGTATGTATGTGCATCATGTGCATGCAGTGCCCATAGCAGCCAGAAGAGGGCATCAGATCTCCTGGAACAGGAGTTACAGGCAGTTGTAAGCCACCATGTTCGTGCTGGGAATTGTATCTGGGTCCTATGCAAGGGCAGCAGTGTTCTTAGTTACTGAACCATCTCACTAGCCCCTATTTTAGTATTCTTTAAAAAAGACCCACTAGTTCCTTTGTTATTCATTTAACTCTTATAGCAGCTGTATGACTATTGTCTTATAACTACGGTTTTTATTGAATAAAGTAAGAAGCAGGGACATGTACCAGACCTGTGTTTCCTGCATCCTCATATGGGCTCTTCTAGGAGGAAAAGACAATAGCAAAAGAGGCATTCGAGGTTAAATTAGGGTGTAAGAAGGGTCCCTAATCTGAGGGCACTGGTGCCCTTTAGGAGAGATGCTGTGGATACCTTCCTCCACCATGTGAGGACACAGTGGGAAGGTGGCCGGGCCACCTTCTAGCTAGAAAAGAACCAACTGGATGGTCAGCTACTTTGAGTTTGGCCACGTGGGCCCTGAAACTGGGAGAAAACATTTCCGTCTCTTGTGCCACCCATTCTGTGGTTTTGAGGCGCGGAAGCCCTGGCAAACTGCCCCAAGAGGTAACGCACTCAAGCTCTCTGACATAGTGAAGCAGAGGGGTGACTTTCGAAGGTGAACTCTCTTATTTACGAAAATGCCGTGCTTCGGAACACAGCTGGAAGAGCCGTCTCCTATGCTGCCTTTATTCAGCACGAAATGAAACTGAAGCCTGCCTGTACTCTAAGCGTGCTCACCTAGAGCCGTGCAGCAGGTCTGCCGAACCCTGGAAGTCAGCGCAAGGTTGGCCCTGGCTTAGTGTCAGCCACTCTGCCAAGAGTCCCGGGGGAGGTGCTGGAGACATTGACAGGAATCCCATTGTTTCTGTTTGATTTTCTTTCCTTTTTTCATTCGGGGCTGCAGAGTTTTTGGACGCGTTTGACCACGAGCTTCTTGTCTGGACACGAATTTGAATCCTCTTAGCTGTCAACATGCCACCGAGAAGTCCAGATTTGCTCTCGGAGCCCCGCACAGGGGTGGCCAAGCGCTGCTGCTGCTAGACAAACCCGCCCTTTGTCTGCATTTGCATGCCACTCTTAGAGCCTAATCTTCCCAAAATCACTCTGACTTTTTTCCCCCTCACCAGTGGCTAAGGCGATTAACAGCAGTGCTAAAGCAGCAACCCCCAACAAGCCCCCCAACCCCCAGCCTCTGGCCTCCTCCCATGAAGACACCTTTCAAACACCTGTCTCTTTTCCAAGCTCATGTCTTCTCTGCCATTCAGAAGTGAGGCCCGGCCTCCTGTGGCTGTCTCCCACACTGGACAGGTAACTCCTACAGGAGCAACGGACTTCTGATGATCTTTGCACTCTCACGACCTGACAAGGAGCCTTCCCGCTGATGTGAAAGGTTGTGTGGGAAATGCATTCGGGCAAGTAGATAGGGTGGCCTCAGGTGGCCTTTGGAAAATATGAAACTCTCGTATGACATAAATAGGAAAATAAATCAAAGACTTGCTGGGCAATGGTGGCGCACGCCTTTAATCCCAGCACTTGGGAGGCAGAGGCAGGTGGATCTTTGAGTTCGAGGCCAGCCTGGTCTACAGAGTGAGTTCCAGGACAGCCAGGGCAACACAGAGAAACCCTGTCTTGAAAAACCCAAAACAAACAAACAAATAAATCAAAGACTTCAACCTTACTTTAATAACTCCACCATCACGGTGGACTTGATATATCTTTGAACATTTTATTGGTGCGTGTGTGTGTGTGTGTGTGTGTGTGTGTGTGTGTATGTGTGTGTACATGTACACGTACCATATGAATGCAGATACCTGATGAGGTAAAAAGGATTTAGGTCCCGGGAGCCAGACCTAAATGCAGTTGTGACTCATTCAGCGTGGATGCTGGGAGCAAAACGTGTGTCCTCTGAAAAAGAGCAGATGCTTTGGACTGCTGAGCCTCCCTCCAGCGCCTCCGTGTTGTGTTTGAAACAGCATTTAGCCACACCATTTACAGTGGGTCTTCTGTTTTATTTCACCTTTCCTTAGAATCATACGCCTGCCACTAGTTACTTATTAACTTATAGCAAAAGAGCCCTGGGTCCATGTGATAAGAGAATGTTATATAATTGAGAATCACACTAAAAATACATTTCTCCCCAAATCCAATTTTTTTCATGGCCCCAAGAAGTTATCCTCCCCCCAGGTTCACCTTTTATTTTTATTTTTTCCAGGCACAGGCATTTGTTGTTACGGGGAGTTGTTGAATTGCTTTATCAGGAATGCAGAAGTCAGTTCATTCACTCCCATTTTTGCCTCCCTTTCTCCTCATGGGAAACATGTTGATCTTTAAAAGCCAAAGCCTTGGATTATGAGCCACCAGTGTCTGGGTTTGCGACTGTGACTCAGTTGGCCGAGTGATGGCTGGTTTGCTTGAAGCCCCAGGATCCTTCCCAGCACCGCAGAAAGCCAGGTCTCCTGAAGAACTCTTGTGACCCCAGCCCTCAGAAGGTAGGGCCAGGTCTGCAGCCTCAGCTGCCTGACGAGTCTGACTCCACATGAGCTATGTAGGACTTGATATCAGAAGAAAGAGCAAGACCAGCGTCTAGAGACTCTTCAGAGATCACACAATACCCTAAAGGAAGTTTGGTCCAAATATAATGCCAATCATCCCTCAGACCTTGGTTCTAAGGCCACTCCTTAAAGAAATTTTCTTTTTCCAAAGATCCCTGTCCTCAAACTTAAGTGCATTCAAGTAGCTTTGTTTTTCTTTTATTAAAAATTCATTTATGTGCAGATGTGTGTATAAGGTGCGCACGTGGGCGCACACACACTAGATGGGGTAGGGGAAGGGAAGGGGGAGGGGAGAACCTAGTACATGCATGTCTGAAGAGGCCACCAGAGGGCCTCAGATGCCCTAGAGTCACGGGTGGTTGTGAACAGCCGGACGCGAGTCCTGGGAACCAAACCTGGGTCCTCTGAGGGATATAGCAGGTGCTCCTCAGCAGGTCCTCCTCAGCAGGCGCTCCTCAGCAGGTGCTCCTCACCAGTGAGCCATCTCTCCAGCCTCAAGTCCGTCTGTATGTCCTTTTACAGCATCAAGACTCTTCCTGCTAAAGTACTTATCTTGCACTTAGTTATGGGACGCTCTGGTTATTCTCAGCCTCTCCCCTAGACTCTGCACCTGATTTTTCTCAGTAGCTTTGATGTAGACGAGGGCCCCGTGTGTGTGTGTGTGTGTGTGTGTGTGTGTGTGTGTGTGTGTGTGAAATAAAGGAGGGGATGACTCCGTTTCCATTAATAGAAAAGACACTGGCTGAGACATGCAGGCTAACTGAATGTGGTTCAGAGGCTCTGACTCACATGCGAGTGGGCTGAGGTCCAAGAAAAAGGACCCAGATATCCCCAAGCCTTACATTGCTCTTTCCCAGACTCATTATCCTGCATCAGTGTCACGACATGGCTCAGAAGCATGGGTTCTGCGGACTGGCCGTCTTATTTAAGCCCTGGCTCTGTTACTTCATAGAATTTTAATATTGGCGTTTCCCCCCCCCTTTTTTTTGTGGCTGTTACAGGTGTGTGTATCTCTGTGTGTATATGGTTGGAGGGGGCATATATAAGCATATGTATATGCATATGTATTTAAAAGGGGCATATGTGTATGTGCATATGTATATGTATGGGGCATATGCATGTGGGTGACCATGTATGTGTGTGTGTGTATGCTCACGTGTGTTTGCACATGTATGCTTTCTTTCATCCATCTGGCAACCCAAGATTGATATTAGGAGTCATTCTTAACCACCTTTCTACCTTATTCATTGAAGCAAGGTCTCTCACTAAAATCTAGCACTCAACCAATATTTCTCTCAAGATCCTCAGCCTCCTGTTTCAAGGCTTAAGGGGCAAATACTTTAACCATTGAGCTACTTCCCAACCCTAAGAAAAGTTGTTCAACCCTTAATACAGACCATAACTAAATATGCATGTTAAATGGGGTTGCTGAAATCATGCTGCCTAAATGCTGGTTGTTATTAATAACAGTAACTACCTTGAGGATATAGAAAGTATCTCTTGACTCCTAATAGTGCCAATATCCTTTTTCTTAGATTTTTAAGCATTTTGTGTGTGTTTGCTAGCATAGGTGTATGTGCAAAGGACAGGTACATTTCCCACAGAGGTCAGAAGAGGACATCGGGTCTCTGGGAACTGGAGTTATGGTAGCAGGTGTGAGCCACCATATTAGGTGCTGGAAGATAAAACTCACCTTCTGCAAGAGTCTAATTGTTCTTAACTGCTGAGCCATCTCTCCAGTCCCATTAAGACCCTCTTAATTATAAGATTTATAAGAGTGTGCTCTTCCCACCACAATCTCTATGCCCTTTGATAAACGGATTGATTTCTTCAGGCATTGCTTGTCTTAACTACGAGGCTAGCAGTATTATGACCTTTTTCTCAGTTACAGTGACTACGGAAGTGAATTGTGTATTTAAAATTTAAACCATATTTGGTTTTCCCCACATTCACATAAAAGCTGCTTTTTGTGATAACTTAGTATAATTATGATGATGAAGATGATCATTTTTAATAACATACCACATGATTGTGGCTCCAGGATTCGCTTCATGCATACTCGATGGACATCTATGTGGTGGGGCATTTCTCACAAGGAACCGGGTTACAGATGTGATGATCTCATGGCATCCCACATGTCTCAGTGCTCCTGTCACTGCAATCAAACCCACCACGACAAAAAGCTACTTGGGGCGCAGAGGGGTTATTTCAGCTTACGTGTCCAGATCACAGTCTGTCATGAAGGGAAGACAGCACAGGCACCTGGAGGTGGGAGCCGAAGCAGAGAGCACGGATGGGTGATGCTTACTGGCTCGTTTCCCATTGCTTGCTCAGCCTTTTCTCATACAGCTCAGAACCACCTGTCTGGGAGTAGCATCAGACACAATGAGCTGGACCCTCCCATATTAGTCATTAATCAAGAAAATGCTCCCCCCACGCTTTCATTCAGGCCAACCGAAAGAGGGAGGTTCCTTAATTAATCTTCTGAGATGACTCTAGCCTTGTGGTAAGTTGACAGAAAACCAACAGGACGTCATTATAGCTAGAGCTCGTGGTCTCAAGGCATCTCATAAAAAAACTACAGAGAACCAGGGAAAAGGATTAGAAAGCTAAGATAGGGCTGGGGTCAGAGGAGCTAGGCAACAGTTCTAATCCATCCATGCCCTTGTTTGTTTTCCCAAAGGGTATTATCGGTTGTTAGCCTTTAGATTGATTATCCACGTTGATCAAATATTCTAGTCAGGGAAAAGGGAATGTATGTAAACAATCTCCCATATAAGGCTGACTTTTAAAGTTATTTGTGTCATGCTGTGATCTAGACCTTGAAGTTTTCTCCCAGAGTTGTCAACCCTCTAGACCTCAGCCCTCGCTGGAAAGTGAGCTCAGGTCTCTGCCTCCCATTCTCCCAATCTCTAGCAGTCCTGGCCACACTCAGATTTGCATTAGGATATCAGTGCAAAGAGTGCACTCACAGGACCGCCAGGATATTGATACAAGGGGGAGCAGAAGGATCAGAGGAGGAAGGGATGAACACAAACCAGTGGATCGTTCCTTTCTTTGGGTAAGAAGCAGGTGGTAGGTGGGATTTAGGAGAAACTAAACACCCTGAAAATCTCATTACACAGCTGAAGTCTTTCTAGTCCCGAGTCTTCACAAGGGTTGAAGAGGGAGACAGAGTATATCAGTCAAGGCTCTCCAGACAAACAGAAACAACCGAACAGGTAGATAGGTAGAGACTGATCGAATGTTGCTATGACCAAATACCTGGTGTAAACGCCTTAAAGGATGGCCTCTTTGTTTTGGCTCAAGTTTTAGAGGTTTTAATTGGTGATCACTGGTTTTGGTGTTTTAGCAGAATACCACTGTAGTGGAAACATGTCACAAAGGGGGTTATGACAGAAGGTGAAGGTGAGGAGGTGGGTAGTCACACACACACACACACACACACACACACACACACACACACACACAGAGAGAGAGAGAGAGAGAGAGAGAGAGAGAGAGAGAGAGAGAGAGAAAGAGAGACAGAGACAGAGACAGACAGACAGGGAGACAATGTCATCACTGTAAGCTCCCCCCTCTTTTTTAAATCTCATTTAACTGGGCATAAATGGTATTACACTCAGGGCAGGTCATTCGCCCTCTGCTTCTCTAGAAACACCCTTATAGACACACTCAGGAGAAAGTTTTACTAGTCCCCTAGGTAATATCAATCTAATCAAGTAGAATGTCAACATTTACCAAAATGGATGGATGGATGGATGGATGGATAGATGGATGGATAGATAGATAGATAGATAGATAGATAGATAATACATGTTAGTAAATAGATAACAGAAAAAAGGAAGAGAATAGGTAAGTGAATGGATAGATAGATGGTAGATGATATACAGAGATAGATAGATAGATAGATAGATAGATAGATAGATAGATAGATAGGTGATGTGTTAATAAATAGATAATGGAAAGAAGGAAGATAATAGATATGTGGATGGATGGATAGATGGATGGATGGATAGATGGGTAGATGGATGGATAGATAGATAGATAGATAGATAGATAGATAGATAGATAGATAGATGGTAAGTGATATTCAGAGGTAAGAGATAGAGAGCTAGCACACAGGAAGGAGGTGGTGGGTGTCCTCTAGGTCCAGCCTGAAGGCCTAAGAGACTGGGATGCTGCTGATGCCAGCCCCAGACTCCAGAGGTCTGAGAATCTGTAACCCTGATATCTAAAGATAGAAGATGGCTGTCCCGGCTCCAGGAAGGAGAGAAGAAATCACCTCCTCCCTCTACCGCTTCCTTCCCTCTAGGCCCGCTGTGGATCAGATGGTGCTCACAAAGCTGAGGATGGGCCACCTTTATTCTGCCTACTGGCCAACATGCTTATCCCCCCAGAAACACTCTGTCAGTCACAGCCAGCAGCAATGCTTAGCCAGCTCTGTGGAGAGCCCTACCCGGCCAAGTGCATGCACAAATCTCGCTATCCCAGAGGCGTAATCTCCACTAGGAAAACAGGGACAGCACATCAAGGTGACCAAGGCTTTAAAGCAGTGCTTCTTGACCTCTGGGTCAAGACTACTTGGAGGGGGGGTGTTGTTAATGAGCTTTTTACAGGGGTCACCTATTAGATATCCTGCATATCAGATATCTACATTACAGTCCACAACAGTAGCAAAAGTAGAGTTATGAAGTAGCAGTGAAAATAATTTTATGGTTGGGGCCACCACAGCATGAGGAACTGTATTTAAGGGTCTCAGCACGAGGCAGGAGAACCACCTCTTTAGACCTAGTGACCTCCAAGATGCTCCCTGGTTCAGGGGATAGAATGTCACATGTGCAGGGTGTTTTGATCCCCCTTCTAAGAAGGACCAAAGTATCCACACTTTGGTCTTTCTTCTTCTTGAGCTTCATGTGGTCTGAATTGTATCTTGTTTATTCTGAGCTTTTGGGCTAATATTCACTTATCAGTGAGTGCATACCATGTATGTTCTTTTGTGATTGGGTCACCTCACTCAGGATGACACTTTCTAGTTCCATCCCTTTGCCTGAGAATTTCATGAATTCATTGTGTTTAATAGCTGAGTAGTATTCTATCATGTCAATGTACCACATTTTCTGTATCCATTCCTCTGTTGAGGGACATCTGGGTTCTTTCCAGCTTCTGGCTATTATAAATAAGGCTGCTATGAACATAGTGGAGCATGTGTCCTTATTACATGGTGGAGCATCTTCTTGGTATATGCACAGGAGTGGTGTAGCTGGGTCCTCAGGTAGTACTATGTCCAATTTTCTGAGGAGAGGAAGAGGCCATTGGTCCCATGAAGGCTCGATGCCCCAGTGTAGGGGAACGCCAGGTCAGGAAAGTGGGAGGGGGGGTGGTGAGCAGGGGGAGGAGGGATAAGATGGGGGGGGTAAGGGAGGAAAACAAGGAAAGGGGATAACATTTGAAATGTAAATAAAGCAAATATCTAATAAAAAATTCTCCCAAACTATTTTTTCATACTTACTTTCCATGTATTTCGATAACAGTGTTGAACATAGAATCTGAGTCTCTTTAAAAGCAGTGCAGATTGGCGCATATTTGGTGACCAGAGCCGGCAGAGTCCATAACATGCCAGTCTATGGAAACAATAATGGTTTTGGCATCCACCTGGTCTTTGACTTTTAGTTTACAAAATAAACCAATCCCCATTTCTTGCACGCGTTCTTGGGCTCCTGATTTCCCCTGTGTGTGGGAATTGAGAACTTCCTCTGCAGTTTGGTCCTGAACCCGTTTTTTTTTTTAACTCCAACATTTGTTTTTTGATTAAGTTATTATTATTTTTTCTTAACCTTCGAATTTTTCCTGCGGTTTTGGTCTAAAATGATTTTTTTTTTTTGGTCAACCTTGTATTTCTGATAACAACTTTCTTTAACATTCATACCAATCATGTGAAGCTGGTTCATAACCTGCGTGGCGTCTGGAAGTAGTTATTTTTAAATGACTTTATGCTGAAACGCAGTCATATTTTCGTAGGGAGGCTGTGATCTGTTTTTAATTTACAACAGTTTGAAGCCATATTGACTCTCTCTCTTTTTTTTTTTTCTGCTGATAATCAACATTTCCCTTTTATGGCAAACACAGTCTGCCGATTAACCTCTTGGCTTCCCTTACCATGGAGTGCCAATGGCTTTATTTACTCCAGCGGAATGTCGGTAGATGAGTCAGCCTTTAATTCCAGGGGGAAACGAGAAGATGGTAGAGAGCTATAAATTATCGCGGTTCCATGCTAGAATTTAGTAGTCAATGGCTAGTGAAAATTCTGGCTTTGTCATGTTAGCTGGGTGGCCTTGGGTGTGTTCCTTAAATTTTTCTTTTCTTCCTTCCACTCTTCCTCTTCCTTCTCCCATCTCTCTCTCTCTCTCTCTCTCTCTCTCTCTCTCTCTCTCTCCCCACAGTTTCTCATCTACCAAGCCTCCCTGGTACTGGCACTCCCCACCCCTAGGGTGTTGTAAGGAGAACTAAGCAAGATTGAGTATCTTGGCACCCTGCCCACCTCAGCATTTCGGGGAACACTGTAAATATAAACCACCGTCACCATTATGGCTTCTTGTTGTAGTGGTGGTCATAGCAACAACATACCTGTGGCCTTTCCGCATACTGGTGGAGTGCCAAACGTTCTCTCCAATCCAGGGGGGCTCTACAGTCCTGTTGACAGCATCAATTCTGCCCTTTGATTATACCCCCCCCCATTCAGTAACAGGGATTTAAGTAGGTTCTGAGGTTGCTTGGCTGTTAGAAAGGTGGGATCCTTGCCCTTGCTAGAATGTGTAACTTCCAATCCTATGGGTGTGGCTTTTCCATTAAAGGATTCCGGAGGTACGCACTTGAAGCCGTTGTGTGCGCCAGAACAAGAAAGGCGTATAGTGCTAGGAAGTCAAGTCTTGTGGAGAGAAGAGGCAGCTCTGAAGATGGTTCAGCTGAGAAGTAGGGGAAGACAACGTAATCAGCTAAAGAGAGGACCTCAAAAACACCTAAGGGGAGGCAATGGCTAATGCAGATGTCCTGTAGGCTGACTCCAAGAAAAAAGACACAGCCACCGGTGGGGCCATGGTCCTTGGAAAACCCACAGGGCTAAGAGACGTCAAGGGTCATGCTGTATTGTCCCTCCAGAGAACGTTGCCTTCCCCATAGATACTCTACCAACCTTCAGCCCCATCTCAAATTGGTAACTTTAAGACCCTATGTTCCCTCTGGTACTACCAGGAACCTGCCCCGGGTCTCCTCTGTTACTCTGGTTCATTGCAGACAGAAGTAGTGAATCGGATAGGAATTTGGAACCTGTGTATACAGTTGATTGTAATTGTCTCAGCGTTTAGCTGCCGGTCTTAAATACCTGTGGAGACGATACTAGAGGACATCCCAGATCTTACTAGTCAGCGATGTCCTGTGAAAGGAGAACAGTAAGAATGGGTTTCATTCTTTTTTTTTAATGTTTTTTTAAAAGATTTATTTATTAGTATATGTAAGTACACTGTAGCTGTCTTCAGACACACCAGAAGAGCATGTCAGATCTCATTACGGATGGTTGTGAGCCACCACGTGGTTGCTGGGATTTGAACTCAGGACCTTTGGAAGAGCAGTCAGTGCTCTTAGCCGCTGAGCCATCTCTCCAGCGGGTTTCATTCTTGAATGGGTATCTTCTTTATGGTGTCGATCGACCCTGAAACTTGCAATGATTTTTTTTTTAAGGAAGATAACAATTCTGTGTTGATGTTTATTGTAGTCTTTATTTTCAGATCTTATCATCCCGATAATAAAAAATTTCCTGCTACCTTTTTTTTTTTTTTTTAATGCTAGGAATTTTCTTTTTAAACAGCCTTGAAAAATAACACTTTGGAAGGGAATTGTTATTTTATTGTTTGCACTGGGGCAATTTCCAGTGTGGTTTAAATAACTCTGTGACAGACTTACTTTCTTTTTCTGTTTTCCGCCATACAATTTCTCTTGGTACAAACCTCTAATGACAACATTAAATTTTATCTTCCCCCTATTTTCTTGGCTAGTGACACTAGTGAGTGATATTTGTATACTTTAACCAAACAAATATCTACTCCCCACAGCAACTCCTAAATAAAGCTGGGTTTTTTTTTGTGTGTGTGCGTATGTGCATGTATGTGCGTGTGCGTGTGCGTGTGCGTGTGCGTGTGCGTGTGCGTGTGCGTGTGTGTGTGTGTGTGTGTGTGTGTGTGTGTGTGTTTAAGTGTGATCACATGGCTCTCAGCACAGAAGAGCATGTGGAGCTCTCTCTTGCTTTCTGATGATCTCTCACCAGGATGGAATTCCTAGATTAGATTATGAAGGCTGCCCAGTAAGCTCCAGAGGTCGGTCTGTCTGTCTGTCTCTATTTTTGCAGTAGGGGAAATACAAGCGTGTACTACCGTCCCTAGCATTTGAACTGTGAGATCTGGGGCTCAAACTCAGCTCCTCATGCCAGCCAGGCAAGCACCTAGCAGGCTGCGCTATTTCCCAGCCCCAAGTTGGACTTTTTGTATAGTATTTTAGATAAAACCATTGAGGGGTAGAGAAGTTAAGCATCCTCAGAGTTTCCCCCTGGGCAGTGCCTAGATTTAACTGAGTGAGTGTACCCCTTACCTGTTATGCTCTCACCTATTTCTGCCCTCTAAGCACAAAGCAATGTAGTCTACAAACTATTGCAATTCAAGGCCAGGGAGGACCCAACCATGCTAAGAAGAAGAAGTCCTTGTTTGGGAAACCATTATCCATTTACTTCTACCAAACAGCAGGTGATTTTTTTTTTTATGTGCTACTATATCCGCTTCAATAGATTCTAGCAGATAAATCTTTATAATGAAGTTCTCAGGTCTCTAAAAGCGAAATGATCATTAATCATGTGAAGTCCTGGTAACCTGAATCTAATGTCTCAGCAGCAATAATCCCACTAACCACATGATGGCTCATGGTCAGGGACAAACAAAAAACGGGGCAAGAAAGGACTGAGTGAATCTTGTCGGACGATTATGGTGACTCCACTCCTCTGACATCTGTCAAGCGAGATCTGAGACTACTCTTGTTTTTACAGTGTATGAGTATTTTATCTACATGTCCATATGCATACCACATACATGCCTGGTGCCTGCATCTGTCGGAAAATGGCAAGAAATACTCTGGAGCTGGAGTTGCACTGCTGGGAAATGAAGCCAGGTCCTCTGTTGGGACCTGGGAAACGATTCCCAATGGGCAAGCCATCTTGACTGCTGAGCCATGTCTCCTGCCCCTTTCAGAGGATGTTTGAAGAGATGAAAGAGTCAATAATAGAGGTGACTTGATTATAATAAGTCCATGAGGTATTTCAGATGACTGGGTAACTTATTAACAAAAGAACTTTGTTTTCTACTATGGAAGCCGGTAGTCAGAGATCTGGAGATTGTGGAGAGGAAGGACCCTCTCTGGGCTTCAAACTGCTTTCTTTCAGTGTTGAGTAGAATGGGATATGGCACGTGCTCCCCACCCCTAAATGGGCACAAATTCCTTCTGTGCCTTCCCGACTCAACCGCCTCCTCAAACCACCGCCTGGACTTTGCATCCTGGCTAAAACTTCCATCTACCAGCCCACACAGGTTGGATGTTTTGGTGTCTTCTGATTAAACTCAATTGGAAATGCAATACATTCTTATTATCTCAAAAGGGTATTTGATATAGAGTGCTTTCCCGCACAGGGACCTGCTATCTGGCACATAAATTCCATCAGGACAGAGGCACTCACTCAATAGATGGGCAGTCATGATGCTTACTACAGACCCGAAGCTAGGGATATGACAGGGTAGGAGGAAATGCCTGCCTGCCTGCCTGCCTGCCTGGAGCTCATGCTATGGGGTGAGGAAATAAGACATAGGTGCTGAGATTTTGTGTGAGGGAGAAGTGTTAAGGAAAGAGAAGCGGGGTAGGAATTCCATATTGGATGTTCTGGAAAATTCTTAGCAAGAGTGGCACATGAGTGGGAGGAGGGAAGGACTCTGAGTGGACAGAGGAAGAAGCGTTCTGTGCAGAGGACGCGAGCATCCACGGTGGCATGGCGTGCCAATTCAGGTGTTTCAGGATTGGCTCTCAGACTGGTCCAGCTGGTGTTCCATGAACCCTGAGAGATGGTGTCTAGAGCAGAGGGTGCATGCGGCGTGTAACGATCATGGGACTCACGTGACATCCCCATGCTGGCCACAGTGAAAGCTTTTGTTTCATAGGAACCACCCAGGGGTCCTGAGGGAGGGAGGGATGCCCTTTCACGGTGGGTGGCCCCCTGTGCTGTGTGTGCCTGGCTCACTGTATGTGTTCACTCAGTGGAACGGTCACTTCTAATAGGGACGGCAGGGCACTGGATGGCAGAACTATTTCCTGCTATTGGTGTGTGTGGAGAAAATATTACAGAGGTGCAAGTTTCTTAGGTTAATAGTGGTATGAATCCTTTCTCAAAGTCAAGAGGCCTCTTTCTAACTTGTCTGCTGTCGCCTTCTTCCTGTGATGGAGAAGGGTCTCCCGTGGAACTCTTGGGAAAGGGAGGAAAGTGAAGAGTCAGGTCACATTTTAATCTCTATTGTGATTCCGAGGTCTCCTGGCCCACCTCTTACAGAATGAAAACCATGTCTCTCCTTTCTCTTCAGACAAGAGTCAAGGCAGGTGGCATCCCCAGAGTCTCAATCTCATGACTTCCAGCCCCAGCAGTCGAGACGCTGTCCATAGAGCCCCGGGCAATCATAAAAGAGAGATGCTTGGCTGTTGCTGACTTCTTGTTCTGCCACCCCCCCCACCCCCCCACCCCCGGCTGCCAGTGCTATGTCAGCAGCAAACACTTACTAATTACTTGCAACTAGGACAGGGTCCCAGTTAGTTGGTGCAGCTGGGTTTGTGTCCCCCAACACCCCCTTCCCAAGACTGGGTCTCTTATCACCCAGACTGGCCTCAAAATCACCGTGTAGCCATCGATGATCTTGAAGTTCTGATTCTCATGCCTTTATCTCTCAAGTGTTGGGTTTGCAGGCATGCACGGCCTTGGCCAGCTCTACCATACCAGGGATAGAACCCAGCGTCTCAAGCACACCAGGCAAGCTCTCTCTAGACTGACATATACTCCAGTCCCTCTTTAGTGTCATGTTAAGACTGAGCCATTACAAGGACTTGGTGCATAAATCTGCCATATTTTCATTCAAAGCATATATGCACTTACCTTATTCCTGTCCAGTGCTAGGGGCCAGCCCCAGAACCTTCCACGTGCTAGGTAAGCTCTCTACTACTGAGGGACACCTGAGACTTACCTGGAACCTATTTTTCTGGGTGGATAGAAACTGATTTCTAGAAACGGTGGGATGCCTTTTAGATTAAAAAGGGAAGTAAAATTGAATAATGAGGCAGGTCTGCAGTTCTTTGGCAGAACGGATGGGAGGTGGCACTGTGGTGTACAGAGATGCCGTGGGAGTAATAAGTGACGGTTTGACAGAGTTCTACCCAACAGAACCATCCGTGCCATCTGGACATGGCCACAGCTCCCTTGAAGTGTGTGACAGAGGCAAACAATCACTTTCATTAAGGTCGTGTAAACGACTCAATCTTCTTTTGAGACGATGTCCCATGTCTCCCAGACTGACCTCAGACTCGCTATGTATCTAAGGATGACTTGTGGACCGTCTCTCTCTACCTCCCAAGTGTTAAGATTACAGGCGTGCATTGCCATACATTTCGTACCGTTCTAGCGGTAGACCTCAGGGATTTGCACGTTAGCCATTCCACCTCTGAGGTAGATTGTCAGCCTCGCGAATCAAATATAAATATGCCTGTAGCTGCTGACTGCTGTAGTAGAGGACTGTCTGCAGGGCGTCCCCAGGCTTTGTGACTCGTTAGAGGACTGTCTGCAGGGCGTCCCCAGGCGGCGGAGGAAGATGGGACTGAGGTTTGGGTTTGTGTATCCTTTCCTTCCTCTCCCCTACTCAATATGCATAGTTAAATCCTGATGAGTCCTCTCTCCTTGAGTTCGCTCTGTCTGGGCTGTTGCTTATTGCTTTTTTTTTCTTTGTTGCTGTCTCTTACGGAAACCCAAACAACCATTTCTGATGGTGTCTTGTTTTCAGTTCCTGTTGTTTTGTGTCTTCCCTCAACTTGCAACTTCAGCCACTCTTTCTAAAGGGGTGTGTGTGTGTGTGTGTGTGTGTGTGTGTGTGTGTGTGAGAGAGAGAGAGAGAGAGAGAGAGAGAGAGAGAGAGAGAGAGGAGCAGCAAGAATTCTTAACTCCCCTACCATCTCTTCAGCCCAGCATCCACTCTTTAAAACCCTCACCTACTGTGTCTCTCCTGTTCTCACACTGAACCCCAGTGCCCTTTGAAGTCTAACAAATCTCACGGGAGTTTGGGGCTCTTCACTGCCAGTTACAGAACTCTGCCTACTTCTATGTCAGCTGAATGCAAGAATTTGCTAGCAAAGCTATTCGTACTTTGAGTTACACGTGAATACACATGATGCCATTATAAAGGGCTAGTGCCTCTAGAAAATTCTTCTCTCCTTTCTTTTCTACTCCCAGTAGCAGATGCACGCCAGTGCACATGCCCCTTCCACGCTTGAGAGGTCAGATCGCTGCAGGGCGCTGAGCCCCTCTGCCTTCACCTCTACCCCTCACCTGGAGCTCCACCTCTCCTCCTGGCTCACCTGGCCAGCTCTAGCCTCATTAAAGACTGTTTGGACACACACACCCTCTTTGTAAGAAACCCTCTCAGGAATTTGTTAGTGTCCCTTCATTGGTCTTACAGGCTTCTGGGTGGTGCGGGGTGGGCAGAAGGGGGAGGGGCTGCTGAGGAATTTCTGTTTAACTCTTGGTCTCCTCGGTCTGAATCCCCACACCCTGAGGGCAGTGGCCAGCCCCAGCCAGGTTTCATTCCTTAAACCCAGTGCTTAATCCACTACAAATACTCAATATTTCGTCCCACAAATGAATCTGACAGTCGCACACTGGCGAGGGCGGGGGGGGGGGTTCTGACTGCAGCTCCTATGCAAAGAAAGAAAACAAGACCACACAAGGTTAAGACCAAACCTGTGAAAGGGATAATCAGCACCAGAGTTTGGGCTACTCCATACTCACTGTTAAATTTCATTCCCAACTCTATTCCTAAAGGTAATTACACTTTGTCAGCCGATAACAACTTTATTAGAAGCTGTTGCTGATCAGAAGCACTGTCTGGTCACCGGCCATTGTCAGTTAGCACCCACTTATTCAGAATTGATTATTCATCAGACAAGGTTATGGGTGCTGGGGAGTTATGGTTGAAAACACTGGGCTAGAATTTACATGCTAACCTCCTCTCTGAGCCCCTCCTCCAATAGCCACTGGGTCCCCTCTTCCCGCAGGCCATCAGGCGCATGTCCCTGTTACCCTCTGTACTTGTCATGAAGCCATGTGCATGTGTGTATTGTACACATGCCACACGCCCTTCCCGATGAACACCCAGGTGGTCACCCATCTATTTCTCAATCTGGGTACTGGCGGTTGATTGGTTTTGGATTCGTGTTGATCATTGATATCATCTATTTACAACAGAAATATAATTTACCATTTGTATTGCACACACACACACACACACACACACACACACACAGAATCACGATATCGCCAATTCTTCCCCCTGGTGCAGGACAGTAAGCTGAGCTACTGGGGAGCCTGGGGCAGGAGAAATACGTGGTCCAAACCAGCACCTGTGCTTTTGTGAGACTTTGTCTCAAAATCCAATGGGAGAAGACTTAATGGTAGCTGCGAATGTAACTCAGTGGTAGAGGGCGTGGCTATTGGCAGAGAGGCCTCAGGCTTTATCCATACAAAGCATTGGGGGAAAAAAGGGGAGAGAGAGAGAGAGAGAGAGAGAGAGAGAGAGAGAGAGAGAGAGAGAGAGAGAGAGAGAGAGAGAGAGAGAGAGAGAAAGAGAAAGAAAGAAAGAAAGAAAGAAATATGAATACCACTGTGTTTTTCAGTCAATGAATCGACACAGAGGACAGACCGTGGCGGTGCAGAAGGTACTTGTCTGCGTGCTTTAGCTGTTTTTAATCTTACTCTTTAATGTCTAGAAGAGGCTGATGTCCTTCTCTTGGCATGCATGCTTGTTGAAGAAACTGAGGCACGAACAGTAACGCCCCCCCCCCCCGGGATCACAGTTCATTGAAGCAGTACGATTAGGGTTTGGCACGGCTGCGCAGTGCCGCCTGAAGTTATACATGCTTGCAATTAGCTGATGAAGGGTGAGCACTCTGCACAGCCTTGCTGTGCTCCTGCAGGAGAAGGCCAGAGACAAGCCGATTAGGAAAGAACTCGAGAAAGGCCAGCGGGCAGACTGAACAGTAGTACAAGGAAGGTGGGTGGGCAGAGATGAGGACGGGAAGGCAAGGAAAGTGGGCTCCTGGCTACTTTCCATCCAAGCTGTACAGATGTTGAAAGGAGAGTGGTCATCACTGACTAAACAAGCACACTGCTGGATAGAAAGGGCCAGCTTGGTTCACACCCCGCATGCTGATGGGCAAATGCGATATTGGCTGTCATTTTAGATCATGAGCTATCTTAGCTCTCGCTAGAGAATCTAATAAAACCAGATAAAGAACTCAGTATCCTGGTATGGATTTGCCCTTTCTTTCTTTTTCTTTCTTTTTGATTGTTTCTTTGAGACACGGGTTTCTCAGTGTATCCCTGCCTGTCCTAGAACTCATTCTGTAGACCAGGCTGGCCACCAACTCAGAAAGATCTGCCTGCCTCTGCCTCTGCCTCTGCCTCTCTGCCTCTCTGCCTCTGCCTCCGCCTCCCCAGTGCTGGAATTAAAGGCATGTGCTATATCTATCACCTATTGGTGGTGCTGATCGTCTTAATACGACCATAGTAAGCCACTGACAGGCAGCTCATAACTCCTCCTAAATGAATGGTACGGCAGCAGAAGCAATCCCCCAAAGACAGTTTACATCCAAGTATGAAAACAGGGGTTTTTGAGGAGGTGACTTGGTTTGTCAAGTGCTTGTCATACCAGCACGGGGACCTGAGCTCCGATTAGTCCCAGCACAAAGGAAACAGGAAAAGAGGACAGCCTCTTGTCCTCGCTGGCTGATTAGTCTTGCAGGAACACCGAGCTCCAGGTTCGGCGAGAGCCTTCCTCCCAAAGGGGGACAGCAATAGGAGAAGATACCCAGCATCCTGCTCTAGACTCTAGATGCATTTCACACGCGTATGCAGCCACACGCCCACATGCCCACCCACACCCTGCCCCCGTGTGGATGCTCTTGCATAAAATGTGTTTTGAGATTTCTCCCCAAGAGTCCGGCTGCCCATTTTTCTTCAGTAACGTCGTAAGCCCAGACATATCGGGTGTGTTAAGATACAATTTACCCCATGACCAAGGGTGACCTGAACCATTTAATATTTGAGAAGGGGAGGAAAATCATGTAAATTGATCCACGTCAGCCTGATATAACCGTATGACAGGAGACGGCCATGAGCCAAAGCTTAGCAATAAAGCCACCCCTCCCCCTCCTCATCCCCTCGTTTCCCACTACTTTGTGCTCGAAACCTGAAGAGAATTTGCCTGACAGCTGAGAGTAAGGATGTCTTTGTCAGCAAGGGTCAGGAGAAGCCTGGAAATCCTTGCCCACAGTCAGCTGTTCCTCGGCTGCACTAGTGGCTTCAGTTTTGAGTTTCCTTAGCATACCTTATCAACCTCTTTCTAAACCTAAACCGGGATGGAGGATCCCGGTTTAATTTGATGCATGTGGCCTTTGTGCCGAATCTGCCAACCAGCCAGCCCTCCCGCCTGCCCCCTCCCTCCCAGCCTCTGCCTAGAGCAACAATGTTGATGATTCTACAAGTGGGTGTAAGTCACCGAACAGAAACGCGGACTGCTTAGAGGCTGCTGGAGCTTGTTTCTGCATGAAAGCCCCTAGTATTTGCAAGCTCGCAGACTCCACAAGGTTAAATAAACTCTGCTTCTATTTCAGCTTTCTAGAAAGCTCTGTTTATCTGCCTCCTCCTGTTTACAGTGGCCGTCTGTTTATTACACAGTGCAGGCCCATGGCCATGCAGCCTGCCTTCGGAGAGTCACATGTAAATAGCCAAGGAATATTAAAAAAAAAAAAAAAAAAAAGAGCAGCTTAAGCAGGCGGCACACAGCGCCAGAGATATCCTCATGGAGCAGAGTCAAAATTTGAATCGAGGTCCAGACTCAAAATCTCGGCTCCTTTTCCTTTACTTAGTATCCATTCCTTGTACATACGCCAAGGTGTTTTAGGGATTACATTTATATGTAACATACCCAGGGTGTTAGCTTTCTGCCACGTGGTCTGGCAGATGCCAGAGACAGAGAAGGAAATGCCTTGCCTTGACTCGGCGAGCCAGGCATGTATTAAATATAAGAGATCCAATACAAGGTTTCGTGAGGACAAAGGTCACAGTTAGAATGTCTGCGGGCTCTGAAGAGGGTGGGTGGAAGGCGACTTTGAATGGGGAGCTCCCTGCGTTAACCATACGATTTATTTTACATCATCTTGTCACCTGCTTATGCTCCTGAATTAAGAAAGTTCTTGAATTTAAGATGGAGGTGGGCCATTCAATCAAGTCCGCCTTTTCTACTAAACAGACAGGAAGATGGAATTGTCAACAAGGTTCTATTATATTGCCAATCAGTTTTGACCTGTTTGGGTCACACTTTATTCTCCCTGAATCCCATTTCCTGCCTCCAAGAAATCAGGGAGACAGACTACACAATTTCAGATATCCCTTAAGCCTACGATTATTTTCCTTGGATTTACCTTAAGGCAGGGGACACAGAAGGGCAGAAGATAAATAACCGGTGAAAATTAAGACCAGCTATCTCCAACACGGTGGTCATCTCAGGTGCTCCCATATCACCCGTGGGAGTACTTGGGAGTCCAGTCAATCACATAGCCCTTCGGCGCAGCTACCCAGTAAGTTGACGCCACGTAGTAGACTTCCTCCCGTGTCTAACAGCTGGTCACTGGCGTGGTTTCCAGCTCTCGCTGTCTGTTTAACAAATGAATGCTGTCAGTTCCAAGGGAAGCAGGGCAGGGCGGGGCGGAGAGCTTGACACAACCCATCACCACTACAGAAACAAGTGAAAACATGTGTCTTCCCAGTCGAACATCAGCAGGCAGCTGCCTTGGGAACCAGGAGCATCATTAGTTCCTAAAACGATTCTCCAGTATCTTACAAACATAGAAGATGCTATTTACTAAGTTCCAGCTGAGATGGATAGTGTGTATCAACTCTTCCTTCTTGGAAAAAGTAACTGTTTTCAGGCAGCTCATACTGACTGCCAACCATGGGAATTTCTGTGTCGGAAACTTAGATGTTAAGAGGGCAATTTAAAAAGCAATGGTACCAACAATCAGTTGGTTATTGTCAAATAACAAAGAGTTAAGAGTTTTACTATATCCATGGCTTCCAGTCTTAAACAAGGAAGTGTTCATCTGAATTAATGTGAAAGGGGCAGTTTTAAACATCAATAGTCAAGAACCGGTGTTTGCAATGTTTAGGATTTAAAGAAGAAAACCTGATGTGTGTGGACGCCATCATAGCAAGGCCTGGAAAACCGGACGGTGGGTGATGTGTGCTCATCATGCAAGTTTCTGTCACTTTTCATGAGAGTTTCTGGCGAGTGTGACCTTCATTGTTCTGGGGGCAGGGGCACTGGTCAGAAGATCCCAGCAATGTGGGGACCTGCCAGGGTTTTCTATAGCATGGATTGGTTCTCGCAGCATTTCAAAGCTTGCTGCTGGTCCCTCGTTGGATAAGAATTCAGACCCTTAAAAAGAATTTAGACCCTTAGCGGGGATCTGTCCTAACATCATATGCCCATGGGATTCTATAGGTACCATCATCCACTCAGCAAAATTTGCGCATCATGCCCAAGCTCTGTGCCAAGCAAAAGCACAAAATCAAGACCATTTACCTCTGTCTTGCCAGGGGATTTATGTTACAAGGATTAGGAAGAAACAAGAGAAATAGTCACACACACACCCTCCATTAGTGTGGGGTAACTGGATGGCTAGTGGAAAGAACCTGTAAATCAGGAAGACGAACCAGAAAGTGGGTGCTTCTGATCGAGTGCTTGTGTTCATCTCCCAGAGTAGCATCGCCCCTTAAATTCGAATATCGATGTCTTTATTCTTCTGCCGCTTCTCCTAGTTTCATTTCTGCTGCTGCGATAAATACTCTGGCAAAAAGCAACCAGGGTGGTTGCAAGGGATTTGTTTCAGCTCGTATAACCTACCTATCACTATGGAGAAGGCACAGCAGCAAGAACTTAACAACCTTGACATCATACCCACACGTCATACCGACTCTTTTGCAGCCCTGGGCCACCTGCCTAGAGAATGGTGCCGCCTGCAGTGGGCTGGGCCCTCTTAATCAATTAACAGTCAAGATGGTCTCCCACAGACATTCCCACAAGCCAACCTGATTTATACAACCCTTTAAATGGGACACCCTTCTCAGATGACTCTAGGCTGTGCCAAATGGACAGTTAGAGTTGACTAGGGCATTTGGCTAGCTTAGGGACTAGCTAGGTATGGCTTTTCCTCCTTACTGTTCTCTGTGCTTAATTCCTTCAAAGAGGATATGATGTGGCTGTCATCAGGTAAGGCAGCCCAGGCTGTATTCTGAAGAAGCAGTGTGCCCACCATCTCTGGATCCACAGAGTCTTAATATTGCCTTAAGCACCTGCTGCTCTTTCTCCATACCTCTTGATGTGAAACCATCAAGGAGAAGAGAGAGAAGGGTGACCGTTGGGTTTTAACATCTCTTGACCTCACCCCTCATTTCTGACACAGACCCACACTTACTTTCCTTTAAGTCTTCCGATTTGTTTGAAGTGACAAGAATAGCCAGTAGTTAGGACTCTGGACTATACGATGGTACAGTCCAGATGTAGTTTACTTTTAAAAATTCTGACACTTCAATGGCTGTCTCTTTCTGGAGTCACATCTTCCAGAATTCTCATAGGATACATATTTAAAGCTGAGCTGTAGGGCGCATGCCTTTAATCCCAGCACCTAGGAGGCAGAGGCAGGCAGATGTTTGAGTTCTAGGCCAGCCTGGTCTATAAAGTGAGTTCCAGGACATCTGGGGCTAGACAGAGAAACCCTGTCTCAAAGAAAGACAGAAAAGTCTTTTCAATGTATTTAATTCTCTAAGGGAAGGGCTATTGTTATTCCCATTTTACAGATCAAGGTCTTGAGTTTGGAGAGGTATGGGAATATCCCAAGGAGATAAGGGAAACGATAAAGAAGCATTTGAACATTGCAGAATCCAAGATATTCATGCTTCTTACTACCTTTGCATTGCTAAAAATACTTAGGAACTATTGACAGTGTCTGTTTATACTTGGTCGAAGCACCTGGCAGCTGCTGGAAGGAACTTTAGTGCCTGTATACCCAAGTTTGATATATTACCTCTATCTTGATGCTTATATAGTAAAGCTGGTGTGGTAAACTGTGGAGTAGTTTGGCCCACGGTCATGGTGTGGAGCAATATGGCCACCAAGGGGGAAGCTGTTGACATACCCTCTTAGTCCTTGCCTGCATGGACATGGTCTTGGGATGCCACCGTTTAATAGTAAACGGCAATTGAATGCGTGTTGGGTCTTTCTGGTGCTATAGCTACCAGTATATCATCCATGATCTTATAAGTTAACCTGGATGAACTCACATTAGCAAGAGGTCACCTAACAGTATACCAACCTGGAAATGTTGAGATAAAGGAATGGATGGGAAATGCTAATAATTTGTTGAAATATACACTCCCCTGCCTCCTCCCAAAAGTACGGGAGATATTTTTCCTGTTGACAACAGGGAATCTTTGGATACCTCATCTCTTTTTGGAATACACGTGTACACCCTTGGGTCTGTCCAGGTCATCTATTCTATTGCTTCTGCATGTGTGGATGACAGAGTTTCTGTTTAGATCTCCTCGAATCAGTGTACTTTGTAGAAAATGCCGTAAGCTACCCATGTCGGTCATCTCAGGGCATAATATCAGCAGGTGTCCTCTTCTTGGCCCGAGCAGCGGTTCAGATGGGCCACTTGTTCTTTCCTGGGATTTAGTAAACAGTTTATGGTGAATCAGTTCATCACAGTTCCTCAGTTCCTTGGTTTTATTTCTTCAGAGAGAGCCACTATCTCGCTGTCTCTGTCTGTCTCCCTTTCTCTATATGTATATCTGTATATCTCTCTATATATGTATATATCTATATTATATGTATATGAAGATGTTTATGGATTTTTGTCTAGAAACAAGAATATGTGTGTGTGTGTGTGTATGTGTGTGTGTGTGTGTGTGTGTGTGTGTGACTATTTACTAAAAAGCTCATGACATAACACACTGTGGCTAAGGACCAACATTTTTTCACTCAGGGACGCTCTGAGTTCTGCTACTGTTTAGGAGATGAAAAAAATAAAAAACAGCAGCTGATGCGTAGAGCCTTCGAGCCCATTCAGGGAACAGCAACACTTACCCGTCACCTTTCAGTCCTGCCGTTGTCTTGATAATCTTCTGGAACTGTTTATGTCTGTGTCATTCCACCCAAATCCTTCAGTAAATCTTCTTGCCGCTGGACAAAGATCCATAAACATCCCCATCCCACAGGCTGTCCTCCGTGGAAGACTGCTGCAGCTTTCTCTCCGCAGACCTCTGCCTCTCTCCCTCATTTTCCTTGTCTCCTGCCTCCAAATCACAGATTTTTGTTTCAATATTGACCACTTTTTTCTTAAGCCTTTCATTTAATCTGACCTAGGAAATTGCATTTAGCGTGGCGCTAGACATATTACGCAGTGAAGAATCAGTTATCTATTTTTTACTACAGTGGTTTGGATAAAATGATATATCTTTAAAAGGAATGACCATATAGGATGCTGGAGAGTTGGCGTGGGGCCTCAGAGCCCCCGTTAGTCATGCAGAGGATCCAGCTGCAGTGCCCAGCGCCCACGTGGTAGCTCACAATGATCTGTAACTGCAATCAAGGGGATCTGATGTCCTCTCCTGCCCTCCGCAGGGAACACACACACACACACACACACACACACACACAATGTACATGGGGGCAAAACACCCATCCATATAAAATACAGTCCTAACAAGTTAAAGGAAAGACAATCTTGGTTGAAGAAACCACATTTTTAAAAAGGGATTCTGGTTGGAATAAAATTAAAAAGTGAAAATGAACTTGATGATGATTACAGAGGCCTTTATCAATACATTCTGGTGAGCCTTCTGAGAGCTGTCTGGTTGGACCTGTCAGTTACTTACCAATACAAACTAAAGTGGAATGATACTGCCAGTAGAGCTGCTAGTATTACCATTCAGGAGATTTGTTTAAGGTCTGTGCAATCATTTCATCCAGGTCTATGCAATCATTTCATCTGTAGCTCTGCTTCAACTGTAGTGCATCATTAGTCCATTAAGGAGTCCTTGGGTTTGTGGGGAGGGTGCGTATCTAAAGGCCCAGGGATACAAACTGAAAAGGGAGCTTATAACTTCCTAACCTTCATTGCTCTTTAAGGCCACTCACACTGAGGTTTCAAAAATGAAATAAGCTCCCGGTCACCATAACTTTATCTGGAGTCTTTCCTTTCTTCTTATCTTGAGAGCTTCTAAGAGAATTGAAATCTCATCTTTGGTGAAAGCACATGCATATTTTCCCTGAAGATTTAATATATATAAATATATGTAATATATTTATAAATATAAAAATAATATATAAACTATGTGTGTGAAATATATGTAATATAATATACATTCATAGTCATATATATATATAGACAGCTAGTTTTATTGAATAAGGGTTTGATTAAAAACATGAGCATCTCTTAAAAGTGCTATTAATATATTATTTTAATCACACATTTATTAATTTAACCACCAATATACTTTTTTTTAAAAATTTTGCTGCTTTTTCTTTCTTTTTGGACTGAAAAACTGTTTTCATTTTGACTAATGTAGTACTCATAAAGTTTTAAAAAAATTTTATTGGCTAATACTAATAATCTAAAGTAAAAGAATAAGGTATCAAAATAGTATAGTGGCCTATGGTTAGTATGTACTTTTTTTTTGTATTTTGTATTTGGTTTTTTTGAGACAGGGTTTCTCTGTATAGCCCTGGCTGTCCTGGAACTCACTCTGTAGACCAGGCTGGCCTCGAACTCAGAAATCCACTTGCCTCTGCCTCCCAGAGTGCTGGGATTACAGGCGTGCGCCACCACCACCCGGCTAGTATGTATTTTTAAATTTAGTGGCTTAGTCTGTCTCTTTGTAATTGAGACAGAACACAGCTTGCATGCTGGTCTTTCTGCAGAGCCCAGTAGGGGGCGCCACACCTGCCACCATCTCTGCCTTTCTCGGTGGAAGAGACAGTTGGGTACTGATCTTTCTTTCTCCTGATTAATACCTTTTTTTGTTGTTGTTGTTGTTTGTTTATCTCGTTGTTGTTATTTTGACAAATTCTTCACCTTTCATATGATGTCACCAGCTCAGCGTACTGAAGGCCTCTTCTGTCCTCTCTCTGTCCAGGGACACCTAGACTGTCTTATTGGCTTTGCAGGTCACCTTGGTCCCAGCCCTCCTGGTTGCTCCCACCTTTTCATTCCTTAGTTCTGTGAGGCCATCCCTGCATTCCATCTAGTGTTTCTCTGCCTGGATCAGGAAATAACTTCTGGTCTCAGGGAGCATCGCTGTGCTCAGAAAAGCTTGCCTTGTGTACAGTCCCTCCCCACCCCGCCCCCCCACTCTGTTATTTCCAGTAGAATCCTAGTCTTCCCTCCCAGAAACACTGTATCCTGCACACTAATGAATATTTTATTTTCATTTGTAATATTTTCAAGCTTCCTCTGTGGGTTTTTTTTTTTCCTGTTGAATTAGAAGCCACAGGGGACCACAATCCACCTTGTTCACCATATTTAGGCAGAAAGGTGTGGCATTGATTTAGTTAAGTATAAAAAGCTTCACGGTCCCAAGACATAGATGTTTCAATTTAGCTGCACTGTGTCTGTATCTTGAAACTATAGTTTGTGTCTTTGCTTAAATTCCATTGTTTTTCATCAGATTCCAGGGAAAGAAGAGTCTCCTTTCTTAATTATCTAGCACGGTGCAATCCCTCTATCTTTGTGAAGAATTGTTTTAGACATTTCCTACTGAACTGAAGTGTATTGGACCAGTGTTTGTCCCAGCACAGGCCCATCAGCTGATGTCGGCAGTCAGCAGGGGCCACCTTTACACTCCCTCCTGGAGAGGCCTGAAGGGTTCTTTTCAGAGATGTCTCCACTCAGGAGAAGCTGGAGTCTGGACTTAGGCATAGAAAAGCATTTCACACCCAATAGAAAGTACAGCGGGCATTTATTAGGAGAATGTTTTAACATAGATTAAAGTATGGAGATTGATATAAAGAGAAGTAATGTGGGGCGGGGGGGGGGTAAGGCCCACTCCTGTGGGTGTGGGGTTTTTAAGGGCGAGTCCCACTTAAGTGTCTGAACAGCACCCACAAACTTAATTTGGGTGTCTTTTAAGTTACATCTCAAAGGCTTGCTAAGAACCCCCCTCCCTTTCTAGCCTCTTTCTTGATAATTGGGATTAAAGGAAGGCTCCAGGGATGCCTTTGATGGGATTAAATCTGGTAAGATAAAACTACTGCCCTTAAGGGGGGCATCATGCCTTTCTTTTAGTGCAAAAGGGTTTTTTTGAGACTCCTGGAAAATTGAAGCCAGGGAAGGACTTCATTGGGAATGTTGCTGTTTTAACCCCCATATTTACAGTTTCTTTCTATAAAGGCAACATTGTTTCAGAGCAAATGATGTCCACTGTGCTGTGATCCTTGCCTCTCAACCAGCACGAGGCTTCCACATCAGCCTCCGGGAGAAGAGCTCCTCCCCCTCCCCCTGTCCAGTTAGCTGCTCACATCTCTCTGTCCTGCCTCTTGATGACCAGTTTATCTATGTCTCAACATAGAAATGCCCCTTCTGCCTTTGAGCAGCCTAGAATCTTTGTGAATTAGGGAAAGAAAAAAAAAAGAAAGAAAACTTCCAAACCGGTGATTCCGGTCCAGGCACTTACGGGACTTTAAGGATATTAGTTAAACCAAGTAAGGAAGTGGGGCAAGGTGGAGGGCTTTTGAGGCATTTTTTTTCCCTTCAGTAATGCCTGTCTAGGGAGGGCTGTCAATGGTGTCTTTTGTCTACGTGTAGTTTAGAGGAGGGGCCAGTGTGGCTTGGAGGAGAGAGAGAGAGTACTCTGCACAGGAAGCCGAGACCCAGGATTCCACCTGCTCTTGGAGCTGGGATCTCTCTTCGCTTCCCAAGCCTGGTTTCCTTCCTTTCTCCTGATGGCCTGCCCTCAGCCTAGTCTCCACTCTCACACAACATTTGTCGACTAAGAAACAAATATTGGTCATGGGTTAGCATGCCAAGTACCACGGGGCTTCCTGTGTGGTCTGTATTATTAACAGATATGTGATATTAGATGCGGAAACACTTGGACTTCATTCCTTTCATTGGAGAGAGATGGGAGAGAGATTGAAGACAATAGATGGGGTGGCTTGTGATCCTTTTCGAAGGACTACCTGTTGGCAGTCCCCATCTCTGAAGGGACATCAGAGCTTTTCCAAAGACATGACATGGTAGCTGAGACCCCAGCCCCTAGCATTGCAACGTTCCACTAACCGCCTGGCTGGGTAAAGAAAAAAGTCCCAGGAAGCTCTGGCGAAATGTGCGTGGGTCCGAGACACCTACTAGGGGGTTATCAAAGACGTTACTGGAAAATTTCAAAGGAAGAGGAATAACTTATGAAACAGCCAATTGGTGGGAAAGACGTTCAAAGTGGGAAAAAAAAAAAAAAAAAAAAAAGATGTTCTGTTTAGAAAGGTATGGAGAGAGACGGGACCAACGAAGCCAGCAGAAACTATGGGGATTTGTAGAGCCGGCAACCTACGGATGGTAGAGAGCGCTATACATGTTGATTTATCTTTGATGAGAATTCCAGGCAGTGTCAGGGACTAGGTAGAAGGTGTCAGGATGAAAGATGGAAGTTTCTAGAAGCATGACCTGAACTAGGTGTCAGAGTGGGGGGTTGGGGGGAACACAGCCAATGCATGCCCGTCCGAGGGATCTGTCTGAGGGATAGGATGGAGAATGTTTCTAGAATGGTGGGGTTTTGCTTGTTTCAGTCTTTAGGTATTTGTGTGTTCGTGTGTGAGAGGATATGTGTATATGCACACGCTTGTGAGGTCAGAGGACGATCTCAGCTGTCCTTCCCCAGAAGTTGCCATCACGCTTTGTGAGGCAGGTTAGGTCGCCGGTCTGGAGCTCACCAGGCAGCCAATGGACCCTGGGGATCCTCCTGTCTCTGCTGGGATGCCAAGGGTGTGGTGCCATGCCTGTTGATGGCATTGGCGTTCTGGGGCTCAGACTCGGGTCTTTGTACTTGCATGGCAACCACTTTAATGACTGAATTTTCTCTCCAGCCCAATTACGACTTTGTAATACTATTCATTCTCCTCTCATAATCTCCAGGAGGAGATGAATGTAGTCCCTTTTCTATTGTCTCTATGTTCCCTTTGTAAATGTCAGGGCCTAGAAAGGATGAGGACTTAGGCACCCAGTTGTGTATATGGCGAATGGAGCCATCTGGTGTTTGTCCCCAGGCCCTGGCTATATCAATATCTGTGATTTAACCTCTCAGAAGTCAGCAAACTTTTGATAGGACAGGAAAAACAAAAACAAAAACAAAAACAAAACAGGACCAGATCATGTATTCTGGGGCTTCTTTTAGGACAGCAAAGCTGAACTCTTAATAGAGAGCTGAACTCTGATGTCCATCATCCACCCCCCCACCCCACCCCACTCTACCCCCGTCCCCACTGCATCCTAAAGCCCAACATAGGTGCTGACTTTGTATTCCTGTGCGAGCTGCCCCACCTCCAACACCCCCACTTCCCCAGCCAGCTAACTCGGCGTTTTGCAATTCCCTTGCAGGGTTGCGTGGTGTGTCCTGTCCATTGTATGGCACCCAGCATGTACTCAGTGACCACATGTTAGTTCTTTGAATAATCATTGCAGAAGGTCTACAGCCTACACAGCACAAAGATATGCAGTCATACTTTTTTGTTGTTGTTGTTTTGGCCTTGTCTTGCAAGGTGATCAAGGCAGGTCCAAGTCTCCCTCATTGCATGCAAAGCTAAGGCACAGCCTCATTCACAGATTCATAAATGGATAGAACAAAAAAGCAGCAGCAGCAGGGATAGAACATCCCCATGTCTGAGAGTCCTGCTGGCGCTAAGGGTCAGCATGTCTGCATGCCTCAGCCAGTGCCTGGACTCCAGTGGGCATGCTCCTGGGGAGACAAGGAAGCCTTGAGTGATGTGTACCCAGCAGATGACGTCCTCAGTGATGCTTCATGGACACAGCACAGCCTCCACTTAGAGGCGATTGGAGGTTCCTCTCGCAGCCATTCTTTTAAGTCTTCTCATGGTCTTTGCACTTAGGAAATCAATAGACGAGGCCTCGTTCTTACTATATAAGCCAGGAGCTGTTGCTACTCCATCCAGGTCTCAGCGGCGTCTACCAGTCAAAGCCATTCAAGCAGGGCATCCCTTAGCTCTCTCCTCCAAAAGCACACCATCAGTCTAGGGCAGCGTCCCTATGGGTAGCAAGCCATTTTGGGTTGCCCAAGACCATCGGGAAGCACAGATATTTAAATTGTGATTCGTAACAGTAGCAAAATTACAATTTAAAGTAGCAATGAAAATAATTGATGATGGGTGGCGGTCACCAGAGCATGAACTGTGTATTAAAGGGTCACAGCATTAGAACGGTTGAGAACCAGCGGTCCAGGGGCTCAGTGGGTAAGAGTGCTTGCTCAAGAAGCATCAGGACCCCAGTTCAAATCCCAGCTTTTATTTAACAACCTGGGTATTGCTTTATGTGCTTGTAATCTAGCATTATGGTATGGAGATAGGAAGATTTTGGGGGCTTACTGGCTGCAAGCTTTGCTCCAGTTTTCAGAGAACAGTACCCAACATCTTCCTTCATTGGCCTGCACATACATACATGGAGCATACACACAGGCACATGCATACACACCTGCACACATACACATGTGCAAAAAACATGCACAAGCACACACATGTGCACAAGCACACACACACACGTGCACACACATGCACAAGCACACACATCCACAAGCACATCCACATGTATACACACATGCACACATATACACACATGCACAAGTACATGCACAAGCATATATGCATGTACACATATACATGCATGTACACATGTACACACATGCACACATATACACACACATGCACAAGCACATATGTACACACACATGCACACATATATACACATGCACAAGTACACACATGCACAAGCACACACACGCACAAGTATATGCACAAGCACACAGGCATGTACACATATACACACATGCACACATATACACACATGCACAAGTATACACATATGCATATGCACAAGCACACACAGGCACAAGCACACACACATGCACAAGCACACAACCACATTTACCTATGCCACATATAAGTATAAAAACAAATCAATAAAAACATGAAACATTGACAGCCTAGCCACATAGCCTAAGAATACATGGCATAATTAGCATGTGTGACATGAGTTCAGTCCCAGGGGACTATATAGCAGGAGGGGAGAACTACCTATTATAAATTGTCCTCTGACCTCCACATACATGAATGTGCATATATGTATTCACACACATGCACACGCACATGCATGCACATACACACACATACATGTAATTTAAAAAAGGCAAACAGGAAATGTTATACACAGAGCCTCCTCGCAGGAAGTAATCAATGCAAAGATGCCAAGAATCAACCCAGGAAAAGGCAAGGCACGGAGTCATGAGTGTGCTCTTTGTGTTTGGATTCTCTAGTCAGGTCTGATAAGGACACGGGACAATGAATTCCTCATCTCGCCGCTACCTCAGCTGCTGGCCCAGGAACACAACTACAGCTCACCTGCAGGCCACCATCCTCACGTCCTGTACAAAAGGACAGCAGAGAAGAGGGTCAGGCGGTACCAAGACTACCCTGGCTCCTGGCGGACATATCCTGCTCACTCCCCAAGTCACACTCCCCCTGCCTCCCAGAGCCAAGAGACAGAGTACAGCCATCGAAGGTGGCAAAAGCAGCATTTTTGTGGACGACGCAAGAAATGTATGTAAGGAGACTTTGCTTGTCCTGTTCTGAAGAGGGCCTCAGCGGGTGGCCTTGGGGGCAGTCTGAAGAGGGCCTCAACAGGTGGTCTTGGGGGCAGTTGGGTTTGCTGACAAGGCTGGCCAGTGAGATTGTGTTGAGTTTGTCCTCAGATGTTACCTGGCAGAAGGACTGGTGGACCCCATGCTGAAGGAGTGGCTCTCCTAGCTTCAACTAGGAAAGATATGGGTGGACATAGGGGTCTTTTTTGGGGGGAGGCTTGGAGGGGAGCTTTTTTAGCATCTCCCAGTTTTAATCTTGTTTTAGTTTCTGTAATCTTAGGGAAGGTACCCAACTTTCTACAGTGAAAAAGAAAATTAGAAATAAATTCACAGCTGAGTGTTCCTAGAATTCTAGAGACCCAAAGAAGAGAGTTCTCAGGTAACCTCTCAAATATTGGCTCTTGACAGGGGCTGGCAGTGAGCAGAGGAACTCTTAGGCATGTCCTATAAGCCATTGGTAGATACCTTTGATACCAGTGCTTAGAAGGGTGAAACAGGAGAATTATGAGGTCAAGGCCAGCCTAATCCACATAATGAGTTCCTGTTTCAACAACGACAAGAAACCTGCTATCCTCCCCCTCCACAGCTGAGATCAAGCCCAGGGCCTTACATATGCTCAGTAAAGATCCAAACCAGCCAAACTGAATTTCTAGTCTCTTTTGTTCTTTTCTAAACCAGTAAGGTCCAATAGATAAGAACCAAGAATAAGTCTCCATCTTTTCCAGCTACGTTCAAAACCAGTTTAAGGCAGACATTGTGATGTATGCTTGTAATCCAAGGACTCTGGAGCAGGAGGCAGGGAATTAGGAATTTGAAGCCATTTTGGCTACATAGGAGAGTCAAGCCCAGGCTGCCATTAAAAATGAGATTCTGCAATTTAAAAAAAAAAAATCAAAAGCAAGAGCTAAGGAGATGACTCAGGGTAATGAGGCACTTGCTACCCAGGTGTGAGAGCCAGGGCTCAGATTCCCAGGACCCATGTAAATGCCAGATTCCTCTCCCCTCAAATACCTCGTAATCTCTGCACATGAGGAAGGTAGAAATGGAATCTATTGGAAAAATTGCAAGTAGATGAGATGAATCGGCAAGCTCTGGGTTCAACTGAGAAACCCTGTTTCCATGTATAAGATTGAGATTGACGGAGGAAGATACACCCACTGTCAACCTCTGGCTTCCACATGCATGTATGTGTGCACGCGCGCACACACACATACACACTCACCAGTCATAGCATCTGTTAACAAAATAACCAAAATTTTAAAACAAATTATATACTAACTTTTTATCTAACTCTAACATGTAAAACATTATCATCTTCAATTATAAACCATATAACAGACTACTACCATGGGATTGGAACTTCTCTTTCGTGTTATAGTCTGGAAAGGTAATTAATTTACTCTTATAACTCAGTGTCAATTCCAATAACAAAATTTCCATTGGAAGTACTTCATCTGTATGTAGATTTTCTAAGATCTAATGCGAGGAAAGATAGATTTTTAGATACTTCATTGTTTCAGAGATATTTGAACTCTTTCAGGGACCAAGTTGAATTTTCTTTTCTTTTCTTTCTTTCTTTTCTTTTTTATGTGATAAAGAATCAGATGCTTTGTTCACCAGCCACATTCCGCTAACTTGGTAGCCACAGATGACAACCAGGTCCCACACTGTTCAACACAGACAGATCAGGGCTCCTCACACAAACAGGAGCTGGCACAGGTGGTTATACAGGGTTGTGTTTCTGCCAGCCATTTCCTTTGGTTGTTGGTAGTACAGAGTCAATATATCCCATTAAGGAATAAAAATGAGGTTTTTCTCCTTCTTTCATTGGCGTTTACTGACCTGCATTGGCTGCCAACTAGAATTGTAGCTTGTTTTCTTTTACTTCCCTCTGAGCATTTTTAACATTTCTGAATCTACCGGATCTGCCCACCCGTCCATCAGCCCGCCCATCCGTGCGTTGAAGCATCTGCCCAGTTACTCTCAGGTGCAGAGCCCCAGGGCAGGTGACAACAGTGACACCCAGTGTCACCTCCCCATTTTCCCGTCTCTCTCATCCCGCGTCACCCAGATTTCTTCGGCTGATCTTCCTCCCAAATGCTCTTCTGTCTCCCGCAGATGCCCCCAAGCCTCCCGCAGAGGACACCTATCTGCGCTTCGATGAATACGGAGGCACGGGGCGGCCCAGACGATCAGCTGGCAAGTCACAAAAGGGTCTCAATGTGGAGACCCTCGTGGTGGCAGATGCAAAGATGGTGGAGAAGCACGGCAAGGATGACGTCACCACGTACATTCTCACGGTCATGAACATGGTAAGGGGCACTGTTAGGAGCCCTCTTGACACCCCTAAGACAAAGAATCCCTTATGCGGGTGGAACGGCTCACACTTAGCCGAATTTTTTTTTTATTGAAAAATTTGCATTGTAAAAAAAACCAACCACTTTCATGTCTGGTAAGATTGAAACTTATACCCATACCAATATGTCTGATGGATTCTTTCCATGTACAAGTAATTGTGTCTTTAAAAAAAAAACTTTCATGCGGTTTTAATTGTCCCAACAGGTTTCCAGCCTGTTCAAAGATGGAACCATTGGGAGCGACATAAACATTGTGGTTGTGAGCCTGATTTTATTGGAAGAAGAGCCTGTAAGTGGAAACTTCATTCGTTCATCCTTTTGTTCTGCTGTTCAGGATGCATTTATTGAATATCTACCCTATACCAATGCATGAAATGGTCATTTGAATCTCAGTTTTGAAAGCATGCTAACCATCTCATCAGGGGAAGTGCAGCCTAAAAGAGACTCATCAATCCAGTCACTGAGCTAAATCATCACAAAACAACTCTTTATAGATTAATCTGGATGATATATTCATAGATATGTCAATAGTTCGAATGTAAATCAAATGTAAATATTAAATATAATGTTGCTAAGATACGAAATGTAAGTATTCTTGCATATTTAGTCCTTGTGACAAAGGTTAATTTAGTCATAGATTTTAGGTTTGATTGAGCTTTATAGCTCAGATATACCAACCAACACCAAGGTTGATATGTAAGCATATTTTGAGAATTTACCAGGAGGAATCCATCTTAAAATTCTTGCAGTAAATCTATGGTCTCCCAAGTACCAACTTAGGAATGACAAAGAGTAAACAGAGGAAGAGCCTTAAACTGCCTTGGGTTGATTATCGTGAGGTGCACGACACAGGGATTAGGCCAACTGCAAAAGTAGAACCTATAATAACGTGCTAAATTGCACGGTGCTCCCTGCTCTGCAGCGTTTGGATCTGGAAGCTGGATCTTTCCCTGTGATCTCACCAATCAGACAGATGAGTTTTCAAAGCCCCCCGAGGCTTGTTCTCTTCGCCTCCAACCCCAATAAAGAGCCTGAAATGCAGAGAGTCAGAGAGAAGAGGAAGGAAAGGGATCTAATTGCCCAGGGAGAGTTACAGGGGTCTGCGCTCTCTGTAGTTATCCTGAAATTTTCAAAAGAGTGTGTGTGTGTGTGTGTGTGTGAAGCACCTGGGCATTGGTGTGCCACTCACCAACTGCTCAAGGATCCTGAAGCCAGCAGCACCCTGATTCACTGACAAAATTATTATCTAAAACATTTGACTTGGTTCAACTCATTAGTTTAGCCTAGTCAAAGATTTTGAAAAAAATGATTGCTTTAGGATAGTTTCTGTCTTCTCTGTTTTTATTTGGTTGTGTGAGTGTTCTGCCTGCATGTGTATATGTGCACCACGGGTGTGCCTGGTACACACAGAGGCAAGAAGAGTGTGTTGGGCCCTCCAGGATTAGAGGTATAGACAACTGTGAGTTGTCATGCCAGCCTAGGAATTGTATGTGACTCTTCCAGAAAAGCAGCCAGTGCTCTGACCCTCTGCACCATTGTCTCCCCAGCCCTGATCCCTTACGCTTGCGAGCCTAGTAAATGGTTTTCCAGTTGGTAAACATGCATTGTGTTATTGATTGCTTATAGTCTTTTTAGTACCAAACTTCACAGAGAAGTAAATTATGGATGTTGTCTTTCTCACATTTTATTGAAGAAACGATTAAACTTCAATATGAATAAATGTATAAAAAATTAACAATTTGTATTGTTACAACATAGCTAGAAATACACACTGAAAATTCAAGCTTACTTTAAAATTTATATTAACCTAAACTAGATTTTTTTTTTTTTTTTTGGTAGAGCTTGGCTCAGTGATTTTTTTTTTCTACTGATCATTTCCCCCTAGAAACATGATACTTTTGCATTTGCCTCCACAGTCACAGTGGTTCAACCTTCTCTCCTCTGGCAAAATCATCACTCTTTAATCCCTGCACCTTTCCCATAGGGAGGATTGCTGATCAATCACCACGCAGACCAGTCTCTGAACAGCTTCTGTCAGTGGCAGTCAGCCCTTGTGGGAAAGAATGGCAAGAGGCACGACCACGCCATCCTCCTCACAGGATTTGACATCTGTTCCTGGAAGAACGAACCATGTGACACGCTAGGTATGGTATGCCCAGATCTCTCATGCACACCTCCTAGCTGGGAGGGCAGGATGACAAGTTTCTGATGGATGCGTGGCCCTTCTGAGTCTCATCAAAGGGACATAATATACTCATGTATCACTTTCTGTCCATCACACATTCCGAGAACTGGGTCGCTTGGTAATGTTTCCGGGCGGCCATCTCAGAGTATACTCACGGAATCTGAGATGGCTGTGATATCCCTAGACACTGTTTTCTCACAGGACCAACGTTGAATAAACCCTCCACTGTTGACTGAGGTCATTATGTGATGCTTCACTGTATTTAAGTCCTTCCCTTGTAGAATAGCTTCCTTGTTCCATGGGGAATGTGTTCTATTTGACTGGATTCGTAGTGGTGTGGGGCATCTGTGTATCAGTCAGTTGGTATTTTTCTTTATTGCCTCAACTGATGATCAGTGAAGACAGCCATTTGACTAAACATGTTTTAGGTCATTCCATAAGGACCATGACCATGTAATTGGGAAGCTGGAGAAGAAACGTTGGCTGATGTCACACCTCGCTGTGTCACTGGTCATTGGTGTCTTCTTTAGCAAGCTCCTTGACTTTGAAGGACTCCATTCTCCCCTTTTTCTTTTTTTTCCACAAGACATCAGCATAAGAACAGTATCTTTTTTCACTTGCTTGCTGTATTTCCATAGTATTACCCACCGTAGGAATTGAACTTTTGGTTTTTGGACAAATTGGGTTATTCACGTCAAGGTCTGCAAACTTTTGCTGTAGAGGGCTCTGCAGTAAATGTGTTCCGTCCCACAAAGTGGCAACTACTCCCATCAGCTATGTTAGTGAGAAACCAGTTGCAGACAGGGCACAAACCAATGAGTGAAGCTTTCCCTAATGAAGTTATGCCGAGGAGACAGCCGCAGACAAACGTATAAACAAAGGCTCGAACACAGCAAGCATGCCACAAGGAATCAGTCCCTGGTCTGCTCCATAGGTCACTCTCTTTAAGGAGCCTGTCACGCAGGCTTAAACATTCATATACGCATTGTGAATATCCCGGCCTAGGTCTGTGCTGCCCAAAGCCAATTGATTCAAGGGCTTGAGTCTCAGATTCTAATTAGAAATGTAGACACACACATTTTATGTACAGTACAATATATGGTGTTTTCTAAACACATATTGGAAACACTATATATTAGGAAACACAGGGTTTTTACATTCTCAGGCCCTAAATAGGTAAGACCGGAAGCAAGACCGGAAGCAAGACCGGAAATAGCCAGCTAGACACCATGTCGGCATCATTGTGAGCCATATATTAACCAGGTCCTCTTTCCTTATCTAGCATCTTGTGACCTGTAGTATCTCCTCAACAGTCCTTCCTTACCTTTGTCATGTGTCATAAGTAACACAATAGTTAAGTGATAGTCTCCCATGACACATATGTGTGCCTGCATATTAGATTTATCAGATGATCTCATGGCTTGGCATTGAGGTGGATGCATCCAATTCACAAGTATGTTTTTAACCCTCTGTGGCCACCAAGCCACGTTCCAATGGACATTCGCTTTCGAAGATGTAAAGAAAACAAACCAATTGCTGTAAGGTTGATCAAGATAGAAACAAGGGATGACGGGAATGATCAGATAACTGTTCTTTCAGTGTTGTATCCTTGGAGAATGAAGACACTTACCAGATTGTGAATGGGAGAAAAGTGAATATGATCTGTACATATTACCTGGGCATGTTTGTGTTTTCTGCTTCAGAGAAAGATCAGGAAAGAACTGGAAAGTATATCCTACCCTTAGACAGTAGAGACACTCTTAAGCTAACATTATACCTGGGTATAACTGTCATTATATCAATCCCTCTTACACTAATAGTAAACTTTGATAAGTCGTATACATTTTTGTGACAATAAAGACATTTATTAGTCTTCTGCAGAAGAAAACCCCTTAAACTTACTAATCCACTAAACTCTATGTGTATATAACCACTTAGTGTTAATATTTGGAATTGATCTTTCATTAGGATTTGCTCCTATCAGTGGAATGTGCAGTAAGTACCGAAGCTGTACCATCAATGAAGACACAGGACTTGGCCTTGCCTTCACCATTGCGCATGAGTCAGGGCACAAGTGAGTGGCTTCTTAATTCACTACTCTCTATGGAAACTGGCCAAGTAATCCTCCGGCCTTCCTCTAATGATGATTATTGATCTAATCAATGACACGGGGCTCATCCTGTACAGAGCTTCAAACTGTGGACTCTGGAAGGGTTTCGGGGTGGACAGAAGACTCAGTGCGGCTAAACTATTTGCCACACAGGCGTAAGGATTGTAAGCTTGATCCAAAGAGCGCCCATCAAATAATAGCCAAATACGATGGCGCGTGATTGTGATCCGAGCGTCTTAGTTTCTGTTCTGTTGCCATGAAGAAATGCCACGACCAGTGCATCTTATAGAAGAAAGCATGTCAAAGGCATACGCCATGACTAGCGTGGCAGGAAGTATGGCAGCAAGCAGGCATGACCCAGGAACAGTAACCAAAAAAGTTTAGATCCTGATTGTAGGCGAGGGCCAGAAAGAAAAACGTCTGGGCCTGTTACGGTCTTTTGAGACTTTAAAGCCCAGTGGTGCATCTCTTCCGATAAGTCTGCATCTTGTAGTCTTTCCCAAATAGTTCTACCAACTTGGGATCAAACATTCAAATATATATGCCTATGGGGGGACCGTTCTCATTCAAACCATTACACCTAGCAATATGGAAACAGCTCTCTAACCCTAATACTAGCCCTGATCACTAAGATACCTTAGTCTACTTGACAAGTTTTAGAGCAGTAAGAGATACAGCCTCAAAGTAAAGGGGAGAAAGGTACCTAAAGGATGATACGAAAGGCCTGGCCTCTATCATACGTATGTTCTCATGTGCACATACACATTCAATAAAGACCAATCACATTGATGTCTGGTTTTTGTTTTGTTTTTGTTCATCACATGTTAAGGTTTTTGGGTTTTCAAATGAACTACCCATTACTTATCTGAGTCTCTTGCCTCCTAAGTTAGTTATTCCCATTAAGGTTTTGCTTTGGTGAAGACATTTAAAGCCCATTCTGCTTTTCCCCCTTTGTGTAGTTAAGCACATTCGCTGCCACCGAGTCTTATACGTCCCTCCATTTTTAAACTTATATTATGTGGCAACAGTCTCTCAGGGCTAGCCTTGAACTTATGACCCACCTGCCTTAGCCTTTCAAGTATTAGGATTAAAGACCTAAGCCATCCCACCTTGTAAACAGCTCATTCTTTGTATAAAACAAACTAATCATGCTAACATGTAAATTCACCCCCACTAGTGCGATGATACAATGAATTCAATTCTCAAAATACTGACTAAGAAAAATGTAACCATTCTTGCTTACAAATAAAAGATATCTTGAACCCCAAATCTAATACACTAGTTAAGGAAAACAAGTCACAGTCTTCAGGGAGGGTGGAAGAGAGGTATTAGAGGTAAGAGAAGAAAGGAGGCTTGGGTAGGAGTTTGATTAGTAAGGCATTTGCTATGCAAGCTTTAGGTGGGAGTTTGATTAGTAAGGCTTTTGCTATGCAAGCTTTAGGTGGGAGTTTGATTAGTAAGGCTTTTGCTATGCAAGCTTTAGGTGGGAGTTTGATTAGTAAGGCTTTTGCTATGCAAGCTTTAGGTGGGAGTTTGATTAGTAAGGACTTTGCTATGTAAGCTTTAGCATCTGAGTTCAATGCCTAGGTGTGGGAGTTGGTGCTGGTAATCTCAGGACTGAGAGAGGCAGAGACTAGATGTTCAACACACAGTGGCTGCCTGGCTGAGGCTAATGCTTGAGTTCTAGGCCACGGAGAAACGCCACCTTAAAAACAAAGGTGGGGAGAACACGAGGAGCTGTACCAGAGCTGAACTTCTGGGTTTCCTCCAGATGTGCATACAGGTATGTGCACGCACACATGAACACGCCGAATGTGCAGACGTGAAAGACATTTTCAAGGTCAGACCTTGGCCTGTGGCCTTTTTGACATGAACTTGGTGAAGCAGAGAGTTGCCGAGATTCGAGGAGAACTTGTGAAATGAGCAGGAAGAAAAAAAAAAGTATCTTCCAAAAGACTCCTGGATTAAAGTACTTTTGAAAATGCAAAGAAATTTGAAACTCAAAATTGAGTTCAAATTGGTTTTTCTTTTGTCCCAAAAGTTTCTAGTGAAGCTCTCATTAAGCCGCTTTCCCTCCTTGAACAATGGTGCTAATCCCTCCACTCCTCCTAGCTCCTTCTGGAATTTTCGCTCCTCATTCATAGGCTTTAGCGTATTTAGAAAGAATGTCTCTCCAACAAATCCTCTCGGCATCCTGCATAGGCATAAACGATTGGATTTAGCAGAGCGAGGAATGCAGAGATGCTTCTGTCTAATGTCTTTTGAGATTAGTCAATATACTTTTGGGAATAGTCACCTCTAAATCCCAGGGAGTTTATTGGTAGAGTTTATTGATAACTATCCAGGATATAGCCACCCTCCACTTGCATGTTAAATTGGAAAGAGCGCTAGCAAAGAAATGTCTAGATTGTAGGCATAGCTCACCGCGAAGTCCCAGATATTCATCCTCATTTGTTAGAGCCTACCTTCTATATAATAATATAAGCTATTATATATTAATAGCTATATAATAATATTATATTTTCCCCATAGGAATTATAAGTGGTTATACGAATGACTCATACGAGGCAGATTTTATTTCTTTAAATGATCAGATTAAGAACAATTTAAATTCATGATAAATTCATATAAACATCTCTCTGTGCTTTGCCCTTCTTGAAAGAAATATGACAAAGTTGGCTTTGTTTCCTGAATATTTTCCAAAGATGGCTGCAGAAGCTTTTTGTAGCACTTCCTAAGACAGAGACAAGAGACAATGCATTTGCTTGGCTTGCAAGGATACCCGAAATGAATTAGGGTCAATTAGTATGTGTGATCGTCAGGGAATCTCAAAGAGGGTATCAGAGTAGGCGTAGCCTTGAGCCACCTGATGTCATGGGTGCTGAGGACCACACTTGAGTCCTCTGGAAGAGTAGCAAGCGCTCCTAAACACTGAGCCATCTTTCCAGCCCACCATATATAATGCAGTTAAATGAGATTGTGCTTCTGCAAAGGACTTTATTATCCTAATGTCATAGAAAGAATGGTGTCCGGAAATCGTTTACAGAGCTAACAGGCTGCGCGTTCTCCAACAGGCCGAGCTCTGCGAAGTTCTGGTTTTCTCTCATACGTTTTGAACAGTTTTCATCATTATTTTGTAAAGATCTTTATTTTATGAAGCGATTCAATTGTAATCTGAATTAGAGAGTTTAGCTAATCAGTTAATCATCTTTTGGGGGACAATTTATACGGTGTTAGCTTTATGAGCAAATATCCATAAAGGGCTTATAATTACCTTCTCTTGTGCCTACGTCCTCCTTCGTCTGAACCTCTGCACCATAGCTCTAGGATTGGTGCCAGGAGAAATTGGCTAGTTTTAATTTTCTAGAAATGAGCCGTCTAAACTTTCAGACAGTTAAAACATTTTTAACATTTGTTACTTTACTCATCTTGTTTTATTTTATGTGTGTGCCTGCATGTGTGTGTGTGTCTGAGTGTGCATATGGGTGTGCATGTGTACATTGTGTGTGTGTGTGTGTGTGTGTGTGTGTGTGAGAGAGAGAGAGAGAGAGAGAGAGAGAGAGAGAGAGAGATTGATTGATTGATTGATTGATTGATTGATTCATAGGAATCAGTTCTTTTCTTGCATCCTATATGTTCCAGGGCTTGAACTCCAATAGTCAAGGGTTTGGCCACAAGTATTCTTCACTACTGAGCCATCTTCCTGGTCTAACCTAAGATATCTTGACCTAGGTGCCCTAGCCATTAAATACATAGCAGATAAACCCTTCTTCAACTTTGTGGCCAATAAATAATGAAATCTTTAACATTCTTCAAGTTTTTCTGCAGAAATTATACAGCAGTTCATAGTAACTAATTTTGTCATGATTCCTGTCTCCTGCCTGGGTCTGCTGAGTCTAGGTGGTTTGTCCCCACCTTTTTCTGGTGGTAACTTAGAGCATGGGTTCACAGAAGGCAGTTTTCCTTTCTGTTTCAGCTTTGGCATGGTTCACGACGGCGAAGGCAACCCTTGCAAGAAAGCGGAAGGTAACATCATGTCACCCACACTGACCGGAAACAATGGGGTGTTCTCATGGTCTTCCTGCAGCCGGCAGTATCTAAAGAAATTCCTCAGGTAAAATGGACAAACTCCTGGGGTCTGTGTCCAGTTCTGTAGCAGTATTCAGTGGGTATGAGAGCAAATATTCGAGTCAGGCCTGGTAGACAGCCTGGTTATTGTGACTGCTTGGGAAACTGAGACAGAATGATTGAAAGGTAATGGTCCAAACTGAGTTAGAATGTAAGTTCAGGGCCAGCCTGAAGAATAAAGAGAAAGGGGGGGGCGGGGGTGCTTACAGATAGAACTCATCAGTAGAGTGTTTGCCTCACATACACAAAGCACCAGGTTTAACTTCAAGTGCCCATAAAAGCAATGAACCAAATGGCAAATACTCCATAGAAATATCTTTTGATATCTCAATGAAGAGAAAGACTAAAAGTTCATAGTACAATGGCACTGGTGATTATAATGATCCGATTGCTGATAATATATTGAAGTCCTATTACTAGGCTAGAGTCCCTCCACATAGTGCCTTAGGGTGGCCATGTGGTAAGTGCACCTGCTATCTAGCCTGACTACTTGAATTCCATACTGGGGAGTGCCATGGTGGAGAGAGAACTGCCTTCTGCAAGCTGACCTTTAACCTTCATGCTTGGGTTGTGGTGGTCAGGAGCTGGAATATGTGCAAACACGTACACCCAGGCACACACGTACACCCAGGCACACACGTACACCCAGGCACACACGCATAAATTGCTTAATATATGCCAGCTGGCATGCGGCAGGCTCAAGACTCAGATCCATTCTGACCCTAAAATCTAAAATTCATAAAATCTCATCTCTCTCTCTCTCTCTCTCTCTCTCTCTCTCTCTCTCTCTCTCTCTCTCTCTCTTTCAGGACTCCTAGATGTATACCCATTTTACTCTAGTTATTTTAATCTAACACACCAGCGTATAGAACTTAGGAGAGCCCCGCCCTTGATTTATATTTTAAAAATGAACCCAGGGCTGGAGAGATGGTTCAGCCATTAAGACTGCCTGCTGCATTGCAGAGGGCCAGAGCTTGGCTTTCAGCAGCTGTGTTGGATAGCTCCTAAATGCCCATGGCTCCAGTGAGAGGGGAACTGATGCCCTTTTCTGACTTCTGCCAAATGTTTACACACAGAGACATATACACTTAAGTAAAAAAAGAAAAATCAGAGTAAGCCTTAAAAAAAAAAAAAAAAAAACTCAGTGCTTAATGGCATGCACGCCTCTCCATCTTTTTGATTCACATAGATCTGATGTAACACATAGATATGTGCGCTCTAATCGCTGCCCCTTTGACTAGATATTCATGAAGTTTCATGACAGACTGATGTTCCTGATATGTTCACACCTATGCAACTATATATTAGCTAGAAATATTCGCAGAAAAGTCGTATGAACCAGGCAGATTACATATAAGCATGTGTAGCTGACTACTGCCCAAAAGCATAGTAAAAGTGGACAGATATTTGCTGATTTATCACAACCCACATCCCCATACATTTTCACATTAATTTTAGATTCATTGTTTGGGGGTTGACATTGTCTTTCCTACTTCGTGTGAGGACGAGCTCAGTAAATATACATCAAGATCAACTCCATGTGGATTAAATTACCATCATGGCGTCGCTTCAGTTCAGGGCTTTGAGTAGCAATGATAACTACAGCAGCAATTGACATTACCTTCGCTGCTGGGTTAAGCACATTACATTTTCTTGGTTCAGCCACATAACAACCCTTGTGGGAGTCATAATCATTAAGGAGATTTACAAGAATTATACAAAGTCATTATGGATGCATGGTTGATTGTACCTCCCTGCCTCTGACTCCAAATTTGCACTTAATATCACATACTATTTAACCTCTTAGTGATGGCACAGTTTGATTATTACATGAGTAAGTTGGGAATAATATTATTTTGTTAAAAATATCTTTCCCACACTGTCAAGAATCCTCAGGGAAGTTTTCTGCCTTCGGCCCCTGATTCTAAAGTTTATTTTATGGGGTGCTCTTATATTTTACACAAGGTCTCTTATATATGTCTAGGGTGGCTTCCAATATTTCCTTCTTGAATGCTAGGATTTTAGGCCTATAATGGCACAACTAGAACCTCCTGATTTTTTGGATATGACTTGTTTGGTTTTGTTTGTAAGGCTTACTTGAGACAAGGTACATCCTTATCTCTTCTTAGTCCTCTCTTTAAGAAGTATGCCCTCACTTAAAACCCCATGAAAAGAGATATCCTTTTTTTCTGACTTATTTTGTGTTTTAATTTCTTTAGCTAGTGCTAACCTGACAGTAGGCTCTCAGTAAGAAAAAAAAATGCCCAGCGTTGTTGGTCTGAGACTATAGAAGGGAGATTTTACTTATATTTACACTTCCATCTCCTACCTCAATCCTAGTGTGCATTAGTTAGATGGCCAGAGCTTCCAGCCCCCCTATAAAACCCTTTATGACAGTGTGCATTCCAAACTTTTAGATGGGACTCACTCTTTGCAATAAAACATACTTTAAAAAAAAAAAAAACTTTAAACACATGCCTGTGTCTCTAAGCACATTCTATGTTTCTTTGCATGACTGCCCTCACAGAGGTGCAGTTTTAAATGGAAAAGGTCACAGATGAACAGAGCCGTTAATAAGGATGTGTTATCAATGTGTAGTACACCACAGGCCGGCTGTCTGGTGGATGAGCCCAAGCAAACGGGACAGTATAAATATCCGGACAAACTCCCGGGACAGATTTATGATGCCGACACGCAGTGTAAGTGGCAATTTGGATCCAAAGCCAAGCTGTGCAGCCTTGGGGTTATGAAGGTATGTTTCCTTGTGATGTCTAACTTGCATTAGGGATGTGCCATGTGCCTGTACCTACCCAAAGGATAAACATTTGGCTTGCCGAGGCCAAAGGCTAGCATCTGGGCTATCTCCAAACTGTCGTTGGTTTGGCATGATAATTAAGTGGTAATTTTCCTGTCAATGAATTATCCAGGCTTATCCCCCATAGACCATGCATGCCTGGTTTAAATACCAGTTGTCTGTGTCCTTGGAAGAAAATGTTCCTCTTCTACTTGTAGGTTTTCTTCCTCACCGTAAAGCTGGGAATGATAGTTCCTGCTAACCAAGGCCTTTGTCGTCTTTATGCTCGTGTAAAGTGGGGTGCTTCCAAATCTCCAATTACATCAATAAACACTGCCCTTCACGGTGTAAGAAAACTAATAGAGCAGACAACTCCCTCTGAGTTGACTGAGAGGAGTTGACTGCCTCTTTCCTGTTCTCAGCATGGTTTTCCACATTGACTCTCGGGAAGCAAGGTCGCAGCAAAGATAAGTGAGAAAAGACAAACTTCTAGCACTCTAGTGTGTAGAAATAAGAGAAGCAGTGTTGTGCTCCGTCAGGAAGTGCAGACCTGACAACATTGTAGTCCCAATGCCAATCAAACGTGCCATGGTTTTAAAGGTCATTTATTTCCTGTGTCTGGTGGAAGATATGATGTGTGGGAAATAGAAGTTGATAGCCTCTTCTCCCCCCCCACTACTTCCATTCCTTATCCTCTTCCTCTTCTTCCCCTCCCCACGTTGCCCCTTCTCCATCACCATAGCAACACACATCAGCAGCCACACTGTCATCCTAACTCTCTGCCCGACTGCCACCACCACCGCCACTCCAGCAGTCTCGGCATGACCCTCCTTCCTACAAAAGGCATTCCACCCAGAGATTTATTGCACCTGACCTCCATCTTCAAAACCACTTTGAAGTAAAAGTTATTGCTCCCCTTTCACCTACAACCCAGAGAAGGTATCCAGCTTGCCTAAAGCCACAGAACTTTTAAATGACGAAATCTAAACAAAACAAATCACCTACGTGGAAGTTAAGCCTCCCCGCCCCCTTCCCTGGATACCAGTTTTCCTCCATCCGACAGTTCAACAGCTACTGTCATGACTTGTGTGACTGTAGCTCCCTGCTTTTCAGTAAGAGAACTCCCCCATTAAACAGAAGTCCATTCTTGAGAAACAGGATCTATCCAGTCCCAGCTTTGACAGGGCACTATCTAAGTTAATGTAATTTAAAAGCACTGCTATTAAAAAACTAATCCACAGCTGCATCTTTTGGGCGTATCCTCCACGACACGTGGGCTTTGTGTTGGCAAGTGTTTACGTAGGGTGGATTTTTAAAAAAGGAGCAAGTTTCAACCTGTTTCAATTTGCCTGATAAATCACAACATTAGGGGGAGTAACTCACTCAATGCAGAAATGTGTCTCAACTGCTCACTTCATCCTGAGAGTCGCCAGCTTTCTCAGTCATTGACTATGCGCACGTTGTAAGTATGGAGCCAGTAGTAAGAATGGTTCCCTTTAGACATACGAGGGAGCCCCTGGGTGAGTCGCATTCCACCGGGGTCACGCCTGTTCTGTTTCAAGCAGTGAGTAAGGTGTCAGTACCTCCCCTTAGTCATTTTCTGGTGCCCCACATCATATTTTTAAAAGATGGTATCTCAGCCCACGTTGACCCTGGAAAGCGTGGTGGATGGAAATGAAAATTCTAAATGAAAAGGCCTGAAATGATGACCGGCTCAGAGAGGCCTGGTTGTCTGGAAGGGAGCTGGAGAGTGTGGGTTAGCAGAGACAGTTTAAGACGCCAATGAAGGGGGAAGGCGAGACTGATCGATGGCTCCTGAGTGTGGGTCTGTTTTCCCTGTGAACTAGCCTTTGGTATTTCACTAATCTTGCTTATAACCTGAGTCATGGACACACTTTTAATGGTCACACATAGTCATACTGTGCTCTAAGACACACACACACACACACACACACACACACACACACAAACACACACAGAGTTTTCAACATAATAAAATCCCATTAAAAATATTTCGCATTTATCTTCAAGGCTTTCATTGTTCCATCATTACTTTCTCTCTCAACCCTTTCCCTTCAATCTTCATGAACTTTGCCATTCCTCCTAGAAAGGCAGGGTTACATGGTAGTTATAAGCATGTATACAGAGGTAGAGAGATGGCTCAGTGGTCAGTGCTTCTTGCTTTTACAGAGGACCTGAGTACAATTCCCAAACCTACGCTGGGCTCCCTTAACTTCCTGTATGCTAATTCCAGGAGATCTGACAACCTCTTTTGGCTTCTTGGGGCACCTGTATTTATGCATAAACACACACACGCACACACACACACACACACACACACACAGAGAGAGAGAGAGAGACAGAGACAGAGACAGAGACAGAGAGAGACAGAGAGAGACAGAGACAGAGACTGTAAAAATAAAATAATCCTCCTTTACAAAAAGTGTGCATATACACATGTACATACTCCACTCTTGGGAGTTATGGCAGCCCTGGGGTTAGTGTCTAATTCCAACTTTGCCTAGAATCTTGGATAAATAATCCAGCCTCCCTTGACCTGCATGTCCACATCTGTAAGGGGAAGGTAATAGTTCTCTGGCTAATTTGTGAAATTGTTCTGTGAGTCTAGTTGTATCCTTCTACATCCGGTCCTGCCTCTTGATCTCTTCCTTCTGTGTTCGGCATCACTGCCACCAGCGTGCCTGACTTTTTCATAAAGACAGAAGTGTCTGAGACTGTTTTTTACTTGTGCCCATTCTCCCTCTCCCCCCAACCTCACATTTTCTTTGCAGAGCAAGCCCCACTGATCTCTGCTGCTTCCCGCCGTGTTTCAGTGTGAGGGGTGTGACCAACATCCTAAAGCAGGGCTGCATACGGAGAAGAAGAGGTTGCTTTACATGACAGCGGACAGGGTGGTTCACAGTGTTACACTGATGTTGGTCAACGCCAGTGAGGGTTTTCCTAACTGTGTCACAATGGGGAAGATTTCCATGGCCAGAGCATATCTAAAAGAAAATAATCCCACTGCAAGTGTTAAGCCAGACAGGGAGATAGTGGAGCCAGGCCCAGGGTATTAGAGTGCCCCCACTCACATGAGAACTAACTGGGGTCACAGGAAAAATACCCTGGTTTCTGTTGTGTGAAATTCTCTGGGGAGTCAGAAGCACATTTTCTTTTAAGATTTATTTATTGTTTGTTTTATGTATACGAGTACACTGTAGCTGTCTTCAGACACACCAGATCCCATTACAGATGGTTGCGAGCCACCATGTGGTTGCTGGGAATTGAACTCAGGACCTGTGGAAGAGCAGTCAGTGGGTGCTTTTAACTGCTGATCCATCACTCTAGCCCCTGAAACTCATTTCTAGCCCTGCTCCTCAGCTGGAACACTAACAACAGGGCAAAAAGATCATTCCACCCACGTCTAGCTTAGTGAACCAAGGAGCTTCTTAGGTTTCCTTATAGGTACACGGATGACTCAGAAATATCATACAACTGCCCACCTAGCATGAGTGGTCATTTGGGCAAGCTGCTTCCCATCCCTAGAGCTCTCTGTACAACTTGGCAACAGCTTGGGCAGTTGAAGAATCCTCTTCTCTGCGATTCGTTATTGCCAGTGTAACCTTGGGAATGGACCTGCTGATCTTAAAAATAACAGGACATTTCAGGGATGTATAAGTTACCTGCACTTCCTGTCTCCTAAGACACCCTCTCCAGGAGGGAATGTTTCAATCAGAAGAAAACCACTGCACAATCACCCCTGACAAGGGCACATCTCCACTCATCTGATATCTTCCCATTAGACCCTGTTTGATAAGGGCTCCACCTCCGAACATTGATATTGGAGACTAAACTTCCAACATGTGGGTACTGGGGGTTCAAACCATAGCCAAGGAAAAGCAGTGTTCATGAAAATGAGTTGCTAACATGACCCAGTGGTCCATGCCATTTAGACAATCCTAAAGAGGGTTACCTCCCTAGCAACTGATGAGAGGAACATCCACTGAGTGTTATGTTGAACACTTAAAAATAAGTGGATGATGGCTCACCAAGTTAAACTAGTGATGCTAATTGAGAGGTCTAAAGCATGACACAGGAGTCAGTGTTTCCATGCTGGTGATCTCCCTGCACTGAACAATCGAGCACCCTAGAGTTGATTCCTGGCTCCGTAGCCCCCATTCCCATCAAATAACTGGGGCACAAGCATCCAGACCGATTGACCCACTGAGAGAATTTGAAGCCAAATGGAAATTGTGAGGAAGACATTTGGATACTAGTGAATGTTTGAGTGCCAGTCATTTCAGAGAGAGTTTCTCCTAGAAGGCATTAGGGTGTGGGTATATTGCCTCTACGTATTTGACATTGGGCTTAAAGAAGGAAGAATAGGTGGAAAGTTTCTAGAAGCTTCTCCCAAGTGCTCTGTAATTATATCACAATCATCATTCAATTTCTACTACCTTTCCCCCCACAAGTTTACATCAACGCCTTTAAGCACCTTCAAAAATTCTATTCAGTATTTCCTTTCTCACGTGTACAGCCCTTGTCTGTGGATTTCCTATTCTAGAATACTACATTGCCTTCTGTATGATGAACATGCAATCATTCTGTACTGATAAAGATGTGTGATCCAAGAGATACCGCTTTTTCTCTCCAAGATCATTTAAACACTATTTCCTCTGGGCTCCCTCCTATGTCTGGGCCATTATGAACATGTGGTTCCATACTGGAATCATATATATTTGTTTCTTGCCCAAGTTGGTGTAAAACCTACTCACTATTTGTCTGACACAACAGGAGGTCCTCATAATTAGTCTGGTAGCAAACAGTGGTTGAGGTTCACTGTTTTAGATACCCCAAATTTTCATAAAGTAGATTTTGCTCCCATCCCCTGTCTCTCATCCTTCAGGATGATTTCATGTGGTAGAAGGGTTATCTCAGGCTGGGGAAATGGTGCAGTAGATAAGGTGTGAGAACCAGAGATGGATCCTTAACAGGCAATTAAAATCCAGGTTGCTGAGCATGGCAGTTAGCCTGTGACCCTAAGGCTCAGAAGGCAAGATGGGATCTTTTGGCTAAGTTGGCAGAATCAGTGAACTTCAGCTTCAGTAGGAGACCCTGTCTCAATAAAACAAAAATAAAAACAAGTAAAGCATACAGTTGACGAATATACCCAGCATTGACCTCTGGCCTCTAAACGTATATTCACATATGTTCACATTTGAACATGCATACACACTTATGCATGCCAGATACACATGGGCATGCAAAAAGAGGTGGCATCTGGGAATGCATACTACAAGTTTCTGCCAGCATCGCCTGTCTGTGCCATTTGGCTAAGGAAGCCATATTTTTCTTTTAACAATCTTCTAATGATACCTCGCCTCCGAGAGAGAGTTTGGCTTGCCCCTCTTATCTGCCAAGGGGGAGGTGCAGTTAGTTCAACACTATATTGTATTGCAGACCAGTTTGCCACAGATTGCAGCCATACTACAATTCTTCTTAGTCTGTAATATTTGTTTGTTTTTCTAGCTCTCTGTCTAAATCCAGTGTTTTATTAATATACTGATAAAAAAATCTATGGCATTATTATGAAATTAATAATAATAATAATAATAATAATCCCCTTAAATGCAACAGTAAGGCAAAGTAAACTAATCTAAGATCACACGTAGAGCACCAATAAAAAAGAAAACCATGAACCCCGGCTTCTGAGTCAACATGGATTGAATTCTTGATTATGTACATTTGAATGAACTTTTTGAACACTGAGCAATGTAACCATTAATTTATGTAGAAATACCTCTGCTTTTATATACATAACTTTACCCTTGGATCCAGAAAATTCCCTCCAAGTGTTTTGTCTGAGAGAAATCATAGAAGATACTTAGGACAAAAGTGACTTAGTCAGTAGTGTTTTTAGCTACTGTTTGCCTGACAAGACTCAAAGGCTGGAGGCAACTTTCAAATGCCCTTAAGAGAGTAACTGGAAATAGACTGGTATGTTTATTTTATTTAAAAAGGAGACATACACAGAAACATGGAAAACTAAAAACTACATGTTGGGAAAAAAAAAAAAAGCCATGAGTCCATTTGGTACAATTCTGCACTCTGAAGTTGAAGGACAGATATGCCTTCTCTGACAGCTGTCGGAACAGTGGCTGCCTCTAAGAGGGTCATTTTGAAGGGTGACTAATGTTTTGTCTTGATTGTGGTGTTGTCTACTCTGTTACATAATTGTTGTCAGAGCTTTGAGAACCATATGCTGATAATGGGTGCATATGGCTACAAATGGGATTTCAGCGAACTAGATTCTTAAAATGATGTCAGTGACATTGTCTGTTGGTTGCTGCTTTTTAATTACTGTCCCCCTCTTAAAAGCTTGGGCGGAGAAATTAAACACAAGGTGTTCCAGTCCCAGCCTAGGAGAGACTCGCTGCTAAGAGCAATTGAAGAATTCTTCTGACTTTTCCCGAGTCTCACTTTTCCCATTAAGCACATGGAAGAGAACAGGTGTGGAGCCAATCAAATTATATAGGGGAAACTCATAATAAGACTTGGATTTTTTGTCCTTTTCTTTCTTGTCTTTTCAGTAGTGAGTTGAACCTAGAGCTTCCTGCATGCCAGATAAGTGTTCTTCCTTGGACTAATATCCCCAACAGTGCCCAATTTTGTTATGTTTTTTATAACATTTTATCAGGGTCTCATACCTTTTTTTTTTTTGACTTATATTCTTACCATATAGACCGACTTGGCCTCAGAGTCACAGAGTTCCATCTGCCTCTGCCTCCTGAGTACTGAATTAAAGGTATGTTCCGCCACCATTGGCCTATTTGTTGAAGACCCCTTTTGAGAATCCCAGATTCTCTACCAGAAAACAACCTCTCCCAGCAAGGTTGTTTTCCAGTTATAAAGTCAGTCATTTTAATTCGTATACTGACTTGTTGAAAATATTTACTGAAATCTGCCTTGTACCCTGCCCTTAACAACAGCGGCACTCTGTTAGGAAGGAAGATGATAGATACATGGGCAATGTTATAAACAAATAAAACATCATAAGCAAATAAGTGATTGGTGAAATGGCTTTGGAAGAGAATGAGCTTAAGGTTGATTGGGTGGTGGCCGATTCAATTTCCATTAGTGATGCTGGGATGTTAGTGTTTTAGAGCATTTGCCTAGCATGTGTGAAGACCTGATTCACACAAATGCAAACTCACATACGTGTGCAAGCACACACACACACAGACACACACACACACTCATACTTACACATACTCTCACACAGACATACATGCAAATGAGTTCTAAAAGTGAATTTTAGGCAGACTTGAAGGAAATCAGAAAGCGAGGCAGTGTTAGGCATTCTCTGGGGATAGAGATAGAACAAGAAGTGCAAAGGCCAGTGTTTGGAGCGACCTGGGGATGCTTTCAGAGTGCTGAGCCAGTGTAGATAAAGCAGCTGTTAGCAAGTGCGCTGCTTAGTAACTGTAAACTTGATGTAACATAAAATCGCCTAGGAAACAGTCTTAATGAGGAATTAATCTAGATCAGATTGGCCAGTGGGGATGTTTGGGGGGGATACTATCTTGGTGTGTAGAGGAGAGGAGAAAGCCAGCTGAGATCAAGCAAGCATTGATACATTGATTCTTTCTCTGATTTGATTATGGACATAGCTGCTTCTAGGTCCTGATACTGCTAGAGTGAGCTGTAACCCGGAATTGTTAGCCAACTCAGTTTTCCCCCTGTAAGCCGCTTTTAGTGGAAGGCTTTTATCACACCCAAGGGAATGAGACCACAACAGCAAGAGTTAACCTGTAAGGTATGAGATCAGAGGGATAAAGAGGATCAGTGTCTGCCACAGAAGGAGATGAAGACCCTGGATTTACATTGAGTGCAGTGAGACAGCATCACATGATTTGAACAAAGAAGTAACCTGAACTGACTGACCTACATGGAAGGCTCCTTCGAGTTCCAAATGCTGGCCAGTATAGCTCTCTATAATGATAGGACTGTCTTCTCTTATTGAATATGATACTCACATATCCTTTCTGACTCTCAAAAGCATACGATGTGACTAGGGCATCAGTCATATACAATTACGGGCCATTGTATCAGGTAGTGCCTTGTTGAGAATTTACCGGGTAGTGATGGAGTTAAACAGAACAACTTGCCGTCTGATAAAGGGTATGGCATAAAGGCCCATGCAAAGTGGCAGGGGACAGGGTGGCAGCAGTGGGTGTGGGAACAATTGTTTAGATTCAGGGGGTATTTTGAAGGTAAAGTCAACATGATTGTACGGCTCACAGAGGACTGGCGAGCATCTGGGTATGTATACAGCCTATAGAACTTGAGTCTTCAGAAGCTTTTAAACATTTTCGACGTGTCATATTTTACTAGAAGGAACTTGTCCTGTGGAATATAACCAGAGAACATGGGTCAGCAAATGACAGGACCCAGTACAGCCAGAACAGCTTAAATATGCGGTCTTGTTGAGGGGGGGGGGGGAGGGATCATATCCAGGCAACATGAAACCTTAGGGTCTCTGTGGTTATTTCTCTTTCTCTTAAATTATGACTTAAGTCCAGGTAATTATAGATAAGACAAAGTAGAATATACTGGAGGGGGAGGTACCAGAAAAAAAAATAAGAAGAAGAAGAAAAAGTGCAAGCTCCCACTTTTTGTTTACTTTGAAAGGGAGTTTTCTCAGAGGGTTTTTGTGGTCGTTAAAGCATGTCGTCGGCTATAATTACGTTTGACTTCTGCACTTCACCACAGGGGAAATAACATGTCCGTACAGCCTGTCTCCTTTCACTCTGGAATCCCCGTGTTTGCCTGCTCTTCTCCAGCTGCCCTTTCTCTCAGCCCTGTGGCTTGGCTTTGGCTGAGGTGTCTAGACCACCCTCCCCCTCTACCCCCTTCCCTCTCTTCTTCGTCCTCTCCTTCTCTTTGCTCTGCGCTGGGAGCTGCTGTAGGTATGGGCCATGGCGCTCCATTGGCTGTAGGAAACGAACTTATTTAGTCTTCAGTGTTAGGGCTTGAACTGACGCTAGGTTTGAAGCAGCTCACTAGCAAAATGATTTTTTGTTCCAAATGGACGGATGACGCTTCTAGCCCACATCCATAGTTCTGACTTGAACTGTTTCCATGGAGACTCTTTTTTCCCCTCCAGTCCAACCTATAAGCCTCCCATCTCTTGCTTAAAAACTACCTTCAACTTGAGAGTACCTATGGAAGCCCATAGAGATGGACATCCTGATTCTACTTGTTGAGAGGGTGCCTCAAAACCCTTTAAATGACCTCATACGTTTCCTGCCAGAATTCCATTGCCATGGGACTGGGAAATCACAAGAATGTGGAAATGGTGGGGATAATACTAGCCAATACATTAAGAGCCACATGTGCTGAGCGGAATGGTCCCTAGCAGTTCTAAAGCATGCCAGGGACATGGCCTGGGTCAGAGTGGCTTTACTCCTTCCTTGTGTTCTGCTACCCAGGGTATTGTCACTGTCATCAGAAAACAGACCTCAGGCCCAATGAGATGATGGCTCCGAGGGTGAAGGTGATGGCCACTAAGCCCAATGACCCGGGTTTGAGTCCCAGCACTCACTCACATGGTGGAAGGAGAGAACTGATGTTTGAAAGTTGTCCTCTGACCTCCACATGTATATACACACATGGACACACACACACACACACACACACACACACACACACACCTACTTCTTAAGTCCAACTGTCAGTGCTGTGGTCATTAATCAGTGCTACCATCCCAGTCACTAAACATACATGAACATGCAGGTTCCACACTTTATCCACGTACTACAGCAAAGTGCTCTACTGCTACCAACCCAACTTGCCCATACTTTCTGAGGAGTGTGATTGCATTCATCTCCAAATCAAAGACTGTACCCCAAAGCCTTGACGGTTTGCCTTTTTTGTGTGTATTATCAGTTTCACTGTACCTTTTCTTTTTTTTTCTCTCTCTCTCTCTCTTCCTTTCAGGACATTTGCAAATCACTCTGGTGCCACCGCGTGGGCCACAGATGTGAAACCAAGTTCATGCCTGCAGCAGAAGGGACCGTTTGTGGCTTGAGTATGGTAACTGCGCACTTGTTAGTCTGTAGCTTTGGAATGATGCTGAGGCCATAAAACTATAGCCATAGAACAGCACGTTTTCTTGGCTGGCTCTTCTTTCTTTCTTTCTTTCTTTCTTTCTTTCTTTCTTTCTTTCTTTCTTTCTTCTTCTCCTCCTTCTTCCTCTTCCTTCTCCTCTTCTTCTTCTTCCTCCTCCTCCTCCTTCTTTGTCGTCTTCTTGTTGTCTTCTTCTTTCTTCTTCTTTCTTTTTCCTTCTTCCTTCTTTCTTTTCTTCTCCTCCTCCTCCTTCCTTCTTCCTTCTTAATTTTCTTCCTCTCCTCCTCCTCCTTCTATCTTCTCTTTAAATTAACCAGCATTACCAAGCAAGGATTATAAAGCAGAATTCTAGTATAAGCCAGTTCATTCATTTTTATGCAGATATTTTTATTTGTGCTTCTCTCTTTTACATGGGACCTTGCATCTTAAGTATCTCTCTGTCACTCATCTGGTAGGCTTCAGTGTGTTCTGTTTGTGGGCTAATCTCCATGTCCTAGGAGAGAGCCCCATAGGACAGCTGTCCCCATGAGTAACAGAAATGACTGTCTACACAACTTTTCGCATTCATTTTTACTGTCTTCCGTTTTCTAGGAGGATGTGGCGGGACAGGTACCCTGGGCATAGAAATAATTGAAGCATATTTAGCAAGTACATTTGAAAGGCCATGATAGAATTTATCATTTGATAAGGTGGTGCACATTTTATGATCTCTGCTATTCACTTTTCTAAAACACTCTTAACCCGGGGGGAAGAATTGGTCTTTAAAATGATTTCAATTCCTTGGTGACTATTGATTATGGAGTATCAAGATCAGGCTCTGAAGGGATGGAAATGAGAAGCACTGAAAAGTCAACTCAGTTCTTCTAAGAACCAGTAGTAGAAGCCATCAACTGTTACTGGCTTTTGGACATCTCTTCCTTAAGCACTGCTATCACTCAGTAAAGGAATTCGGAATGAATGTCAAGTGATCTGTAATGAGTACACGTATCAAAGTGGGCACCAGAGTTTAAATTGGAGTCTTTTGAGAGAGTACAGAGATGGAGGCAGAGTGCAGATACATGAAACTAAAATGGGCAAAAGCCAAGTGTGTCCATCTCAAGATGTCTATGCAAGAAAGAGGAAGGTCTGGGGGATGGAGAGCTGGCTCAGTGGTTAAGAGCACTGGCTACTTTTCAAAGGACTCAGATTCAATTCTTACCAACTACATGGCAGCTTGCAACTCTCTGTTTCTCCAGTTCCATGGAATATGACACCCTCCCCCCACACACACACACATACAAGCATGCAGAACACCAGTGCACATAAAATAAAATAAATCTGTCATTTGAAAAGTTTTAGCAAGAAGAAGAGGAAAGAAGGAAGGAAGAAGGAAGAGAAAGAAAGAGGAAGATATATATTGTCGATATTTAGATAGGGCACTGGTTCTCATTCTGTAATCCCAGTGTTCAAACTACAGAAGGATCTCCATGAGTTTGAGGTCAACCTAGGTTGTGTAGCAAGTTCCACAATACATTTTAAAAGGTACAGTGCAAGTCATGGCTACTCAATAATATTGAATATTTAAGAAACACTAGGGATATGTGTGATAGATAAGATTACCTGGGTATTTATTTAATATTTACATTTTATATGTAGTATTTCATGTGTGTATGTGTGTCATTTGCATCCATATGTAGATTTCTGTAAATCCCCACTTGTTACACAGATTTCAAAGGCACAGGAAGGCAGTCTGCCCGCAGCACAGCATGACCTAGGATCAGGTGAATACTGAGACCATGGAAGTACAGTTCATTCATTGATTGACACAGAAATAAAGGACCACATGTCCAACTAAGAAATTAGATTAAAATTGAAGACCATTGGTTGGAATTTGGTTATAAGAAGCAGAATGAGTCCTATGTAGATATGAAATCTAGACTCTGCTTGTGTGCTACATTTGTGTCCCTGTGCGACTGAGCAAGTTATCATTCCCGACTAACTCCCCGTATGCAAAGTAGTCTTTGAATACTTGAAAGGGTTCTAGAAGATTTGGTATGTACCAGCCTCCTACTGTTCTTGGGACACCAGAGCAACTTGGGACCATGGGCATTTTGTCCAGTGTCAGCCCAGTAAAGGTCCTGTGATTCCCAGTGAGAAAGATGCATGGAGAGAGTAGCCAAAACCCGCAGATCACCAACTGGCTCCCCACAGCATTATGTAATCTCAAACTCTGAAACGGCAATTAACCCAAACAAAAGAAAAGCTTACAACCAAGAGATTGCTCTGATGTTCATGGCAAGAATTTTAAGAAAGGAAATAACCAAGACAGAGCTCACTCTCAGCAAAGCTACACCACGGACAGGCAGACACTGTGGAAAGGGGAGAACCAGAAGTCAAGCAGGCTCCCTTTAATTCTGCAATTGAACCCAACTTCTCAGCCAAACTGGACATTACCTAAACCCCAGACCTTTGGGTCGAAGTGCAGAGGTTTTTCAGGAATGTGTAGGGTTCTGCTAAGTCTTGCAGAACTTAGCTCCAGCTGAAAACACATCAAGGAACAAAAAGTAGTACTACCAGAGACAAATAAAAAGCCCTAGAGGAGGAGGAGGAGGAGGAGGAGGAGGAGGAGGAGGAGGAGGAGGAGGAGGAGAGAGAGAGAGAGAGAGAGAGAGAGAGAGAGAGAGAGAGAGAGAGAGAAGGTGGAAGAGAGGGAGGGAACAAGGGAGGTAGAACCTGAATCTCCTGCAAAGGAACAAGTAACAGTGGAGGCTAAAAGAGAAAAGAGACTCACAGTCAAACAAAGGACGGCGAAGATCACCAGTCATCAGAGGGTCTGAAACGGGCACCTGTGACTGCAATCTGTTCATACGGAAAGTTGCTAATTTCGTATGAGATGAGTATGTGGTAGTTGACCAGGGTATATAGCACATGTTAGCTGTATCTCACATCTTCTTCAATAGGGAATAATCGCATTGATCAAGTCTTGAGTGCATTATAATTGTTCCGTACATAGCACTGTCTCCAAGCAACAAAGGGATCCTTGTAATTCGGTCTGAGTACCTGAACTGAATCTTATCTGCATGCTTTCTCTACATAAGGCATGCGCCTCTCGGCATAAGGAAGTGAAATACCGCCTTTCTCTAGAATGGTGGTTCTCGACCTTCTAATGCTGGGTCCCTTTCATAGTTCCTCATGTTGTGGGGATCCCCCTGCCATAGCATTATTTCATTGCTACTTCATCACGTCAGGGACTCACAATGAGAATATCTAATATGCAGGATGTATGAATCGTGATCCCTGTGGGGGGATTGTGACCCACGGGTTGAGAACCACTACTCTAGCGGACAACTTGAAAATGACAGAAATAGCCATGAGCCGCTGCGCATTCATAAAACACACCAAGGAAGGGCTGTGTCACAGAGTCACATACTGTCCCTCCTGCCTTCCCAGACCCCATTTCCCGTTTTGATTGTGTAGCTGTCTGCCTCTCCTGAGCATTCCCTGGTAGCCTCTGATGGGAGCCATGTTCTATGTTCTTTTGCAGTGGTGTCGGCAAGGCCAGTGTGTAAAGCTTGGAGAACTCGGGCCCCGCCCCGTCCATGGCCAGTGGTCTGCCTGGTCGAAGTGGTCAGAATGTTCTCGCACGTGCGGCGGCGGAGTCAAGTACCAGGAGAGACACTGTAGCAACCCAAAGTAAGGCTCCAGAAAGGTCTGACTTTTGAGTGGGATTTTTTTTTTCTTCCTTCCAGTTCAAAGCAACCAGCCAAGGTTTTACTGTTTACGTATGAAGGCTGTGTGCACTGGGAAGGGGGTTGGGAAGAGGCGTGGAGTATAGAATTCAGAATACATCAGCAGAGTCGCTCTGTGCATAAATGTAATGACCAAAGACTCCAATCACTCACTGAGCTTTTTTTCTTAGCTATTGTACAGCCGGGTGGTTTGGTGGGTAGAATGTGTGTATTGCCAACAGATGAAATCAAAATGTTGATTACAGGGTAAGCTCTAATCCCTGCCGGTAGACCTGTCTGACTTCTCAAAAGATACCAGAAACGAAAGCACACATTTGCGCATGTGAAATTTCTAAATATTGATGACAAATGTTATAATTTTCTTTCGAAGTAAAACAAAAAGACACTGTGGGAACTAATTAGAGCATGCAGTCACATGGAGAAACTGGCCTATGGTCACCTTAACGGACACTGTGCTCTGTTCATTATGGGGCCCAAGCCTGAGAAAACACAAGGACACTTTAGTAACCTGGAAAGACTCTGATTCACACATGGAAGGAAAACTTCTCTTTCTCCAGGTAGAAAGGTCTGAGGTCTGAGGCTGTGGAGGTACAAAGACCGCAGGAAGTTCATTGGCCCTTTTCTAGCTGTGCGACTTTGGGAAAGTCACAGAACTTTAAGCTTGTGTTATGTACAAAATAAGATGTTAGATTCATCTCAGAAGATTTCAATTATGAGTAGTGTCTATAAAATCCCTCCAATGCCTGGGGTGGTGGCACATGCCTATAATCTCAGCACTCAGGAGGCCGAGCCAGGATGATTAAGGCTAATCTGGGCAGCACAGTAAAATATTATACTGACGTGGGGGATGCAGCATAGTGAGATCTTATATCGAGAGAAGACAGACAGGGAGACAGAGAGATATAGTGAGATCTTATAGTGAGAGAAGTAAGACAGACAGACAAGGGACAGGGAGACAGAGAGACATAGTGAGATCTTATAGTGAGAGAAGTAAGACAGACAATGGACAGGGAGACAGACAGTGAGATCTTATAATGAGAGAGACAGTAAGACTGAGACACAGAAACAGAGAACAGTGAGATCTTATATTGAGAGAGACAGTAAGACTGAGACAGAAAAAGAAACAGAGAACAGTGAGATATTGTTATATTGACAGTTATAGTGACAGACAGATGGAAATTGACACACAAACAGACAGACACCAACTGATCTGAAAGACAACATCCAATAGACAACAAAAGGTTCTGAGGCCCATATGGTACCCACAGTCCTCACTCAACCTCCCTAGGATGACAGGGTCACATATAACCACCCCATAGAGGAGTTGATAGTCGCAGAGGCATCACTAACAGTATCCTGTAGAGAGTATGGTAGATTGCGAAGTGTTAATTTTACCACCCAGTTTGAGGGATGCTGGGGCAGCCTCAGGGATTGAGACCACAATCTATGGAGGCCACAATCTTGTACCCTAACCCTATGCTGCTGGATGTGAAGCCACCAGCAACTTGTCCTTCCTTTCCCCAGAGTCGTCGTCGTATATGAGCATGGGGTCAAGACGGCACAAACACCAGCCCAGCCGAGGGCTATAAAGTGCTCTGCAAGAGGGCGGGCAGACCCTAAGCACAGCAGAAATGTTGGGTGAAGTGAGAATTAAAACACATAATGAAATCAGAGAGAAAAGGAAACTTTTTCCGAGAGCCAAACTGTCCTTCATCCGAGTCAGCTAACAGAACGCTATAAAAAGCTTTTCAGTTTCTTTTTTCCAAAATCTAAGGTACAGGCTGGACAGATGCTGCGTTATGTGTGCTGCTTGGGATATCCTAATCTATTCTAGAGCCAGCCAGCCTGCGTCCCTCCCCCACCCGCCCTACTGAGCATTGATTCTGGAGCCTTACACACAATAATGAAGCTAGCCTGGGCTAGCTCCACCCTAGCCCGGGCTAGCTCCCTTTGCAGAGCTTCTTTAACTTTGTATTTACAGATAAGGTCCCTCCTAGCTTGCTGTGAACTCTTTACCTACCCCAGGCTAGCCTTGAATTTACAATCCTATTCCCCCACCCCCACCCCCACCCCCCCACCCCGCTTCAAAAAACAGCTCAGATTACAAACCCACAGTCATGCCGTAGTCAGTAAACCCAGAAGCCTTAGAGACCTGGGATTATTGATGTGAAAAAAATGACAAAGTTCTCTGTGAGTTTATCTCTTAAGGTTTTTTTTTTTTTTTAACTTTATGTCTAGTGTTTTTCTGAGGGGGGTTGTACATGTGTGTATGTGTCGATACGTAGGTGTACAGGTGCCTGCCGAGGCCAGAAGAGGGCATCTGATCCCCTGTAGCTGTAGTTTCAGGAAGCGGTGAGCTGCTGGGTAGGAGTGGTGGGCGTAGAATTCCTCTGGTCCTCAGCAAGAGCAGTTTTCCTTTTTCCTTTTCCTTTTCCTTTTCCTTTTCCTTTCTCCTTTCCTTTTCTTTCCTTTCCTTTCTTTTCTCCTTTCCTTTCCTTTTCTTTCCTTTCCTTTCCTTTCTCCTTTCCTTTCCTTTCTCCTTTCCTTTCCTTTCTCCTTTCCTTTCCTTTCTCCTTTCCTTTCCTTTCTCCTTTCCTTTCCTTTCCTTTCTCCTTTCCTTTCCTTTCCTTTCCTTTCTCCTTTCCTTTCCTTTCCTTTCCTTTCCTTTCCTTTCCTTTCCTTTCTTCTTTCCTTTCCTTTCTTCTTTCCTTTCCTTTCTTCTTTCCTTTCCTTTCCTTTCTCCTTTCTTTTCTTTTCCTTTCTTTTCTTTTCTTTTCTTTTCTTTTCTTTTCTTTTCTTTTCTTATGATTCCATTCATTTGCATCTCAAATGATATCCCACTTCCCCATCAGCCCTTCATCAACCCTCCATCCCACGTGCCCCCTCCCTTTTGCCTGTACGAGGGTGCTCCCCCACCTACCCACCCTCTTCTACCCCATAGCTCCAGCATCCCCTTAGGCTGGGGCATCAAATCTCCTGGGACCCAGGGCCTCCCTCCCATTGGAGCAGAGTATTCCTAAGTGCTCAGCATCCCCCCCCCCCTTACAGGGTGTTTTGTTTTGTTTTGTTTTGGTACATTGTGGGATCTTCAGCATCCACGGCATCTTTCCATTTAGTGCTGATGGGACTGCTTTCTGTCTCTTCATTCCCCAAGTTATAACAAACAGAAATGTCTTCCGATATCGCCACATGTCCTATGAGGGGCAAATGTATCTCTTATGGGACTCCTCAGACTCAGTACCTGACTGTAATGGGGGCAAGGGGCCCCATTCATGATTTACACCAGATTATAGAAACAAACTTTCTGATACTTTAACTACAACCCAAGTCCTAGATATCACTGTTCAAATTTACCCTGTTACTCTGACTTTTGTAGCATATTTCCTGGGTCTGGTTTTCATACATGGCCACATTTTATAATCTCAATATTTTCCTAAGCAGGAAAGAAATTACCTAACTGATAGCTCTGCCAGCGGAGTGCAAGAAAGACGCCCCTGGGATTTAAATGAAAACCTCTCTCATATCTGTGGGACTGAGAACTCTCCTTATACATGATAGATCGCTGCTTGTGGAAATAGCCTATCTCGGGTTTAGAGGTTCCAAATGAAAGAATTAATCACTGAACCATTTCCACTCGGTGGAGTTTTTGTCATGTCAAATGAGAGCGAAGATAATTGGGACATTCTACTCTTCCTCAGGCTGAAGCCACAAGTAAACCAAATGGATATCAGCCCATCCAAGGATGGTCAACGGAGTTGTTCTATCCCAGCAAAGCTGGGTTCATTCTCACTCTTTCAACTTGAAGTTCCTGATTTAGTTTTCTCTTCCAGCTAAATTCTACCATTTGGTTCTGTCCGTAGTTCTCAGCTTGACCCGTTCCGTTTTTCTCCCCAAAGAAACGGTGGATGGTTCCTAGTTCTTCTACTGAGGTTCTTCCAAGGATGCATTTTGTTTAATAAAAGAATGAAGTATAGAAGGCTGATCTGTAGACTCATCAACACTGTTAGCTTTACAACGGTTTAAAGACCATCTGCTCCTAACAATAGCCAACCTTAAGCTGGAGCTATGACTGCTTCCTCTGTCTGTAGCAGGTGCTTCTATTTCTTCCGCTGTTTTCTGTGGGCATGAGCCTTTCAAAATACTTCTCCAGACATCTTCTCCCAGGCACATCAGTCCCAACCTTACATCGCCCCTCTGTTTCACAGATGGGCCACCAATGGAGACAACAGATTCCACTGAGAGTATCAGCACCTGCTTGGGTAGCACACTGACAATGTCAGAGTCAAATTAAAGCCCAATGTTTGTCTTTACCCTTTGACATTTCTCTTGCTTCTTTATCTACAAAACCATCATGCTGTAACAGAGCCTAAGGATCTCCATGGAGATCATTCAAAACAAAAACAAAAACAAAAACAAAAACAATAGCCACATGTTGAGATATTCTAGAACTTTCTTAAAACACAAGTCTATTCAACAAAGAATTATAGACCGCTTACTCTAGTGCCACCTAGCCAGGGGAGTTTGGGAGGAAGGTGGGGGCTTCGCAATAGTTATTGAACTGACTCTGGGGCCCATTTTTTCTAAACAGTAATTTCCAGGTTCAATGACCAACATCAGCAGGGTCCCCTGAAAGGCACACCAGTTTCTTTGAAAAACACACCATATAACGCATCATGTATGAGAACCTCTCTCTCTGTCTTCAGCTCCCGCCTAGTACTGCATAAGCCAGCCTTGGTGGCACACACCTGGAATACATCACTGGGGAGGTAGATTCAGGAAGATCTGCAATTGAAATTCATCCTTGGCTGTGTATCAAGTTTGAGATACATGAGGCCTTGTCTGAGAGATGGAGGCAGGGGAGGAAAGGATAAAGAGAGGAGAGAGAGAATATGAATATAAGAGATTGTAAATGAAAATAGAGAGTGAATCCTGCTATATACATATATGTCCATATGTACATTAACAACATTCCCCCAATGATTCTAATAGTCGTATAACCAAGGAATACTATAGGCATCTCTGATCACATTCACTGGTGCAAAAACAATACAAAAATACATACAATTCTACTTTATAATGCTAAGACTTTGTTTGCTGCCTCTATTTTTTGTTTCCAGTCTCAGAGAACGTACCACTCTGCAGGATGTTATGCAAAAGATTTCTGTTCACCCATCCATACCCTCAGGCTAACGCCACAGAAATCCAGGTGTGGCCGAGCAGGCCCTTAACCCCATCATTCAGAAGCCATAAGTGAGAAGAATCTGGGTTCAAATCCAGCTTGTGCTCCCTTTTGAAACTGGGTCTCAAATAGAATAAAAGGCAGCGGGAGAATGTGCTTGGGTTGGAACACTTGGTAGGGAATCTGAACTTCTTGGCAGTCATCATTTTGACTACTCCGACTCTATTCCATAATGAAAAATGAAATCTGAGCGTTCCGATCATGGGGAGCATACTGTGGCTTGTCATGTGAGAGAATGACCTATTTAAAATATTTATAGTTTAACTCATCTATAAAGTCTCAAGAACATTGAGCCAGTTTTTGAAACTGCACGGAATTAAATGCATAGCTGCCTCAGTGTTTAAGACGAGGGTCTCTAACCATTCTGCTTACAAGATCTTCCCTGTGTGGTTCCCTGTGTGGCTTGTCTCCATTCCCATGTGCCTGTCATGCTCAGATAAATGCAATCGTAGGTGACGAGGAAGAGTCTGGGACAGAGTCCAAAGGTCTGGGGTTCAGCCCCGCTGTCCCACTGAACTGTGAAACCTTCCCTGACGTGCTGACTGTAGTCCACCTGCCCACCCTCCCCTTCATCTGTCTGGAGAGTCCAAACTGCAGCTGTTCAGATTGGAAGAGTTACACAGTGGGATGGTTATGAACCTTACTAATGTGGGCAGCCCAAGTACAGCCAACATTTAAAACCCCAGAAAGCCCTCAGCTGAGCATTTGTCTTAATATTCCTTGTAAAGAATATTGAGGCTGTGATGACACAACTTAAGGTTTTCTAACTGCCTAACAAATGATCATCTGAGAAGCCTTGGGGGATCTGATGGAACGCCGTGGGGACTGCCCGGTTAGCCATTTGCTCCAGAATGTTTTGAAAAGGCATAAAAATGTCATTCTGGCCGGGAGACTCTTTCTGTGTCTGTGAAATTTATCCATGGGATCTCAAGAGGATTTACTAGAAGACGCTGTGGCACAGAGTCCAGAAGTATCGTGTAGGGACAAAGAATTTTAATCACATCAATTTATTAACCTCGAGTCTCCTTTCGTGTTACCTGCTGGTAGTGGATTTTTCTATGAAGTGGTCCATGGTTGAGCATTAGCTCTGGAGAAAGCTGTAGGTTGGGAGAGCAAAAGAAAGTGCTTGTGTCAGAGTAGGCTCGCTAAGAGGTTAGCATTTGATGGGAATGGTACTAATTTGCAGTGCAGTTGCCTGTTTTCTTCATTTTTTCCTCTTGGCCTTTGCCAAGCTGAATTTGCTCACTAAGATGTTAAGAGCTTACTCTTGAGATTATATTTATCCACATGCTTATCAGCCTCTCAGCTCTGGGAACTGTGCTCCCCTTCTCTTTGTGCAGGAAAGCAACAGGCTACCAAAGTTAAAAAGCGATTCCAATTCCGCTGGTGACCACCAGTTGGTGTCACCCCCTCAGAGTGGAGAATCAATTTTAATTAAACAGTCCAGTGTAGGAAAATAACAAGAGTTCTAGCTCCAGGCTGGAGAACGTGACAAATAAGATCTCTTCCTTCTTCCTTGTGCCATGATCTTCATGGTAGCAGGTGCATGAGAACTCCAGAAAGTGTTTAGGATATGAAAATTGGGGTAGGGAGCCTAGAGATACAGGGTGGATCTGTACTTGAAACTTTAGATACCAGTGCAGACAGTATGGTACAAAAACTCATTGCAGAGACTATCTAACTGTGATCACAGAATCTCTGACACATGAAGTATCAAGAAGAGTTTTGTCATCAGTTGTTAAAGTTCTAGACATAAAAAGTGGGTCAGAGATAGGAAATGAGTTTGGTTTTATGTGCCAGTTACAATTAAACCCAGCAGCAAGCTGCCTTCCAGTATGATGAAAACGATATTGCAGTTATGAGGCCATATTAAGTCTCTGTGAAAACAAAACGGAGCTCTGCGGTTGATTAGTTATGTCTGCATGGTAGCAGGAAGCAACCAGACATGGAGCATATGTTTCCAATTGTGCAATAAACTAGATATAAGTGCCCATAGCCGAATGATGCTCTCCTCAATTGTCCCTTCCTGCATTATTGCACATGGCTGAAAGTGGAGGGCTTAGTGCTGAAATTCTTGAATTCTGTTTTTAGGCCTCAGTATGGTGGCAAGTACTGCCCAGGATCTAGCCGCATCTACAAGCTGTGCAACATTAACCCTTGTCATGAGAATAGCTTGGATTTCCGTGCCCAGCAGTGTGCAGAGTATAACAACAAGCCCTTCCGGGGATGGTTGTACCGCTGGAGACCCTATACAAAAGTCGAAGGTAACTCAGTCACCGTAGATAGTATATAAATTCACAACACGGTTTCCATGTTTATTTTCTATTTCTGAGGTTTGTCCTAGTTCAATGTTTTATCAACTTGCATAGGTGTTCTTTATTTTTGCACAGCCTTCTTCCCCCCCCCCCACCCCAGAAGACACCTCTTGTCTGTGAGCGAAAGGATCTGTTTGCTTGGAATAGACTTACATTTCTTAATGTACTGTTGACAGCTTGGTGATTTTTGTCTTCTAGGGATATTAATTGAAATTGGTATGATTTGTCCAGACTGAAAACTCATGAAACCATATATGCCCCGCAGACAGCATATTTAGAAAAGGACATGTTAGATGATTGAAAGGAGAGGAAGTTTTGGTTTGTTTGTTTGTTTGTTTGTTTGTTTTGTAAAAAGGATGTATTTCTGTTTACACACACACACACATATAAAGAGAGAGAATAAAAAGTTATACAGAACTCTCCATATTTATTATAACTGAAAGTTATACTTTCTTTTGACTTTGAGAGTCATGAGGAAGGTGTTTTGAGATAATGCATCATTCTTTCGCAGAAACTAACCTAGAATTTAATATATATCCCAGGCTGAATTATGAAGACCAGATTGACCTTGAACTCTTGGCAATCTTCCTGCCCCAGCCTCTTGCGTGCCAGGATTATATGTGTGAGCTTCCATGCCTAGATGCATTTGACTTTTTAAAATTAACAAAACATTTGTATCGGTTGCCATGGAAGTGTTGATATCCTTCCTGTTACCCATGCTGAGTAAGCCATCACTAGTCCGTGTGTTTCTTGGCATCTTTGTATTGTCCCTTTTTTACCAGATCTCATCCTTACTTTCTTGAGGAAGGATTTGTGGCACTCTTGGTTGCATACATGTAGAAGGAGACAGGTGTGATATTTTTGACAATTGATGGCTGTCCCTGTTCTAGAAAAATCCAAACCTGTGTTGTCAGTTGGCATCAGTTAATGTACTTAAAGAACCATACTGAACAGACCCACCTGATATTAAGAACAGGTAGCACAGCGTTAAACAATACCAGCTTGGCTGGTCCGGCAGTGCTGACATTTGACCCTTAAGACTGTCACGAACAGAGGCAAATGTGGATGTTTTGAAAGCTCTGTCTTCAGAGAAAATAACGGGAGGCCTATGGATGTTTACTCTTGTTTTTTTTTTTTTTAAGTAAGTTTTAAAAACTAAAAACTGGGGTATTTTTAGATTTACTCAAACCTGTTTCAAAGAACACGTCAGCGTGAGATCTCACAATGTCCCAAGACCTCAGCTTCTCAGAGGCAGCTAGCCATTATATTCTTTTGACATTTTTTTTCTCTGAAGTGTTTGTCCTGCTTTATTCAAATTTAGCATGAGTTCACTTTTAAATGTTTGTTTTTTTATCACATGCATGGATATTTTACCTACACGTATGTCTGTGTACAGGTCCCTTGGAACTAGAGTTACAGACAACTGTGAGCCACCATTTATGGATGGTGAGAACTGAACTCTGGTCACTGTGCTTACTACTCCTAACCACTAAGCCATCTTTCCAGGGTCAAGTTTACTTCATTTGTTTGTTTCTTCATGTATTCATTTATGTATTTTTTTTCACAAGAATTAGGGTCCACGGGTAGGAAACCTTGGTATATCTTCAACATGTTTTTTGTCCATAGCATCCAAGAAGGCTACTTAGTCTATACTTAAAGGCAAGGCGTTTGTTGTTGCTTTGTTTTATGATACAAAGTATCACTGTAGCTGAGGCTAGCCTGGAATTCCCAGTCTTTCTGTTTTAACCTTCATTCTGGTATGACAGATGTGTGTTACCTTTCATAGCTATAATGTTTGAAATGAATGAATGAATGAATGAATGAATATTAGCTTTCCAAAGGGGCCCCGCAACCCCTGTGTGATAAGTTCTCTATCACTGCAGGCATTCAATTAGGGGTTGAGTAATAATCAGAGAAAGATGCCACACAGCAGCCTCCAGCAGATCAGCAGATGGGATAGGTTAAATTGCTATATTCCATTATCTAAAACTATATTTTCTCTTGCGCACACATGCGCGCGCCCCCCACACACACTCCTGAAACCTCATGTATCTCATATGTAGTTCATTCTCCTCGTCCCCCCTCTGTGTCCTTCTGTTTGCTGTCCCTCTGTCCTTTGACATCTTCTGTGTTCTCTGACCTTCACATGTGATTCATTTCATCCTGTGTAGCACTAATGCAGTGTGTTGTTACCCACTATCTGGGTTCTGTGCTGAAATGTAAACAGAAACTAGAAAAGTCTGACACTGTGAAAATGCGTTGGGCTTCAGTGTAGCTTCACTATTGCACTGCAGACTCTGCTAGCAAGGGAGTGTGTCGTTTTAGTCACTCTGTGAGAATTTGCTGCCTCAGGACAGGAGACATTAGTGTCTCCAAAGCATGAGAGAGCACAGTTGAGTCTTTTGTTCTTGCCTTCTTCTGTGTGTGACATAGAATCAGAAGAGACTGAGTATTATTTGAAAATCTAGCGCATTCCTACCGTTTAATAACAAGGCCAGATGGAATGGCGCATACTGGTAACCTCAGTCCTTGGGACGATAAGGGAGATAGGTGCTCCTTTGCTTTTCCTTGCTGGGATAAACACCCTAACAAAAGAAACCCAGATGAGAGGAGGATTCACTTCATCTTATATTTTCAGATCCTTAGTCAAGTCTCCAGAGAAATCAGGGCAGGAACTCAAGCTGAAGCCACAGAGGGGCACGTTTCTCTGACTCTCTCTCTCTGGTTCATGCTCGGTTAGCTTTCTTCTACTGCCTAGATCTACTTGCTTGGGGAGTGGTGCTGCCCACAGTGGGCTAGACCCTCCCATATCAATCATCGATCGAGACACTCTCTGAAAGACATGACTATGGGCCAGTATGATCTGGGCAACTCTTCAGTTGAGGTTTCCTCCTTCCAGGTGACTCTAGGTTGTATGAATTTCATACTGAAAAGTAAGTCGCATAAAGTTGAGAGCAGAAGCCAGCTTGGGCTGTCAAAAACAAAGCCAAACCAAAGGAACAAGGAAAGGCTCTGTCATGAATGGAGAGCTCTCCGTGAGCAGTAAACGTTATAAAAAATCTTTTCATTCTTTTTCAAAAGCAAGTTTGTGCCTGGAGATCTATAGTCAAAAAAAAAAAAAGAAAGAAAGAAAGAAAGAAAAGAAAATATAAAAGACAAAAAAAGCAGAGGCTGGAGAGATGGCTTAGTGGTTAAGAGCACCAACTGTTCTTCCAAAGGTCCTGAGTTCAAATCCCAGCAACCGCATGGTGGCTCGCAACCATCCGTAATGAGATCTGACGCCCTCTTCTGGTGTCTGAAGACAGCGACAGGGTACTTATATATAATAATAAATAAATCTTTTTAAAAAAACAGACAAAAAGCAAAGCAAATAATAAGCTTTTACTAGAGCCTTTCAATTCCTGAGACTAATATCAGAAGAGAAACACATACACACACATAGACACATGCACACACATACACACACACCATCCAACTCCTCCTTAATCATCTCATTTATAGAACTTAGTGTGTATTAAATAAAGTTGTTATTTGAAAAACAGAGACACTGTAGGTGAGAGAAAACCATTTTGTCCACCCACACAACTACATATTTTGACCACAGTAATATATTTTGTTTCACATGTAAGTTTTAAGTTTGCCTTCTATTGAGAACTTTTGTGAAACAGGACTGTTTGTGAACTGTTTACACATCTGTGTGAAACTGTTGTTAGGGATATTGCTCAGTGCTGCCTGCAGAAGGTCCCATGTGAGAAACAGCATCTGGAGTTGCTGGCCAAGGACGGCTGTCTCTATCGTAGCCATTGGCTTGCTTTGTCCTTCCAGATAACAAGAGTTCTATAACTATACTTTTTTTTTCTTTTTCCTATGATACTGGGAATTTCCCAGGGGTTCAATGTTCAATTAAAAGTTCTGTTTTTGCCTTTAGAATTAGCTTCTTCGATTTTTCTGCTCGTGACATTTCTTTCTTTTTAAGATTTATTTATTTATTATATGTAAGTACACTGTAGCTGTCTTCAGACACACCAGAAGAGGGCATCATATCTCATTATGGATAGTTGTGAGCCATCATGTGGTTGCTGGGATTTGAACTCAGGACCTTCAGAAGAGCAGTCAATGCTCTTTACTGCTGAGCCATCTTTTCATCCCCCCCCCTCTTTTTTTTTTTTTTGACATTTCAATTTGATAATTTTGAAACATTATTGACCACATGATTTTGTTTTCCAAGTATGTCAATCTTTACCTTTTGACAGACTGTCTAAGTTTGTGAGGGGGTCTAGTCCCTAACCAAATCATTAGACTATAACCTGACCTGTTTGTAAAAATGAAAATTTAATTAAGACACAAAGATACCCCTTCACCTATCTGCTGCCATTCATCAACTGTAGGGCCCAAAAAGTCTGGAGTATTTACAGTCCAGGGAGGCTGTCCATATAACCCAGAAACCCTATGTGTGATTATGATTCCTATAGATTATGAGTGCAAAATTCTTAGGTACCAAGCCAGGCATGGTGACACAGTCTTTTAATCTCAGGGCTAGAGAGGTAGAGGCAGGTTGATGCCTGTGAGTTCGGGACCAGCCTGATCTACATAGAAACTTCCAGGTTAGCCATGGCAGCATAGTGAGAGTCTCTCTCAAACAAAACAAAATAGCCCACAATTCTTTGCTATCAATATTTAATTGGCTTTGTGTGGGCTTTCAAATGGGATTTATCTTTTGAAAAACATGTGGTCTTCTGTGCACAGACACACACGTGCGCGCGGTCATGCTCACAAACAAAATTATGTAGAATGCTATCTACTTTGCTCACAATTGCTATCCAAGTTGATTTACTTGCTCTCTCTGGTGGCCACACTGTTCTGCGCCAAAGCTAGTCTTGACCCTGTCCTTTGATCTCTCCGCCTCTAGAGGAAGATCGATGTAAACTCTACTGCAAGGCTGAGAACTTCGAGTTTTTTTTCGCCATGTCCGGCAAGGTGAAAGATGGGACGCCTTGTTCCCCACACAGAAACGACGTCTGCATCGATGGGATTTGTGAAGTAAGAGGACATTTCTGCCCCAGTATGTGCGGTCGGGCTGATGTCTCCTCGTGTGCCGTGAGGATGGTTGAGAGAGTCCCTACAATACACATAGGGGGGATGGGCAAAGCGTCCAGCTGAGCTGTGCACCTTTGAGGCCCTCTCTAACGTTTGCAAGACCCCTTCATTGGCTGTTTCAGCCACTTCCGAGCAGAGAGAACGTGTGTAAGTTACAGCCACTTTTGCATTGCTATAAAAATTAAAGACACAGCCGGACGTGGTGGCGCACGCCTGTAATCCCAGCACTTGGAAGGCAGAGGCAGGCGGATTTCTGAGTTCGAGGTCAGCCTGGTCTACAGAGTGAGTTCCAGGACAGCCAGGACTACCCAGAGAAGCCCTGTCTCGAAAAACCAAAAAAAAAAAAAAATTAAAGACACAAATGATGGTCATGCCTCAGTGCCTGCATACTAAGCATGCTCACCACATAGTAGAACCTCAAAAGTGCAGTGGGAACAGAGCTGTCCTCTCTTTTCAGCTCAGGTCTTTGGGTACTCACTTTCCCTTGTACCTAAAGTTTACTATGAGAATTTCATCCTTTTCCTGTGTGTGTGTGTGTGTATATATATCACAAGTGCCTGTGTTTATTTTTATGGATATGGGTAATTTTTCATGTGTGCCTATATGTGTTTGTGCATATGTATAGACATGTGTGGGTACACGCCTGTTTATGCTTGTGAACATGTATGTATGCGTGCATGTACATATATGCACATGCATGGAGGGAGTCTGAATGTATAATGTTCAGTACTTTTATGCTTCATTCATACAGTTGGCCTGGAAATCTGGTAATAGCCCATGAGTCTTTATTCTTGTTTCCAAGAGCTGGAGTCTAAGCCTCAGATCAATCATGCAAGTTGGTCAACTATGCATTTGCTTGTAGAGGAAGAGTCGCTTTGCTTAGGGGGAAATTGGCCACCAGCAGATTGCCTGTATTGCAGTGCTTGACTCCCCATGTCTGTGTACATACAGTCTGTACTCATTAGAACCAGCGGGTGAAGACAGCAATAATATACAAAAGAAAGGAGACATGAACTTGGCGGAGATGTGTGGGAGACTTCTATGAGAATTGGAAGGGTAGGGGGCTATACATGAACGAAATGCAATATATATGTGAATGAAATTTTTGAAGAATGCGTACAAGTATTATTTACAAAGAGTTCCAGAGGAAGTCTTTGGACCCCAGGGTGACTTTAAGCTCTGGCTTTCATCTTAGCAGAGCTGCCCAACCCCCACCCCTGTTAGTCTTCACCCCTGCGTTTGCTCACCTTGATTCTTCATCACAGCCGGTGGGATGCGACCATGAACTTGGCTCTAAGGCGGTTTCGGATGCATGTGGCGTTTGCAAAGGCGATAACTCGACTTGCAAGTTTTACAAAGGCCTGTACCTCAGTCAGCACAAAGCGAACGGTAAGAGCCACCGCCGTTCCCTTGTCACGCCTGGCAGTGTCCCGCTACTGCCTGTGAATGGGGAGGGGACTGTGCTGATGTAACCCTAGCTCACCTGACACTAGTGGTAGCTTCTGTCACATGGTAAGGTTCTTGGGACCTTCGGGTGAGCAGGTTCATCTATGCGTTGTGCCTCAGAAGTATATTGGGTGGGGCCACAAAATGGCTCATCAGAGAAAGGCAGTTGCCACCAAGCCTGACAACATGAGTTCGAAACCCAGAACCCAAGGTGGGGGCGGGGGAGAGAATTGAATCTCCAAAAGTGTCCTCTGACTTGCTTATGTATGCTGTGACACATAGGTATACACAGAAACACATGGACTCATGTATGCATGACCAAGCACACACACACAGGAAGAGAGAGAGAGAGAACAAATCTCAAAAACAGAAAAATGAAGCCGGGCGTTGGTGGCGCACGCCTTTAATCCCAGCACTTGGGAGGCAGAGGCAGGCGGATTTCTGAGTTCGAGGCCAGCCTGGTCTACAGAGTGAGTTCCTGGACAGCCAGGGCTACACAGAGAAACCCTGTCAGGACAAAACGGCAACCAACAAAGTGGGAAAAGATCTTCACCAACCCCACATCTGACAGAGGGCTAATATCCAATATATACAAAGAACTCAAGAAGTTAGACCGCAAAGAACCAAATAACCCTATCAAAAAATGGGGTACAGAGCTAAACAAAGAATTTTCACCAGAAGAAATTCGGATGGCCGAGAAACACCTTAAGAGATGTTCAACATCACTAGTCATCAGGGAAATGCAAATCAAAACAACCCTGAGATTCTACCTCACACCAGTCAGAATGGCTAAGATTAAAAACTCAAGAGACAACAGGTGCTGGCGAGGATGTGGAGAAAGAGGAACACTCCTCCACTGTTGGTGGGATTGCAAAATGGTAAAACCGCTCTGGAAATCAGTTTGGCGGTTCCTCAGAAAATTGGGCATGTCACTTCCAGAGGACCCTGGCATACCACTCCTGGGCATATACCCAGAGGATTCCCCTGCATACAATAAAGACACATGCTCCACTATGTTTATAGAAGCCTTGTTTATAATAGCCAGAAATTGGAAGGAGCCCAAATATCCCTCAAAGGAGGAATGGATACAGAAAACGTGGTATATTTATACAATGGAATACTACTCAGCAATTAAAAATAATGAATTCATGCAATTTGTAGGTAAATGGTTAGACCTGGAAAATATCATCCTGAGTGAGTTAACCCAATCACAAAAGAATACACATGAAATGCAATCACTGATAAGTGGATATTAATGAGCCCAGAAGCCCTAAATACTCAAGGCACAATTAGCAAGTCAAATGATTCCCAAGAAGAAAGGAGAGGACCCTGGGCCTGTAAAGATTGGATCCAGTTTTGTAAAGAAACCATGGAGGGAGGGGGAATGATTGGGGAATAGTTGGGGGGGAGAGGAACTATGGGATGGAACTGGGAAAGGGGAAAGCCTTTGGAATGTAAACATAGAATATAGAAAATAAAAATAAAACAAAAAACAAAAAACAAAAAAACAGAAAATGAAACGAAATTATTGGTCTTTTTACTTTATTAAATAGAATTGACTAGTCTCAAAGTCTCCATCAAAATGATCACTGAACGTCCAGTCACCCTTCTCCAATCTACAGTGTTGAACTCTTAATATCCCTGTCTGTCCATTTAGAGTATTACCCTGTGGTCACCATCCCGGCTGGGGCGCGAAGCATTGAGATTCAGGAGCTGCAGCTTTCTTCCAGCTATCTTGCTGTTCGAAGCCTCAGTCAAAAGTATTACCTCACAGGGGGCTGGAGCATCGACTGGCCTGGGGACTTCACCTTCGCGGGGACCACGTTTGAATACCAACGTTCCTTTAACCGCCCCGAACGACTGTATGCACCGGGACCCACCAATGAGACGCTGGTCTTTGAGGTGAGTTTGATTCTGATGCTGGTGCCTCCTGTGGCGTGGCAACAACTTGAGCAGACTCAGAGGACTCCCACTCCCGCTGGTTTCCTGATAGGCAGCCTCTCAGAGTGCAGGGAGGGCAGTTAGCAACTCTATTTGGAAGACTTTTCATATACAAAGAGCAGCCTGCTTCTACTCCACCTGCCTAGGAGTTCCCAGGAATGCAAAATACTCATTCGATGATTCTACGCTGTGACCACCATACCGAGAGCCCATTGTAGCTATTTCTAACATTGTCAGCTGGCCCAGGGGGAGGCTTTTTAGTAGGGAAAATGCTGACCTGGGTGTCAGGGGGCATTTAGTCATAATTTTGTAGGCTGTAGCTTCCCCTGAGATTAAAAAAAGAAAGAAAGAAAAACATATGAATAGAAGCAATGAACACAGTTGGCGGTTCCATAAATAAGTATGCACATGACATTACTTCACATCCAAGATGCTGAGAAAAGCCAAACCATTCATGCGGTAAAGCTTTCTTAAGGAAAACCTGCTCCATTCGACCTAGAAGGTACAGGAGCTCTGGGGACAGGGAGCTAGGCTGCTCAGGGACAGTTGCTACTCAAATGACTTTTAGATCATTTTGTTGGCGCTAAGAATTGGCACCCAGGGCCCTGTATATGCCAGGCGTGGACTTTACCTATGCACCTCAGCCACACCCCTTTGTCTTCCCTTGAGTCAACAGCGTCATCGGAATATACCCAATAGACATAAACCAGGGGCAACTCGAAGGTCGCTATGAACACTGAATGTTAGGACAGGTGCCAGGAGCTTGGCGGATGACCTTTGCCTAGGACTCTATTTCGTTCTCACCACCTGGTGCATAGTTAAGTGATTTACACTTAACTATGTGTGTCCTTGGCATTCACAGGAAGTATCTCTGTACCTGCTCCTTCAGAGTGCTGCGTCCCCATCCTCTTGGGATACTTTGTCCAAGTTTGTGATCAACAGAAGCTCTTTCCAGAGGCAGATTCTTCCTCTGTCTAAACTGAAGCATCCTGTTCGTTTTCCTGCTTCCTGGACCAGTGGGACTAGATCGCATTGGGGTAAAGTGGGTGGTGACTGGTGGGTGCAGCCTCTGGCGGGTCCTCAGTGAAAGCAGTGAAAATGGATTTTTCTTGCTCTGGGTGGGAGTTGGTCTAAATATGCTTGGCCCAGGGAGTGGCACTATTTGGAGGTTTGGCCTTGTTGGAGTAGGTGTGTCACTTTGGGCATGGATCTAAGACCCTTATCCTAGCTGCCTGGAAGTAAGTATTTTGCTAGAAGTCTTTAGATAAAGATGTAGAACTCTTAGCTCCTCTTGTACCATGCCTGCCTGGATGCTGCCATGTTTCCACCTTGATGATAATGGACTGAACCTGTGTAAGCCAGCCTCAATTAGATGTCCTTTATAAGACTTGCCTTGGTCATGGTATCTCTTCACAGCAGTAAAACCCTAACTAAGACAGAAAACCATTGACCCAAACTAACCACCTACAACTTGAGATGTGAAGGTTAGAAATGCAGGCTTGACTTGCTAATGTAACTGGCGGGGGGCACCTTCTTGCTTTTTCTGCCTTTTAATGTTCACACTTATAGAGTGGGCAAATCACACTTTCTGCGGCGGCTCTTGTAAGAATGATTTAAGGCTTGTAATGATGTAAGTTTGCTGCCCACATCATCTCTATTTCCCTTTGCATATATGGCACACACATTTTAAGAAACTGACCTTAAACATCACGCCACGGTGAGCAAACTGGTGGCTAAAGGCCAGCCCCATCTCCCAGATCACATAGCCATAAAGCGTAATGGGACAGTGTGACTTCTTGTAAAAAATGTGAGTTGAAAAATCTGTTTTTAGAAACTTCAGGCATTAGTGGATATTTGAGTTTGCAAGGTTGGCCATAGACCTTGGTTATGAGTTGGCTTCCAGTCATTTCCCACAACAGGGGGAGGGAGCTCCTTAAACTTTTTGTACTTTTGATCCTGTTTCACCTGAGGAAAAATTTAAGCAACCCTAAATGCTTAAATTTTAAGCAACCCTAACTTGACAGATGATAAATCATAATTTATTTTAAAATAACTTTTTGATCTTATCATTTATTAAAGGGGAAAATAAAATTGCAAGCTGTCAGTTAGGCTTTATCAACATGAGTTGGCATACCTCCGTTGAGGAACTGTCTCCACCAGATCATCGGGTGGGCACGTCTGTGGGAGGTTTTTCTTGGTGAACAATTAAGGGGAGGGTACGGCTTGCAGTGGGTGGCACCATTCCTAGGGTGGTGGCCCTGCTCTGGATGTTATAAGAAAGGTAGCTGAGCAAGCCAGAGGGAACAAGCTAGTAACCAACAGTCCTCTATGAGTTCTGCTCCAGTCTCTGCCTGGAGCACATTCATTCATTTGGGTGATAAGAGGGCAACCTGCAAAAGAAAACAAGCCAGCTCCTCTCCCCATGTTGTTTTGATCATGCTGTTTAACCACAGCACCAGGAAGCAAACTAAGATCCATGCTCATGAAATGGATATCCTTATCTCTATTACTCTTTCAAAACAATTATTAATTCTTTGAGGATTTCATGCAATGCATTTGATCCAGTCCCCTCCCACTCTTCCTCCTAAGTCCTTCCAGACGAACCCTACTTCCCACCCTCCAGATTTAGGGTTCTCTCTCTCTCTTTTTTTTTTAATTTTTATTTTCTATATTGGGTTCTCTCTTTTTAAATAACCCATTTGAGTCCCACTTGTATCCTTCATAGATTGTAATTTATGTCACTGAGTTGTTTACCTTTGAGATTATAAATTAATTTCAATATTCCTCCCTTCCCTTTCCTCCTTCTAAGCCCTCCCATATAGACCTCACTGTCTTTCAAATCCATGGCCTCTTTTTCTACCAATTATTATTGCCTGCATTTATACTCCTGAATGTATCCTGTTCAGTCTGTATAATGCTACAGAATAGATGGTTTCAGGACTGTTTGGCACTGGATAAACACTTGGCGTGCTCTTCCCTGAGGAAGAACACCTCTCCCACGTCCACCTTCCAGTTGTCTGTCCTTCTTTGTGTAGGGTTGAGGCCTCATGAGCTTTTCTCCATCTATTTTGGTGTGTCCATTGGCGTCATCCTTGGTCAGTTCACATTTGGGCAGACATGCTGGTGAGAATTAATGGGCGTAGCTTCTGCCACTCCTAGGAGACACAAGCTCATAGTAAACTCCCTGAGCCCCTGGTTCACACAGTCTCACCATAACGCCTGAGCCATACGTCATACCATAGTGTGTTGTAGATGTATCCACTGGGACTGGGCTTCACAATCGTGCATTTCCATTGGTTCTGATTTTTCCATAATGGCCTCTGTCAGTTGCAAAGAGACATTACTTGATGAGGGGTGGAGACTACACTTATCTGTGGGTATACAGATGAATGTTTATGGATTGCCATTAGGGATTAGGCTGATTTAGTGACTGTGTGGCTGTGGATTCTCCTCCAGTAGCCGTTACTTCCCATAAAGATTACATTTTGGTGGAACAGTTGGTAGGCAAAGTCTAGAAGATCTTCAGCCTTGTCCAGAGTTGATTGATGTTTTGATTTTTATAGTCATCAAAGCTGAGGACACCGCTTCACATAAATATGTAGGACAAAGTTTCAAAAGTATAACTAGGTCCAGTTTAGAAACTGTTGGAAACAGGCCTAATCATAAGCTACGGTAAGGTACCTTGACCTGTGGTTCCTGTGGTTCCTTCGGAAGTCCATTGATTTATCACTAAGCAAATCTCATAGGCCAAATGTAACCAAAAACAAAAGGAGGAAGCCAGGCTAAATGGCTCCCAGGGCACCTTCCACAAGCAGCCAGGAGCTAGGGTGAGTCACTCCTCATGAGAAATGGTCTTTTTACTACTTCAAGACCCGCAAACATTTTTTTTTTAAATTCCGTTACCCTGTGTAATTTAGTTCATACACGCAAAACTGCCCCAGTTTTTCACAGTTCTGCTGGTGAGCGAAGCCTTGCTCATAAACAGACCCACGCAGCAGAAAAGCCACAACAGAGATGAGAAGAAATGGCAGGTAGGGAGAATGGAGTGACTGAGCCTCCCTTTCATCTGTGAAGCCTGGCTGTCCTAACGCCGGCACTGATTAAGTGAGCAGACTTTGATACACTGTTGCTAAGCGCGGTTGCTAAGCATTACACTGGCCTTGGCTGAACCTCTTTATCCTGCCTTGTATAATCTCACCACAGCTAACTCTTGACAAAAAGAGAAACCTACATATCTTCTTCTACATATCTTCTTCAGTGGGCACAAGATTTTAACCAGTATTTACAAAGGATTTTTGAGATTCATTTTTATGACTACAAACATTTTGTCTGCAAGTATGTCTGTGCATCATGTGCCGGTCTGGTGACTGTTGAGGCCAGAAGAGGGCATCAGATCTCCTGAAACCGGAGTTACAGATGGTTGTGAACCACCTTGTGGGTGCTGAGAATCAAACCCAGGTCCTCAACAAGGGTAGCCAGTGCTCTGGAAGGCTGAGCCACCCCTCCGGTCTTTCAAAAGTAATTTTCAAAGAAATGAGGCTGGGGTTCCCTAAAATTGGTCAGATTCATCCATCTGCATGTCCCTAAACACAAATGGCTCCTTAAACAGTAATAGCCACCTGTAAGGAGAATGTGGAATAGAATGTATTTGAGTAAAGTCATATAAATATGTGCTGTATGTTCAGTTGAGTATGTATCATATTCTTAAAAGTATTTTTAATTTTTTTGTGTTTGCTCGTGTGTGTGTGTGTGTGTGTGTGTGTGTGTGTGTGTGAACATGCATACCATAGTGCATAAGTCAATGTCAGAGGACCTCAGGTGTCAGTCAGGTCTCTCCTTCTACTACAGGGGTGTTCTGGAGACTGAATTCAGGTCATTAGGTTTGGTGGCAATCACCTTTATTCACTGAGCCATAATATTTAGTACACATTAAGAAAATTGTGAACTACATTAGTACTGTAGCCATTTAGCATTATAGAGTCACCATCATGAAGCCAAATTGCATTTTCTTGGTTGTTTATTTCCAAAGCCTTACCTTATAGTCCTATTCTGCAGCTGCATTCAATGAAACTTACTATAATAGGCTGGAAATATAATTGGACAGACAACCTACCCCCATAGTAACGTCTATGGCCAAATAGACATACTCTAATTTTTAAAGCAAGTATGGAATAACTTTAAATGTATGAATATATATGAAGCTTAAAAATAACCCCATAGGAAGAACAACAATATAGACCAAACAGAGCTCCCAGGGTCTAAACCACCAACCAAGGAGTACACATGGAGGGACCCATGGTTCCAGCCATATATGTAGCAGAGGATGGCCTTGTCAAGCATCAATGGAAAGAGATGCCCTCAGTCCCATGAAGGCGTGATGCCCCAGTGTAGGGGAATGCGAGGGCACGGAGGCAGGAATGGATGGGTGGGTGGGGCACACCCTCATAGAAGCAGGAGGAGGGTGGATGGGGTAGGGAGTTTCCCTTGGGGGGGATCAGAAAAGGGGATAAGTTTTGAAATGTAAATAAACAAAATATACAATAAAAATAAGAAAAATCTGATAACCTAATTATTATATTTGTTGGAACGTTTTTAAAGAATCTGGGTTATGTGACTCTTACTGTCTTCAGAGAGCATCATCAAATTTCTGGATAGTTTTTATGTTTGTTTTTTAAAAATATATTGATTTCTGTATCTGCAAGTTCTGTCTGCAATACATGCCTGTATGCCAGAAGAGGACACCAATTGTGAGCCACCATGTGGATGCAGGGAATTGAACTCAGGATCTCTAAAAGAGCAGCCATCTCTCTAGCCCCAAGGTTCTGATTAGTTGTAATCACATTTAATTCTCTCTAAAACTGATGCCCTAATGTTATTAAAAAAACAAAAACAAAAACAAAAACAAAAAAACCTTAAAATTGTATTAAGTCCGGCTCAGGAGATGGCTCGGTAGGTAAACTCTCTGTTGTTAGAGTTCACCTGAACCTTCATGAGGTTGAGTGTAATGAGGACTGTCTGTAACCCAGGGGGTTTCTTCGGCCAGATTGTAGGGAGAGACAAAAGGATTCCTGGGAGTTTGTAGACCAACCACCTTGGCAAACTAGAGACTGTCACAAACAAGGTACAAAGGCAAGGACCAACCCCAGTGGTCGTCCTCTGTCTGACTGCTACATATCCATCATGGCTCCAGCATCACTGTGCCCACATGAACAAACATGCATTGAGGCAAAGGGGAAGACAGAGACAGAGAGACAATGTCGGAGTGACAGTGACAGAGAAAATGTAGTAACTAATAAATTACATTGCCCTAAAGTAGACTATCTTAATGTCCGAGTGATCCATGGCGTTATTCTTTAAAGGGAGTTAAGTAAAGTCCATTTTCCTTCTCACACCAAGACGAGGAGTTGAACCAAGATGATGGATACTCTGGGAGCCAGAAATATGTTCACTCCAATATAAAAATGTTGAGTATGTTTTACAATCCTGTGGGATGCTGAAATCAGAATGTGGGAATGCAGCAAGAAGAAAAATGCTGTTCCGTCCTCAGAAACAAGTCTACGGACAGCACTTCTGGCCTCGCATGCATCTCCGTTCTGCTTCCAATGTGAGATTCAGCAGAAAGCTGTGTTTTCCAGGCACTCAAGGGCAGCCCTGTACGAATGATGTCCCCCCCCTTTTTTTTTAAAGCCTACAACACCCGGTATTCCCAGGTGGTCTCCCATCCAAGCACCTACCAGGCCCGACCCTGCTTAGCTTCCTAGATCACACAAGATCGGGTGTGTTCAGGGTGGTATAGCTATAGACAACACCCCTCTTTGTCCACTCCTGTGCATTATGTCATAACCGGGCAAGGGTCTAATGATGCCCCATCTTCAACCACTTTGGGATGCATTGGTTCCCATGACTGTCATCAAAGAGACCTGTCTGTCCCTCTTGATGTCTAACATTTTGCATTTTTAATTATATTTTTTAGAAATCAGATCTTAATTTTAAAAACATTAAATACCTGTTGGCACCCAGTCAATACCTAGGTCTACCTTAGATACTGATGTTGCACCAGGGCTTAAAATACAAACTATATTGCCCAACCTTGATGATTCAAGTCCTTTCTAATATTTTATTTATTTCTTGGGCAGTTGCTAACACACGTATGACATATCTTGATCCTATCCTCCACCCCAAATGGGACTCCACATTGAAAGCGTGCACCTCCTGTGGACCTTGGTGTCTTTTTTTTTTTTTTAAGGTGTTATGACCCATTATGGATTTGTCTTTTAAAAGCAATACTTTGTGTTTATTCTTTGAAAATCCCATACCTCTCTCTGATACAATCCCATTGTATCCACCCATTATTACATACATTCCTCCAGCTTCCCTCTGGACCCCATTCTATCTTCATCACAAATCCACGTCTTGCTTTTTTCTGTTGTTAATAACCCCAAGTCCAATTAGTGATGGCGACATGTACTTAGATGCAGGACCATCTACTAGGATGCGGGCAACCTGCCAGTGGACTCACCCCGAAAGCTGAGTAACTCTTTCCCCCAGCAACCATCAGCTGCTAAAATGTATAAGGAATAGCTCTTTGGATCCTCTACCTGTAGAAAGCTTCGCGGGCAAGACAGAAAATGGCTGTAGTGGTAATTGGTGATCAGGCTTAATGACTCCTATGTGATATCAAATGGATCAGTCAGATGCCCTGGGTCCCTGTATGTCAAGGGTGCTCTATTGATGCCTGAACCCCAACTTTATCAAATGGGGACTTATTTCTCTTTGTAGCTTTCCACCACTGGCACAGTATGTAGAACATTCTAGAATACTAGGAGGAAAAATTTTAAGTGCGGACACGCCATCACATGATAAAACTAGTGGGGTTTTTGGTTTTAAAGATTACAACATTAATCCTTTCCCTTTCCTCCCTCTAAACCTTCATATACACCTTCCCCCCCTTCATATTCTTCACTATATGTTATCATCACTATGTTTAATTATCTCTCAGGACCAGCCTTAGAACCATGCAGAGTAAAGTAAATTACAGGTGACTAACATGTAAACCCATACACTTCTTACATTTTTTTTTATTTATATACATGTAACTGGGTATATAAGTGTGTGCACGGATGTGTAGGTGCCTGAGAAGACTAGAACATGGCATCAGACCCTCTGGAGCTGGAGTCACAGGTTATTAAGAATGACCAATATGGGTGCTATAAATAGAATGTTCGTTTTCGTTGTAGCTCCGGCTGGTCTGGAACTCACAAGGTAGATGGGTCCGGCCTCACCTCACAGAAATCCACCTACCTCTGCCCCTGGACTGCTGAGGTTAAAGGGCAAACACCACCACGCCTGGATGGCCAGCAGGCACTCCTAACCATTGAGCTATCATTTAGTCACACACTTTTGAGTCCTAAAATGCTCTCTGGGATTCTTGCGTTCCTCTTATCTACGCGAGTATGCGTGATTTACATATAAGATACTGTTGACCTGCGGCGGCGGTCTCAGGAGGCTCACTGTCCTGAGGGAAATGATTTTGCTTCTTCAGCTTGTGGGTTCACCCGATCTTTCCATATATCTCTGCGTGTTTCATAATCAAATGAGAATAATACAATCCCTGGAGTAATTGACTGCTGTCAGTTAACCCTGAGACATAAGTACATGGCCTCACACCAAATAAAAGCACCTTCTGCTTCTGGTTATTTTTATATGTCAAAAAATTTTATAGGATGTCTTCATAGGCAACTCAGAGTTTAAACTAAATGGGAAACAGACTTTCACTTCATCACGAAGTCACGAGCCAGTCCTGTTTCGAAATGCTGTCTCCGTTCCACACGTCCCCTCTCTCCCATCCTGGGCGCTATCTGGATTCCCCATTTCCAACAGGTGGCTGTCACTCCATCACAGTCTCCTCAGTGGCCAAGGGACATTCCTGAGGCCAATACCGGTTTTTTAGAACCATCTCAAGGCTTGAGTAACTTTAGGCATTATTTAAATTCATCCGTCACCTTCCTGCTTTGGCACGCAGACTCGGACGCATACAAACAACCTACATTTCTGCATTGCTCAAAGAGAGGGCCAGGCATGCACACGCGCAAGTCCCAGCCCTCCCCCCCCCCAGAAGAAAGCAACACAGACTTGGCAGTGGTCCGCCCTCTGAGATCACAGCAGATAGAGTTTTTATGAAACCAGACAGTTTCCATCTATTTCGACTCATTCTCAGCGGCAAAGGTCTGGCAGAAGGACTGAAAAGTCTCTCTCATTAAACTTATGAACTCGTTGGTTATCTGGAAGACTTAGAGCGAGCTTAGGTTTCAATGGTGCTGAGGGTATTGTGTGTGGTTGGTTGTGTTCGATGATTGGGTTTGCCTGTCCTAATTCTGCTTCCCCAAATACTTTAGTGTGTGTGACTGGGGACATAAGAATTATATATTAAAGTGATAGAAATTAAAAATATATATGTAGTTGACAGCCAGGGTCAAAACTTATACATAGCTTCTTTGGGAAGAAAAAAAACCCATACAAACTGGTTTCATCTGAAGTAGTCAGATGTATGTATGCCAGGCTCTGTGTGTGTGTGTGTGTGTGTGTGTGTGTGTGTGTGTTCTTTGATAGTGTATAGATGTACACGGTGTATTTGGATTATTGTACCCACCACCTCATTACCCTCTCTTATCCCCTCCCACACCCACTCTGAGCCCCTTCTCCTTCCTCACACATCCCCATCTCCCTACTTTGTATGCATGTATTCCTGTGTGTGCGCACATGCGTGCGTATGATATGCATGATGTGTGGTGATATGTGATTGAGTTTAGTTACAGTTGCCTTCATGAGCATGGGTATGGGGTCATTTACTGGAGCAGTGGCTCCACCAACTTCCCAAGCTACCCCTCAAAGCCAAGGGCTCCTTCCCTCCCTTCTCCATGGTGCGCTGCTGATGGGCCAGTCTTGTGTAGGTTTACACATGTATGATTACACGTAAGTAATCATGGCTGCTGCAGGGCAATGAGCAGGAGTCCTGGTGTGTCCGGAAGACGAAATTCCACGGCCCCATGATTCAGCCCTTACGTTCGTTCTTTCTGCCTCCTGTTCTGTGATGCATCCTGAGGCCGGGGGGGGGGGGAGAGGTGGGGGGGTGGGGGGTCCCGGGCGGCGGGGGGTGGGTGGGGGGGTGGGGGGGGGGGGGGGGGGGGGGGGGGGGGGGGGGGGGGGGGGGGGGGGGGGGGGGGGGGTCCCATTCATTTAGGGCTGGATGTAAGTAAGCCTTTGCATTAGCCACTGCTGCTGAGTTTTGGGTTACAAATGAAAACTTACATTTCCCCATTATAACGATCAACAAAACTGGGTGGCTGAGATCTTCCACTTAGTATTGGGGAAAGGCGGTGTAAAACTCACATTCTCTCCTTTGCTCATTGGCTGCGTGTGGTGCTGGGATCCACCCTGGCCTCTGTGCTTTAGGCCCCCTGCCCATGGCTGAGCTAAGTCCCCAGCCCATGGCGTGTCTGGTGGAGTGATAAGGCTCTCGCTGGTTTGTGCCTCTCATTCAGTCTTTCCTGTCCCTCAGGCTGTCTGTCTCCCTGTGTCTGTCTCTCACAGGTTCACGGGCACACAGCAGGGAAACAGCCAGCCTCTAGCAAGCTGTCCTGCAAAGGAAGGGGGAGTCCTCGGGAGTGTTTCCTAGCTGCCTGACATCATTCTTATCTCCTGAACAGAGTGATCAGGAAGGCAGGGCAGCAAGGCTGCTAAGTCTTTAACTGAAATCTGATCTCCAAGATCCTTTAGAGCTTCCATCTTTTAGAAAAACTTAAAATACAAAAGGCTTTCCTTTAGATTAAACAAACAAACAAACAAACAAACAAACAAAAAAACTCCCCTCCCCCTCAGCAGTATCAGGCTGCAGAAAGGCACATTTAACTCCTTGCAAGCCCAGGGGTATTTGATAGCACGCCAAAGGAATCTTAAAGCTAAGCACACAGCAGCCGAGGGAGTCAGCAACAGCCAGTGAGACACAGGCTGACCTCAGGCTAATGGCATGGCTGGAAAAAAAAATCTCTACAAAATTACTGTGAGCTGAACGTGGTGGTGCACGCCTTTAATCACGGCATTTGGGAGGCAGAAGCAAGCTGATCTCTGTGAGTTCGAGGCCAGCCTGGTCTGGTACCGTGCTTTTTCAGGCCCACAAAGGCCTGTCTTGGTGGGGGATACAGGGATACCTGTCTGGGTGGATATAGGGACACACACAGAGAGAATATGAATGAGAGTTAATTGCTATAATAAGTAACTTAGCCCTGCACTTTCTGCCAAAGGAAGATGCTACGGGGCAAGTGGATGGGCATATTGATTAGTGAGATGACTTTGCACAAGCACCACCAGTAAGCCCTCCCCTTTCCATCTAGGCCCCGCCTTTGTGATAATTCTGCCTAAGTCCTCCGCTATGTATAATAGCCGTAATGTAATAGATAAAAGTGTTCCTTAAGATGAGTCAGTATAGACAAGAGGAAGGCAGCCAAGCAGCCTGCATTCGGTGAAAATACAGAACACAAGAGGCAAGGGAGAAACAGAATGAATCCGAAATGGCTGGTGTAGACCTCAGGTGAGCGACAACCGTTCCCAAGGACCTTCAGCGATAGCAAGTGGTTTGTCTCCGTCCCCATGTGCTGTCTGAATCTGGAGCCTCAGGTTAGCTCATGGCACATGATTCTGCGACGGATCAGCAAGCACTGATTCTCTTAGCTAGACACGGAGGGATGACTTACAACCCTCACCGCGATTCTGTGAACCAGCCCGCGCCTTTGAAGCTGCTCTTCAGTGATGGCTGCCCAAGTTGTATGACTGTTGCTTGTCCAGTCCCATTTGTCCACACCCGAGAAGGTGACGAAAACTGGATAAATTTTGACATACTGTGGAGTTCCAGAAACCACATAAACTCATTAAAAGATCTTCAAAAAGTTACCCCAAAGTCCGAAGCAATGGCTTAATGATAGTCTAGTGTGCATGCTCTAGAATGCATGAGGTCATATGGGTTTAATCCTCAGTAAACACACACACACACACACACACACACACACACACACACACACACACAGAGAGAGAGAGAGAGAGAGAGAGAGAGAGAGAGAGAGAGAGAGACTGAGACTGAGACTGACTATGACTATTAAGATTCAATAGCATGTTAAAATAAGCTATTCTCAGCATATTCTCAGCACTTTAAACAGAGATGGTCTCTTTGGTTCTTTCCCTAATGAACTCACTACAGTTGTGTTTACCTGAACAAGACCTGCACAAATGCTTATTGTATGTATGTTTGTTTGTTTGTTTAATTTGGGGACAGGATTTCAATAAGTTGCCCAGGCTGGCCTTGAACTTACATTTCATCTGACTCAGTCACCAGAGTATCTGGGATTATAGGCCTTATTCAAGCTAAAACTTCACATTGTCACTTATTCAAGCTAAAACTTCACACTGGAATCCTAGACACGGTTTCAGAGCACGAGAAGCAATGTTCTGAGAGACTGTATTTGTTGGGATAGAATGGCGGCTGGTGTCCGGACAGACCACACCAGGCCAATGCAGTTCCACATGAAAGAGGTTTATTATGGCGGAACAAGAACACAGGGAGGGATTGGAGCAAAGATAGATAAATGCTTGGGCAGAGGGAGCCTCTCCCCATTTACTAGACCGTTGGTAGTGTGTATGTAGATTCCGTAAAATAATTGGATCTAGTGTGCCATTACGTGGACATCTGAAGCCATTGTCTAATGGGTACTTGAATCCTTACTGTAGAAGTGTACTAGTTTTGATGCCCTCAAGTCTGGTGTTAACTTCAGAGATTTGGGATTTTCCAGGAGACATCCCAGTGGGGAGCCTGGAGGTACGTTCGAAGACAACGAAGCACCCATTGGGGAGTTATTGGATTATTAGTACCAGCGTCCTGAGAATAATTCAATAACAAAATTTCAGCCTGACTAGACGTCCAAGTCATCCCCTGGACCCTCTAGAGGCTACACGGTGAATCCTGGACTCACTCAACATCTCTACCTACGCCTAGGGTTTCCTGAACAGCTGTGAGAGCCCAGAGTGGGGGTGCAAGAGTAGCTTTTGGCGGGATAGTCACCCAAAGGTTGATGTCCTTGTATGTCACCTAGAAGGCTGGTCATAGGAACATGGCCGTGAAACACCAACCCCTGACCCAAAAAGTCTGGCCAGGCTCTATTTGGGAAATCAGGGTCCTCCCCATCGACTGGAGGAAACACTTTACCAATATGCCAATGTTTGAGTGAAATTTTAGTGGTCTAGTAGCAGGAAACGTGAAACTGTATGGTTGGTGTGAGCCCATCCGACTGAGTAACCCACGTGGCAGAAGCTAGCCCACATGGTAGAAGTCTGTGAGTCCCGCGCAGCTGCCGTGGCAAACTCCACGTGGTGGCAGTGGCTGAGCAGCCGTGGCAGTGGAACGAGCGACAATGACCCCTCTCAGACCATGGTGGCCAGGGGAAGTGGCTGCATCTGTGGTTCAAGTCCAAGTGGTGGCATGTGGGTGGTGGCAGTGGGTGGCGGTCACCGGGAGCACAGCAGTCACAGTGGTGGCAGGAGAGTCCGCACAGCAGCCACGGTCACAGGCTGCGGTCATGGTAGCCCACTGGGCGACAGTCCACATGGCCCTGCAGCAATGGTCAGTGGGTCACAGTCCCCGCTGGTGAGCTGCCAGTGGGCATAGCTGGGTCTAGTGGTTGGCCGCCGGGCGATGGTCCATGTTCTCCAGTTTTGGCACAAATGCTGTGATAGAATCATGGCTTGTTCTGGACAGACCACACCAGGCCAATGCAGTTCCACATGAGAGAGGTTTATTGTGGGGGAAGGCGGGAAAAGGGGACAATTGAGATGGGAGAAGAGAGAGACAAGAGAGGGGACTGGAGAGATGGCTCAGCGATTAAGAGCACTGATTGCTCTTCCAGAGGTCCTGAGTTCAAATCCCAGCAACCACATGGTGGCTCACAACCATCTGTAATGGGATCAGATGCCCTATTCTGGCATATCTGAAGACAGTGACAGTGTACTTGTACATATATAAAATAAATAAATCTTAGAGAGAGAGGGGGGTTGAGAGGGTCTGCCTTTTATTCAGGCTGTGACGTAACTGCTTGCAGATGGACACTGGGAATGTATGGCGATTGCCATGGCAACAGGTCCCTGTCGCCTATGGGTGATGTCACCATCATGGCTGGATTCGGTAGCAACCTGCAACCGTAAAGCCAGTTCTTGATACCAACAATATTGAGTGTTATAACTAGACAGTAGGATATAGTCCATCCTTTGCCAGCTGATATTAGAATATTCACCTACAATCTGATGGCTGATAACATCTTTTGTATAATATTAACATCCGCTTTAAATGAAAGAAAACGTTTGTAAACCTTAGCCTGGGTGGAGTACAAGATATATTATTCCAGAGACATGGCTCTCACTGTGTTGAAAGCAACCAAGAGCATTATGGAGCTAGGGAGCCTGTTCCATTGATAAAATGATTGCTGTATATGTGTAATGACACAAGTTTGGTTCCCCAGAAATCACATAAAAAGCCAGGTGTGGTAGCAGCACGGGAGAGGGGGGTAAGGGGGAGGCGGAGACTGGGGATGCTGGGGTTCACTGGCCAGTTAATTTATCCTAATTGATAAACTAGGAGCTCCAGATCAATGAAAGGACCACAGAGTCCTGAGGACCAGGTAGCAAGTGCAGGGAAGCAGCACCCAAGGTTTCATTCCTGCCTCTGCAGGCACTTCCCCAAACCCCCACACTTAGGAACCCATGCAGTCAAATACACAATGGAAGACTAGAAACAATGATTCTGATTCCTCACCTAGAGTAAAGCCCAGTCTTTAAAATCTATCTGTTAATTTGGATTTTCATGAGACAGGTTAGAAAACTTAACACACTTGTTTTTGTTTTTAAAGTAGATTTTCAATAATGAAACCAATAAAATAAACCTTGTAGAAGAAATGTGTAAATTTTAACAGAAACTACAAAGCGGACATTTAACAAAAAAAAAATCCAGTTTTCTACCTAAGATGACATTGGGCGCCCTTGGCAGAAGCTGCTCCCCCCACTTCAGAGGGCGTTGGTAGGCTCCAGTCTCCTCTGTGGTTTTCTAGCTTAAGAAGCTGTGAATTTTATAACCCTGCACCCTGCGGTCAAAACTGCAGAGTGCTGTGTCTGAGGGCAGGTGGTTCTTGTGTTAAAGGTAGACATTAAGCAGTTCTATTTAGGACCTGGAAGTATTTAACGGGGTCGCTTGCCAGCTGTAAATTAGAGACCCAATCCCCGTTGGCTGGAAAGTTCTCTGGACTAAGTCCAGTTAAGTAGACTGAATCACTGGCGGTCTTTCCAAATTTGCACTTTTAACAGCTTGGCTCTTCAGCCCGCCCGCCCCGTGCAGCGCTGGGTGGTTCAGAAGTGCCATCGCTATAATGCAATGAGTGACTATCAAGGCAAGGATGAAGCCTGTGGGAATGGGACAGTGACTGTGTCAGGCACCCCACCCCACCCTCCAGGCTGAGAAAAGCCACTTATCATTGTTGACAGAGTCATGGAAAAGGTTTTAAATAGCTGTAGATGGGTGGCATTATCATTTTCAGGAGGTTTATAGTAGTCTAAGGCTCATACCCCAGCATTCATAGAGGAAGTGGGCCCTTGAACATCTCTCCAAGGCCATGTGCTTCACGTGCCTATGTGCAGCTAACAGGATCAAGATAGTCACATTGAAATCATTGGGTGTCACTGACAAGGTCACCAAGCTGGGGGCTGTGGTATCCTTCTATGAAGAAAGAGATTGTTAATCAGATCATCTTTATGGATTTTAAAGTTTTCAAGTTGTTTCTTTAAATTGATTAAGTTCAGTTAAAGCTGGCTTTATAGCCATTGGATGTAAATGGTAGCAGAAAACCTTGTGTGCTTAAAATGGAGCCCTGTATTTGGGTTAATGGAGTGCTGGGTTCTTCTTCAAGTCAAGGGACCTTGGATTTCTCTTTTGCTCTGGGATCGCAGATTCTGAAATGTGAAATTGAGTTCTTCACCAAACCCAGGTCTTTGGAAATAAGAACATTGAGAGATTACCTTAGGCAAAGTGCACAGTCCGTTTCCAGAGAACTGTACGAAGCAGCAAACGTAAGAGGGGCGGCTCCTTCCTCCACGTGCTCCATTTTCTGCCATTCTCCTCCCCACACAGGATAACGAAAAGGGCAGACAGTGCCTAAGGTCAGTCATTGTGTGCTTGGAGTTTATGTGCTTCGCCCTGCTGCCTGTAGAAGTCGGTCCTCCTTTCAGAGGCTTTTAAGAGCTCACGTTAAAGAATTCAAGCATGCTGTCCTCTGGTTTGATGTATTTGCTTTTAACATACATGACTGCTCATACAATTGCATGTGGATTTATAGCTATGCAGACAGCAAGGTCGAGCCTTAGGTTTTTAAATTTGGGGTGCTTTTAATTCACTTAATGCCTTTGTAAAAACACACTCACGTGTTCCACAAATAAATATAAAGAAGGTGTCTTGTGTGTCAGTGTCTATAAAACTAATAGAATGTATACAGAGGGTCACTATAGGGACTTGTGACTTACTGACTAAAGGTTGCATGTTTCCTGGGAAATTTTTCAATACATTGTACCTTTTAATCTTTCTTTCTTCCTTTTTTTTTCTTTCTTTCCTTCCACACTGAATGGGAAGAACATGCCTGGTCCTGGCCTGCTGCGTGTGAGTTGTTAGATTCAAAAGCGTCTATGGTGGCTCCATAATCCTGTAAACTTAAAAGGATGGGCTGACATCTCATGGGGAGAAGGCTGAAAAGAAGCCTTTCTGGATACAGGAAAAGAGGATGTATCTAGTGTCGAACTTGAACCTACTTCCCAAATACTCAGACTCAGAGGCTAAATGAACAGCGGGCGCTTCTGCTATGTGCAGCTGAGTGTGAGTCCACCGTATGGTGGCATCACCCTGCAAAGGCCTTCCTTGGTTACCATAGCTCTCCTGCATCTAACAGGTCCTCTGCTGCACAGAGACCATGGCAACCAAAAGTGTTAAGATTTGTCAACCGGCTTTAGCTGAGGAGCAGGTGGGACGAAATATCAGCAAAGAGCAAGATATCACCTCTGTCCTGGTTCCGTTCCTGTTGCGGATAAATACTCTGAGAAAAAGCAACTTAGGGAGAAAGAGTTTGTTTTAGTTCACAGTTCAAGATTACAGTTCTTCCCTGATGGATGGAAATTAAGACAGGAAGCTGAAGACTACATCATATCCACAGTCAAGAGCAAAGAGATTGAATGCGTCCTGCTTAGTGATCAGCTAACATTTTCTATTCTTATACAGTCAGTCAAGGACCCAATGCCAGAGAGTGGTGCTCTCTACTTTTAAGCTGGGTCTTTTTCTATATCAGTTAGCATACTCAAACCCTCCACCCAACACACACACACACACACACACACACACACACACATATACAAACTCATATACACATGTACACACATTTACATAAACACAAATATACACACATACATATATACACATGCATATATATACACACACACATATACATATATACACACATACATATACATGCATATATAAACATAATTACATACACACAAATACATATACATACACACATGCATACACATATACACACACAGACCACCACACACACATATACATATGTATACATATATATACATTTACATACACACATACACACATAAACACACATGCATACACATATATACACATCTAAACAAACATGCATATACACACATTTCTATACACACATACATACACACATATACATACATATTTACATACACAAAAACACACACACATGCATACAGACATGCACACAGTCCAACCTGGTCCATAGTCCCTCACTGAGACTCTCTTTGTGGATGATTCTGGGTTGTGTTGAGTACACAAAACCATCAGTTTCTAAACATAGATCTGCTCTTCCAATTCTAGTTTGATGGTGACTTGCCTGTATTTACTTAATCTGACACTAGAAAATTAGCAGAAACACAGCAAAAAGTCCAAGCAAGAGAGCAGGACATTTTTATTGGCGGGTGGTGAGGATCTGACGTTAGTTCATGCCAATGGTTCTTCCTGTTGTGCTGTATATCAGTTTCATATATGATAAAGTGTAGCAATGGGGGTAAATATGGATCCATCTGTAAACATGACTCTGGCTAGAAGACTCCAGGATTGGTTTGGCTATACTACCTACCATGTGATGGTCTCGCCCTGCTCCCTTCGGTGGTAGACAACACTTCTGGAGGCATTTAAGCTAACAGCAATATGAAACCCGTGCGGTAGCATCCTAAAGAGCAGTGTGGCACAGTGGTGCAGTACCACCCAGCCAACTTTAATTGAGGTGGGATCCCAACAGACAAGAGACCAGGGGTTCCTATTTTTAACTGGCTGCAGCCTTTGCCGCTGGAGTTTGCATGCCCAGTTCTGGTGGTGAAGAATTTTCCACAAGACTCATGGGGTAGGAGAAAACCAGTTATTTATATTCATGAAGTGAGCTTGAGAGAGACAAAAAGGGGGTGGTTTAAAAGAGAGAGACACCCAGAGAGTGTTTGCCCACATCAAAAAGATGGCATTGGAAAAGCAAGGTCCTTTTTTTTTTTTCCAGATTTTATTTAACTATAGTCACTTGCATAAGCGAGTACACATTCTTTTTATGAAGAAAAAGAGAAAGCACTGTAGAGTTGTTGGAGGAATGTTCTGAGATAATGTACAGAAAATGCTGGGGAAGCATCTGCCAACAACAAAGGAGACCCACAGGCCACAGCTCACCAGGGGTCACAGCGTATGTGTGGGGTCAGATTAGCCCTGAGTCCTAGCCTTATTTGTTTTTCTAGATTAAATCCCTCGTACTACATACATATATTGACTCTATTAGGATTTATTTTACTTTTGATTATATAGACATGTGTTTATGTGTATGTGTTTATGTGCATGTCTGTTGTCTTTGCCTGTGCATTTGTGTGTGCATACAACATGAACGCAGATGCCTGAAGAGGCCAGAAGTGTATGTTGATTCCCTTGAAGCTATCGTTAGTTACAGGCCCTTGGGAGTCACCCAGCAAAGGTGCTAGGGATTTAATCAGGGTCGAGCGCACATGTTTCTAACCACTGAGCCATCTCTCCAGTGACTGCTCCGTTTAGACATGGTATGTAGACACTTTCTCTTTGCCAGCTATCTTTGACAATTCTATTGGAACCCTACATGGACTTTATAGTGGGGACAGGCAACTAACTCTGAGTGGGATACGCTGATTTGGAAGCAAGCTTATTCTGTGCTGAGCTTCGATCATAAAGGTTTGTAAGTCAGTGTATGATCAGTATAGAGACACTCTCATTGAGTCTGACTACTATCCATGGAACACTAGTGTGTGTGTTTTCCTTAAGGTTGAGACCCAATGATATGACCTTTCTTTCTTAACTGTATTATTTGTGTGTGTGTGTGTGTGTGTGTGTGTGTGTGTGTGTGCACATGAACACTGGAGGTCCAAGGATAACTTTGTAGATTCTGGTCTTCCATCATACATCTCCCAGGGATGCATTAGACCATCAGGATCGTGCCTGCAGCCCCTGAGGCATCCTCCTGACCCACTTGCCTTCATTGCAAAGACTCATTTGCTTTATTGATGGTGATATCTTTACTTCTATGTGATTACAGGAAGCATCAAATTGGGTTTCTCACTATCCAGTTTTGATCCTAGCAAGTCTAATGGTTTAAAGTATCACAGGAAGCCTTTTTGTAAAAAAATAAAAAATAAAAAATAAAATAAAAGCATGTAACATTCTTGAAAACAAGAAATGATCTGACTTTAGGACCAAAATGACATATAAATATCTTTAAAAGGGTCAACAAGATGTCTGCAGTCTCGCCGGTATGATGACCTTTTAAGTTTTATCTCGTCTTATGTAGATTCTGACCCAAGGCAAGAATCCCGGCATCACTTGGAAGTATGCGCTTCCCAAGGTCGTGAATGTAACTCAGCCAGCTGCAAAGAGATACCACCACACCTGGCGCACAGTGCAGTCTGACTGCTCTGTCACCTGCGGCGGAGGTAACTGCCTTCCTCACCCTGCTTCCCAGTTCATCCCTGCTCACAGGCTTTATCCAGGCTATGGAAGGACACCATGAACTCTTTGGGTCCCACAGCGGGGTTTAGATCCATGTCTCTAGGAAACAATTTTTTTTTAAGCTGAGGAATGCAGCTGATTGTCAATCATAAAGGCAGAGGGACATTTGAATCATGTCTCAGATGCTGTTTCAAGGGGGGGGGGAACATAAATGAAAAACAAGGAACAATTCAAAGTGGAGCGGTGTGAAGCTAAACATGAGTATTTACAAAGAAACGAGTGCCTCCGGTGGGAAATTTTAAATACTGGGAACCAGGCCGTATGGTTCCGCTAAAACAAATATTTACCCAGACCAGTCATAAGCTGATAGGTATGAATGGATATTCAGAGTTTAACTTTTTACCTATATTTGCATCACCTCATGGTGAAGTAGGATAGTAGGGTTTTAGTTATTATGTGTGGGGGTGTTTTGCCTACCTGTATGTATGTGTACTGCATGTGGGCAGTGCCCACAGAGGCCAGGAGAGGACATCAGAATTGCCCGGACCTGGCCATCATGGATGGATGCTGGGAATCAAACCCTGGCCCTCTAGAGGCAAGAGCGAGACAACCGCTAAGCCATCTCTCCAGTCATCTCACTGGTGTTTTATTGATATAAATATTTTCCATTTAGACCTTTACAATTTATGTCCAAGCTTCCTGGGATGTTTCATTTTATGGTTACTCTGTTTCAAATAGTATCTATCACTTGACGGTTCTAGAATCCACTTGAAAAATTAAAATCATATATTAAAATTACTCAAGTATAAAATCTATCATCGTGGGGATAAATGGAATTCCAGTGGGTTGGAATTGTATCCAAGGGAACTATTTTCACAAAATATGTGAATACTGTGTCTTAAATAGGATACCAGAACACTGATTGACACCCCCCAAAACTAAGCTGGGAAACTTAATAAATGGGTTGTCTGTGTGCCTCACTGTGTAACTTCTGGTGTCTTCCTAGGTTACATAAGCGTCAAGGCCATTTGCTTACGAGATCAAAACACCCAAGTCAACTCCTCATTCTGCAGTGTAAGAACCAAGCCGGCAACAGAGCCCAAGATATGCAATGTTTTCTCCTGCCCAGCCTAGTAAGTTGTCTGCAAATGTCTCCTTGCTAGTATGTATTCTCCCACAACTTTGTTATTGGTAAGAAGCAATGAAAAGCCTCCTGTCCATACTTCTGGCTGGAAGGGATTCAAATGTAAACACAGTATTTAATATAAAAATCAAGAAAGGAAAAATGGCTGAAGTTGAATCCCAAGGCCTAAAAATATGAATTAGACGTGTTAGATACTTAGGTTTTGCTCTGGAAGCTTGATGTGTAAAGATGGTTTTCTTCCCCGCCCCCCACACATATAGTAGTAAGAATTGGACCCAGGGTCTCATGCTTTGCCAAGCAAGTGCTCAACAACTGAGCCATAGCCACAGCCTTCCCCCACCCCCATTTTAACTCTTAAAGAGACCACCCTCTTTCCAGAATGGAATCAAGCAGACATTGAACCGACAGGGCATTCTATGTTAGTTCAGTGTGAGCGTTGCTTGACTTTAATGTAGGTCATCCAAGGATGCAGGATGACAGTCATGCAGCCCGTGGAACCAAAAAACACAAATGGCACAGTGTAAGATGCAAGCCGGAGAGGTGAAGGCCAAGTGGTGACTACTCCTTGGATGACGGCCCCTCTGGAGCACTGGGGGGAGGGGGTACGAGGGGGGTTTCCACTCATTTTAGCCATGCCACTGTAGGAAGATGAATGGCTGCCTGGCCAACTGGAGTCCCTTCTTAGGTGATTTATCTTCAGCCAAATATACTTATATAAGCAGTGGTGAAGTCACCAGGGGTCACGCACATTATTTTAATAAATGACACAGTTGTGTGTATCTATGCTCATGCATGTGTGTGTGTATATATATATATATATATATATATATATATGCATGTATATATATACACATTTATATATATATATACACACACATATAATATATATATATATATTATGTACAAAAACTAATATTTCATTTTACCATAATTGTTTGGGGTTCCAGATACCCACCAATCCTGCATGCCTAGTTTCGCTCAGATTCTGAAGCTAGCCATGACTACAAAGAGAAGAGGGCATGGCAGGGGGCTTCTGTGGATTTTCCCCCTTTCCAAGAAATAAGCAGTCCCTCATGGCCCTAGGATGCATTCGACAGAAAATGTTCTTGACTCTCTTGACGAGGTTCATCTGTTCTTTAGGGGAGGCGGGTTTAGTATGGGTACTGACATAGACCTACAGAATCACAACACTGATTGACAAGATGATAGTTCCCGATTCCAGGACTTCCTCCTATCACCAGTTAGACCAGCTAGCAAAAGAAAGGGACTCTGATACATATGCCTGTGTAAGGAGCATGCTAGATCAGCCACAACTTCTAGACGCTCCTGGAGCCTGTGTGCTCCTCTGTGAAGAACAAGCTTGTTGTCTGGAATCAGAGCAAGCCCTTGCAGGGTCTGCAGAGGGAAGCTCACCTCATAGGTGGGCTCCTCTTACCCCCCTCTCTCCATTTGTTTTCTGCGCTTGCTCCAGTGTCAATACATTCCATTAGGAGACTTGCTCTTCCCCAAGCATAGACTAGAAAGGCGGCTCTGGACTCTGAGAAGTGTGGAGACAAAGGACCCACCTGATCAGACTCTGTTACTTTATCCGCTGAAGCATACCATCGGAACTCACTGTGCACCAGGCTCTGAGCAGTGTGGTGTGGGGGTGACAGGATATGGCCCCCGCCATCAGCAACAACCTTCCGTGGGGGAACAGAAATGATGAATAAGCACAGAAGGACTGAGATGCCAAGCCCTGTGCTGTCAGATGCTAGGGATTAGGCAGTAAGGGATGAAACGGACAGCCTGGAGTCTGTACCTGGGGTAGACATAGATGACAATGAAGTCAGTTGGAAATGTAGCCTGGGAGTCAAACACAGAAGGCCAGGCGAACCACCCGAAGGTGCCTGGGTGATGCTCTTTCCAGTGCATGTACAACCAATCCTATTTGTCACAAGAGGAAAGAAACTGGAATTTCACAGAAAAACACCATTCGTATAGGCAAATGGTGAAACTAGCAATTTCATACTATTTTTTAAAAGATATTGTAAGGTACAGAAATTATATAAATATGAGGAATTATTTTATTAGATATGTTGTCATTAACAGAAAAAAATAGGATGGTGTGTATTTTGTGATTATTTTAGAACACATAGCACTCCCGCACTTGACTCTGTAGACTGAAGGGCTTTAACTTCACACACAGGTATGATATAATGGTGTCTTAGTTAGGATTTTACTCCTGTGAACAGACACTAAGGCCAAGGCGCCATGACTCTTCTAAGGCCAACAGTTAATTGGGGCTGGCTTACACACAGAGAGATTCAGACCATTATCATCAAAGTGGGACTGTGGCAGCATCCAGGCAGGCATGGTGCAGAAGGAGCTGAGAGTTTTGCATCTTGTTCTGAAGGCAAACAGGAGAAGACTGGCTTCCAGGCAGCTAGGCCAAGGGTCTTAAAGCCCACGCCCACAGTGACACATTTCCTCTAACAGGGCCACACCTCCAAATAGTGCCACTCCCTGGGCCAAGAATATTCAAACCACCACAGGTGGAAACCAGAAAGAGGGAGGAAGCAAGATTAAGGAAGGTAATGAAATTGTAGACGTCTGAACAAAGCACACTTAGCTACTGATTTGGTCTTATTTTCTAAAAATAATCAGCATTTAGCATATTCGTGTCCAAAATAACTTGTAGAAATCACCACTTCGAGTCAGATAAGTAGCCACCATATCTACTGGTTCTTTTTAATGTCTGCAAATCATACCATTTCTGTCAGGCAGAAGGAAATCTTGAAAAGGAGTCATCATTGCTATAGGTAGGCATGCATGTGTCATGACTTAGATAGTTCTGGAAAACCTTATCTGGCCATCTTTAAATGAATCACGTGAGGTTAGGTCTCTGACCCATCAGTGATGACCAGAAACCAACCAAGACTAGAAAAGGAATGTGAGGAGCTTAGAAAGAGCTTCCCAGAGTCTCCTCCTCTGAGGTGTTTCCTCTCCCACATAGATGCCCGTCCCTCCTTCCGCTTACACTTCTACTAGCCTTGCGGTTGTACTTTTGTTAATCTGGGTCTCGGTGCTTATCAGCCAGCCTTGTCTTGATGTGCATATCCACAGTTTCACAGTGTTGTAGCTCACTTATGGGAAGAATGCCACCTTACTCATCTTTCCAACCCCAATGCCCAGGTCCCTGTCACATAGTTAAAAGCTCAGTAAATTTGCTTGGATGAATTGCTCAGAGAGAATGTGTTTCTTTCCATATAGAAGGCTAAAATGTATATTTTGTTTTCCAGAACCTTGTGGTAACTAAATGTGTCTCCTGACAGCAATGACTGCTATCCCAGGGGGTGTCTAATTCAACAGTCATAAAACAACAGTTAGTGGGTGTGGCCCAGATTGGTTATAAAATGGATCAGCTGCTTTTCCTGGGTGGTTATGTCTTTCCCAATAGCTGCTTGAGTCGTACCCATCAAGCCTTGACTTGACACGAAGTAATTTTGGTTCTCTCTGAAAGTTGGTTGCCAGGTGAGTGGAGTACATGCAGCAAGTCCTGTGCCGGGGGCCAGCAGAGCCGCAAGATTCGGTGTGTGCAGAAGAAGCCCTTCCAGAAAGAGGAGGCTGTGCTGCATTCGCTCTGTCCAGTGAGCACACCGACTCAGGTTCAAGTCTGCAACAGCCATGCCTGCCCTCCAGCGTGGAGCCCCGGGCCCTGGTCTCAGGTAACTAGCACTGCTTTGGAAGCCCTGGTTTTGGTCTGCATGGAAAAACCAAGATGGTGGAAATACAGGTGACTCTGCAGCCTGCAGGGGGCGCTCAGCTCCGTGCATCTTCGTGGTGAATCAACAAGGCAGTGCCTGGGAATCTTCATTTCAGCTAGTACCAGTTTAGTGGTTCTTATCTGGCTGGAGGTCTTGAACCTCTTATACCAGAGCTTAGACTCTTCCTTAGTGGTCCAGAAATTAGCATGGAGACTATTTAGGGCAGCCTACGAATGCAGCGAGAAGGGGATTGGCACTTAGTCCTGGCTACAACAGCTATGGATCCATGGGTAAAGGCACTTGCCACCAGGCCCAGCACCTGAGAACAAGCCCTGGCACCCACACAGTTCCTGTAAGTTATCTGATGCCTCTATGCATACAGAATGAATGAATAAACAAAAGAATGGAAGAATAGGGGATACAAAGAAAAAGATAAAGGAAAAAAGATTTAATTTTTACTTCAGTGGCAAAGACATAGAGCTAAAAGAATACATAAGAAATGGCACCCAGTTTGCAATTGTCATAAGGTATAGCATCATGGGGGTCAGAAGAGGCACAGAGTAGGAATTGCCTGCTCTGCACACCTTATAAATGTCCTGTAAAGCAGATGGCTTTTCCTCATAAAAGCAGGTGTCCTTTCCTGGGAGCATGTTACATCTCAGAGACATCTTAGAAGCGAATGGGTCCCACTGGAGTCTAGAGCCCAGGGGCAACCATCCTCTGGGGTACAGAGAGCTCCCCAAAACACAGGATGAGTAGCAGGATTTCCTTACCTCCAGCTCCTCATCTTAGCCTGTGTGGGTGGACAGTAGAAGGACATGATGACAGTTAGTGGCTAACGGCCCCATGGCTGCTGTGCTTTCCCTAAGATTCGGTTCTCTCCTAAAGGAAGTCTATTTTTTACCAAGCTTAACAAAGCACAAATAAATTCCTAGAAGAAATGAGGGGGAGATTTCTAATCAAAGAAAGACTGTACTTATAGGGAATAAGGATCCAAGAGTATATAGGGATATATATATATATATATATATATATATATATATGTGTGTGTGTGTGTGTGTGTGTGTGTGTGTGTGTGTGTGTTATATTTGGTTTTTTCGAGACAGGGTTTCTCTCTGTAGCCCTGGCTGTCCTGGAACTCACTCTGTAGACCAGGCTGGCCTCGAACTCAGAAATCTGCCTGCCTCTGCCTCCCAAGTGCTGGGATTACAGGCATGCACCACCACACCCGGCTTTGGAATATATTGAATTTGAGAATAGATCCGTGCAAAAAGAGGAAAACATTTGTTTACAGCATGGAATAAGTCTTAGTAGGATATGGTATGGAATCAATATTTCTCTCCAACCGAGACCTGCAAACGAAGGGCTGACGGAGCTGGTGTACAATGGGCATGGCCCAACATAAAGGGGCGGCGCTACAGAGCGTCCAGCACATCTTAAAGTACTCAACCTTTCACATGGAAATATTTTGAAAGTTTTTCATTTTTTAAAATTGAATCGTGAAGACCAGAGATCTGTCTTGAGTAGTCTCACGATGAACATGAAACAAAATTAATTCCCACAAGCTGTTCAGCTCTCAGACATGGGTCATGGTAACAAATTGATTCCCTCTACAACCTACAGATGCAGCTTGCTCTTCTGGGGGGAGAAAAAAAAACATTGCAAGCAAAATTAAGATGCGATTATTCAGGGATTGTACGTGAGAGCATTGATAGCTTCCGTGGCTCAGGTTACCTGTTCACTTATCAGCTCTTGTCTGCCTCTCAGCAGCTAGCTGCCTGGGCTTCGGTCCTTGGTGCTTTCTTTTCAAGAGGATGACAGCAATGAACTCAGAAAGTTGGACAGTTGCGTGATATGTGGTCCAGTTTGCAACCCGAAACCCATCATGCTACGTATGTTGCAAAGTCCTAGCTGTCATAGGATGTACTCGTCATGAGATGGGTGACCATTACAGTGGTCCCCTAAGCCCATGTAGGACTCTGCCCCAGCCTAGAGTTTAGGTACCAGAGGCCACATTTGGTCTACGAGAAAAAGATGACCCCAAAGATCAACACAGTGATAGATCCCTACAAGACAGGCCCTGTGGGGAGCCAGTCTTCTAAGAGATCTTGACAAGTTTTTAGCAGCTTTGGGGACAGTTCTTTGCCACCTTATCAGGTTTACAGAATTCTCAGGAAAGCCAAAGAAGTTTACTTATTTTATAAGTAAACTTCCCAGGGTAGAGATTTGGATTGTGCAAAGTTCTTCAGAGATGTTTGATGAATGCATGTATCCTCTGTCTGGGTAGTATGCACTATGCACTGTGCCCAATTGGGAGTAAGAATTTTGCTCTTCTCGATACTTTCATTCACATCCTCATTGAGTGTGTGTACATATTTCTACTGTGATTTTTGTGCTGGCACGGAAATACTCCTTAGACAAATTCTCGAGGAAGACAGATTCCTGTACAACATATCCTGTGCCTGCAGAAAAGCTTTTGTAATGATGAGCTCAGCTCATCTTCAGACTGCTAGACTCACCTAGCAGCCGCAGGTGTTCAGATGTTTCAAGTGAAAGCTAAATATCCCATTACTATACTCTCAGTGTTTACCCAACTGAAATCTGAGATGGGTACAAATGGCATCTCCTCTTCTCCTCCTTCTTCTTGAACTTGTTGAACAACTACTACTTCTCCTTCTGCTCATTCTTTTCATTCTCCTCCTCCTCCTTCTTCTTGAACTTCTTCTTCTTCTTGAACTTCTTCTTCTTCTTGAACTTCTTCTTCTTGAACTTCTTCTTCTTCTTGAACTTCTTCTTCTTCTTGAACTTCTTCTTCTTGAACTTCTTCTTCTTGAACTTCTTCTTCTTCTTGAACTTCTTCTTCTTCTTGAACTTCTTCTTCTTCTTGAACTTCTTCTTCTTCTTGAACTTCTTCTTCTTCTTGAACTTCTTCTTCTTCTTCTTCTTCTTGAACTTCTTCTTCTTCTTCTTCTTCTTCTTCTTCTTCTTCTTCTTCTTCTTCTTCTTCTTCTTCTTCTTCAACTTCTTCTTCCTATTCTTCTTCAACTTCTTCAACTTCTTCTTCCTATTCTTTCTCCTAGTGTTCCAAGACTTGTGGACGAGGAATGAGGAGACGTGAGGTCCTCTGTAAAAGTCCTTCAGCCGAGACACTCCCGGAGAGCCTGTGTTCCAGCAGCCCCAGACCCGAGGCACAGGAGGGCTGTGTGCTGGGACGGTGCCCCAAAAACAACAGGCTCCAGTGGATCGCCTCTGCATGGAGTGAGGTATGAGCTTAGGCACGCAACTGGGCATGGCTATTTTCAGGGATGTTTTTCATAATTGGTCCCTCCCTCACCAGCACCCACATGGGTCCTTCCGGTGCATACATATGCCAGGTGCCTACTGATTGCTGTTTCTTGTTTCCATGGTTATACATGCTTTATCAAATCCTCACTTTACCCAGTCCAAGAACCCAACCCTTGGGGTACAGCCCCCCACGTTTAGTGTGGATCTTCCAACTTCACTTCAACCTTTCTGGAAACGCCAGGGCTATGGTTCCTAGGTTGTTTGAAATCTTGTAAGCCTAACAGTGAGCATCATCTCCTGGAAGGAGTTTGGTGGCCACACATCTGGTCCCACAATGCACTTCTGTTCAGGGTGATAAGCGCTGGCCCACATCATGAATGAAATCCTACAGTATCCCTGTCTCCTCTCAATCATTTTATAGAGGCATTCCTGTAAAACAGCCAAATGAAAAATGTGCCCTCTTTGCTACCAGCCATCAGTATGCACCACGCAGGTAACACTGACCTAGCTCCTGCATCTTCATCTTTACAATGGAGCTAACACAGCACCTTTATATTTTATCTTTATACTGATATATTAAAATGTTTACTTCATCAAAATCCAATACATTGCCTAATAGTTCAAAGCAGTCAGTCCTCTTTCCGATTGCTCTCTTTCCCTCCCTGGTGTAACACACTTTTAGAGTAGATCTAGCTGTTGGGATAATCTCATTGCAAACTGTGTAGAGCATAACCTGTCAATAAAAAGCTGAGAGCCTATTAGCAAAAGGCAGGAAATAAAAGATGGGCATTCAAGGAGAAAGAACTCTAGGAGATAATCAGAGGCAGGAGATTCACGCAGACTCTGAGGAAGTTGGGTCCATGAAACTGAGGAGTGGTAACCAGCCTTGTGGTAGACATAGACTAGTTTAAATGGGTTATGTAAGTTATGAGCTAGCCAGAGAATGACCCAAAGCTTATGGTCTACACAAAAATTCATTTAAAAAAGCCGCTGAGTCATTGTAAGGGAACTGGGACATGTGTAGAGAAGCATGCGGTTACATCTAACCAAGGAGGAGATAGGTAAAAATAAAGACAGGCAGTTACTCGATCTAAAATGGTTACATCTCCATCATTTTCATTCCGTGGCTCAAACGCTCCACTCTCCAGAGAGGTCTCGAGTAGCCTTCTTCACTCTAGTGCAGCCCCAGCTCTAAGGATGGAGGCTGAGGCAAGATCAAGAGTATTTTAAATTATTACAAGATAATGTACGGAGCCTTGACAAAGTGAGTAAACCAGTGACGTCAGCCTCACACATCCACGTGACACCTCGTCATTTCTGTGAACAGGGATCTCTCTGTAACTCAGAGAAAATCACTTCAATGCTCTCTGTCGCGGGAAATATGAAAAAGAATGCCCCGCCAGGCCGTGGTTCTGCTCTGGTATGGGCACTGGCGGCTTATAACAATATGTCCGGGCGGGATCCTGCTTCGCACAACCTGCCGCCCCCCACCCCCCAACAGTCCTGTCGGCTGGACCATATCCAAGCAGGATCCTTCAAGTTCTTGATTCTACCCAGTGCCTACACATCCCAACTACCTGGTAAAGCACGACTCTTCAAGCTTATTTAGTTAGCTAATTAGATTATATTATTTATAATTAATAATTATAATATAATTTTAATTATAATTAACATAATATAATAATAACAATAATATAATTGTTATATTATATTACAAACACAATTACAAGATGTCAATACAATAATTCCCGAGTCAATTAAAAGTGATCAGCTTTATTCCAATATTTCTAACCTTATGAAACACACACAAAAAACGTCTGAAGCCATTCTGGTTCTCTGACCTGCCACCCTCTCGTGGGCGCCCTTTCGCCCTCTCCTCACAACCCCTCGCTCCAACCTCCTTCCTCCCCGCACCCCCCCCCACACACACACACCGGTCCAATCACAGAGCCTCTCTGTACTGATGAAATTAGGAAAATTCCTGCAACTGCTCCCACCTTTGATTTCCTCCTCCGTCACCAGAGGGACTTGGCTGCAGTTGACACTGTGTGGACAGACAGCTCAGCAGATTTGACTGTGCAGCTCTCACACCTCCTTTCTGGGCTCTTAGTGTTCTGCAACCTGTGGCTTGGGGATGAGGAAGAGGGACCTGAAGTGCATCGAGAAGACCTTGCAGGGGAAGCTGATAACATTCCCAGAGCGGAGATGCCGCAACATTAAGAAGCCAAGCCTGGAACTGGAAGAAACCTGCAACCGAAGGGCGTGCCCGGTGTACAGCGTGGTGGCGGGCTGGTATTCGTCGCCATGGCAACAGGTCGGTGCATGCGATTTAGGAGGCAGATGGTCAAGTGAGACAGAGCAGAGGGGTACTGTCCTTAGCCTGTCGTTGTCTCACTGTCTAGAGTTGGGACAGTTGGCATCATTTGCCCTACCCCACCCTCTAGATGAGCCTGGACAGGTACCAGAGTCTGGCAGCCATAGTTTTAGACTATAGATCTATGACATATAGACTATGACTATAGATCTATGACAACATAGTTTTAGAAGATTGGAAAAATTTAAGTAAAGCATTGAATAGAAAGCCTGTGACACTGTACTCGCCGAGACTGCCGATCGCTGCCATTTGAGACCATCATTTCGGGGATGCTGCTTCCTACCCCTACTTCCTGGTTGCTAGAGAAACATGTTTCCAAAGGGCACAGCCTAAAGTTTGCCAACCCCTGCCTGTGCTTTCTGGGCATGATCTGCATGCACTTTCCCATTCCATATTTGCATTATTTCTTGTGTTAGCCATTGTTGTCCCGGTTTTGTGGGTGAGGAAGGTAAGGGTAAGAATGTTCAGTCATCAGCTCATATAGACATGTTTTGGGAACACTAGTGGGGCTCCATAAGAACTGGAAGCTAGGTTGAGGTCCTTGAGACACCCAGACTGCAGAGCTCACTAATGTAACCGAAACCGCTCACCACACCCTTAACTTAAATACGGGGCCTGGTGGCACCTGTGTGTGATACAGAAAGGTAGAGAGGGGAGACCTGAGAATAAGTCACCAACGAAAGGGAATTGAACACGTCCAATAGACTAGGCATGGTAAGATGCATACACCCACGGCTATAGGCTTCTTAAATTTTGTGATTTTATTTAACATTTACAAATTCTTTTTTATAGTTTGTGAAACCCACTACTATGTGTAATGAATATAAAGATGTTTTTACACTGGGGGAATCATATACTTTTATCTGAACGAGTAAGTATGATGAGAAGTCAGCCAACAGATGCCAGGAATGCCAGATGTTTTCCTCCTTAGACACCTGTTTTTTGTATAATAAAGGCTGACTTTAGACCTACATGCTTATTATATACATATTTTAAAAACGTTAGAGTCAGACAATTTGATGGAAATCATACGTCTGTATTTGAATGCTGGGGCAATTCCTAAACCCTTCCTTTTTCCTCCCAAACACCAGGCCACAAAGCAGTATTTGTAAGAAACGATACCCTCAGTGGCTGGCAGCCCATTCTAGAGCAAAACAGCAACTATCTATTGACAGCGCTACTGCTGTCAATTTCCTTTGTTTGTCCTTTTGCTGAAGATCCATCAATTTTTCACGTAGCCAATGAGGACAAAAGGAAACCCAGAGCCTATATATTTTTTAATTGGACATTAAATTCCTGGCTGTTAGGTACCATGCTACCTCAAAACCTGGCTAGGCACCATGCCAAAGCGTCTCTGGTTAGTACGTCCTTTATGGAATCTGTTTCAAACGACCCCCATCCATTCTGGCATCCGGCTGAGATTGCCTGGGTTTCTTGGACTCCATCCCTGCCCAAGTCTGGATTTGTTTCTGAGTTTTGAAGGCACTTCTGGCGCCTACCTCCTTATGAACCCCTTAACTGGGGACGCACATTCTCAGGTGGTGCAATAGCCCTCGCCCAAGATTTTTCTGATCGACCACACAGCTCACACTGGGCTGAATAGACTTGGGCTGTGTACCTAGACCTGGCCGCAGACTGCTGTCACCTGTAGGCATCTTGGTTATGAATATTGTGCTTCCTATTTGATGCCACTAACCTATGAGAGGACGCTGTCCAGCTGAACAGGTATAAAAATCCCTTCTCTCTCCCTCCTTGGCAGTGCACAGTAACCTGTGGGGGAGGGGTCCAGACCCGATCTGTCCACTGCATGCAGCAAGGCCGGCCTTCCTCAAGTTGTCTGCTCCATCAGAAGCCTCCGGTGCTCAGAGCCTGTAATACCAACTTCTGTCCAGCTCCTGAGAAGAGAGGAGGTAAAGGATCCTTGGCCCCATCAGTTTTAAGAAAGCTTTTCCACAGCTCATTAGAGTTGGTTGTGCACCTTGTACTTTATACAACTCTATGACACCCCTGTTCCAGTCAGCACCCACGGGACTGTATACTTACACTTGTACAAGCCCAGTTCCAGTCAATACCATATTGTTTACATGATTTGAAAGTGACATTTCATTCAATGAGGATTTTCAGCAATTTCAATCTCAGGTCCTATCACCACTCTTCCCTTTCTTTTCTTTTTTGAAGAAAGATTTATTTATTTATTATATGTAAGTACACTGTAGCTGTCTTCAGACACACCAGAAGAGGGTGTCAGATCTCAGTACAGATGGTTGTGAGCCACCATGTGAGTGCTGGGATTTGAACTCAGGACCTTTGGAAGAACAGTCAGTGCTCTTAACCGCTGAGCCATCTCTCCTGCCCCACTCTTCCTTTTCAAGATGAAATATCTGGACTGTGAGATCTAGCTTGGTTGGTGGAATGCAAACCTTGCATGCACAAATCCCAGCGTTCCATTCCAGCATGACACAAAAACACGCGTAACTGTGCACACCCATAATTCTAGCCTTTAGGAGGTCAAGTCAGGAGGATTGGAGCCATCCTTGGCTACATAGTAAATCTGAGGCCAGTCTGTGCATTACATGTGACCCTTCCTCAAATAATGAATTTTTGCTAACCAGTGAAAATGTAAAGGTAAACAAAATTTCCTCCAGAAGAGCTCACATTTTAATTGGCAAGACAGGGAACTTGCAATCCACTAAGATGACAGTGTTCTTAGTTGGTTCAAGTGCAGGGCAGTGGGTACTGATGGGTCGTTCAGAGTCATGCTTAGAAATCCAAGTCATTTTACAGAAATCTGGCAAACACTGGGATGTATCTCTCAGTCAGATCCGTCAGATCCGAGTCTTTCTGCAGCACACAACTACTTGCATTTCTTTTCTGTTTAACCCAATCACAGGTTTTCCAAGCCTGCCGAATATTCTGTGAAGAATATTTGGTCTGTCAGTTAGTCCTCCTGCATCACTTCCTGTCTAAGCTGCGGATGATTGGCAGCTCAGGACATCAGTTTTCTTCCCTCCTCTTTCCTGCGTTAGCCTGAGTGACTGTGATCGCAGGATCATCTGTAATCAACACTGGGATTGCATTTCAAGGAGATTTAGTAGTTTAGAGTGATGGGGCACATTCTGTCAGACCCCATCCCTGCCCTGTCGATCTCTGTAGTCAGACCACCCAAGAAGGAAATGTGACCCCTTAGTAGTCTGGCTAGTCCTGGGAGCACCTCTCAGGCACATGAGAGACAAAATCATGTTAGTTTTGTTTGCCTCTCATCGGATACTTACCTGGCTCATGCTAGCCACTAAGCATGCAGTAAAAGAACGATGGTATGTACGGTGGGGTGATGCCCTTGCCTTTAGTCTATTCATATCAAGGTCACTAAGAACCTACCACGTATCCCCAGGACTCCCACTATGCAAAAGAATATGGAAAGCAGGGTCCTATTCTGAAGCTATTAATGATCACAGAGCCTTCCTTGTTGGGAGACACAACAAATACCCACCTTGAGAAAGAAGTGGGGAAACCAGGCTTGACACAATGGTCAAGTCAGACATCAGAATTGAAAGCAACTTTCAAAGAGGGCCTCCAGGAAGTAAGAAAGGCAGACCTTGTGTTTGCTTAGCGGAAGAAAGGGCAAATACAAAGGAACAGAAAGATACTTGGAGGAGGAGCACGTTTTGAGGACTGCAGAGGCACAAACCAACAATGGCACAGGAGCCTTATCCGTCATCAGAGACATTAGATTTAGCTAGCTAAGGTGGAATGCCATGGGTCTGTAAGATCATGACCATGGGTTCCCTGGAGTAGAATGTTGTCTTAGTCAGGGTTTCTATTCCTGCACAAACATCATGACCAAGAAGCAAGTTGGGGAGGAAAGGGTTTATTGAGCTTACACTTCCACACAGCTGTTCATCACCAAAGGAAGTCAGGACTGGAACTCAAGCAGGTCAGAAGCTGATGCAGAGGCCATGGAGGGATGTTACTTACTGGCTTGCTTCCCCTGGCTTGCTCAGCCTGCTCTCTTATAGAATCCAAGAATACCAGCCCAGAGATGGCAGGCACCACCCACAAGGGGCCCTCCTTCACTTGATCACTAATTGAGAAAATGCTCCACAGCTGGATCTCATAGAGGCACTTCCCCAAGTGAAGCTCCTTTTCCTATGATAACTCCAGCCTGTGTCAAGTTGACACACCAAACTAGCCAGTACAAATGTGAACAGGATCTCCTCATGAAGAGGTGGCTGGTGCTATCCAAGGAGAGATGGAGGAGTCTCTTTTTTACAGGGAGGCAGTAAGGCAGGTGGAAAGCTGGATGGATTTGGAAGATTGAGGCAACGGTACTTGCTGCTTTTTGGCATGCGTGGAGGAAGGCCAAGAGAGAGGGCTCTTACATCAGCCTCCAGAGTGTAAGCCTGATTCATATCTCAGATACCCAGCCATTCAAAACTGTTCTTATCTCACCAAACATTCACAGAGCAAAGAAGGTACCAGACTCACAGAGCATGCTGACCTTTCTCGCTCTACCTCCTCACCTACATGAAGCCCATGGCACACCAACACAGATATACGCTTGTGTTGAAATTCTATTCTGTTCATAGGAGAGATGGCTCAGTGGTTAAAAGCACTAGCTGCTCTTCCAAAGGATCAGGTTCAATTCCCAGCACCCGCATGACAGTTCATAACCATGAAATTCCAGCTTCAGGGGATCCAATGCTGCCTTCTAGCCTCTGTGGGCACCGCATGCATGTGGTGAATACACACACGTAGAAAGAGCACTCACACACATCATTTTTTAAATGTTTTAAAAGTGAGGTGAGAGTTGATACCATGGAGAGGTTAGTCAAGAAAAAGTAATACATGCCTATAGTCAAAACACTTAGAAGGCAGAGGCAGAGTAGCCACAAGTTCAAAGCTATCCTGGGGTATATAATGCAGGACCTTCACTCAAAAAACACAAAAATAAGTGACCATGAGGTTAGGACAATAGTTCCAGTGGCCTGTATTATCTTCCAAAACTTCCATTGTGCCAACAGAATAATCTAGACTATAAATAGAATGACTAAGGTACAGAGATACATGGTGCCTAATCTGGAGCATTGGAGGTAGGCACATATATAATAGTTGAAATCACATGTGTGTGTCAGTGTCTGTACATACATAAATGTTAGGTAAATGGAATGTACTTGAATCTTCATCTTAATGTCTAACTTGAATCTTGAACCTAGTATATCTCAAACCAGGTCTCTGGTACCTAATTGCCCAAACTAAAGGAGTGTCCATTTCAGGGATTTAAACTCCATTCTTCCATATACTGATTTAAAAAAATATTGTTATTTCTCTCACATCATTTACCAGGGGATAAAAGTTAAACACTGAGTTTAGTGTGTAGTATGTGTGTGTGTGTCTCCAGAAATCATTGAAAAGGAAAGAATATCCCACCTCACTTTTAAACCTAAGTTCCTATACCATATGCTTTAATGTGATTATTTTAGCCACTCTGGTTAATTTTTCCAAGGAGAAAAATTTAGACAGCACTTGTGTTTCTGTTGAGCTGAAGGACAGGACTTAACAAGTGCAAAACTAAATCTTTTGCTACCCAGAGCTCATTGTTCAGTATGAGTTCTAGCACCTGTGAAGAGGAGCCTAACACTCAAGCCAACACAAAGTGACAATAGTGTTCTAAGACTGAAAATCATTGAAAACTTTAAGAAAAATATTGATCTAGAAACCACTTTGTGATTGGCACTATTTTAAGTATGGGGAAGAAACCAATGAAGAGTCTAGACCAAGACTCTGGTCGCAAAGCTTTTTGCCTTCTAGAGGACGGACAGAGTTAGCAACCATGTGGTTGAGGGTGGGTAAATTGAGTGTGGAAAAGCAAGGAAAAGAGTGAGGACCCTCCCTGCAAGGACAAGTGGTAGTCTGGTTTGTCGTGTGGGCAGAGAAGAGAAGAACCACCTTACCTGGAATGTTAGGAACAATCTGGCTGGCAGTAAAAGGCACAGTGGCATTTAAGAGCTTACTGTTGCATCGCCAATCAGCAAGCAGCCTAGTGTGGCTGAGTTTGGAAAGAGAGGAGTGGATAGAGGCTGGCTTCCGGTCCTAGAACTTCTGCCTCTGCAGCAATCACCATTCCTTGGACTACTGAGTAGAGATGGGAAAGGGGCCCGACAGGACCTGGTTTGTCTCTAAAAGGGATTTCTGGGAAGGGCATGAAAGGGGCCAAGAACCCAGGAGTTAAGGAACTGTGGGCAGATGTGAGTCAGAGAGAGAACCCAAGCCGAGACCCATACAAAAGGAGACAGGAGAGGTTGGGTCTTTACTGCACATCCAAAGGTAAGAGGAGAGCAGCTAAGAAATGGTCCTGTGGATGGTACAGCCCTGGGACCCTTATGTCTACACTAAGTGCCAGGCTACATGCAGATAAGTAGACATGTCCTCCTATGGGTATGGCTTTTTGGTTTTTCTAACACTGCCCCCTCATTTAAATTTTGCTAACAGACGCAGCCCGTTTTGGCATCTTAATCCTGCCCTGACAAAGTCCATATGTATCATGGGCAGAACACACAGAGGAACAAGGCCTAGGTCTCTGTCTGTCCCATAGGCCCTCATCTTAATAGGAAGGCCGGAAGCCTTAGCCACTGTGCTAAATGCTTTCTCTCCTTTCAGATGATCCGTCTTGTGTGGACTTCTTCAGCTGGTGTCACCTGGTCCCTCAGCACGGAGTATGCAACCACAAATTTTACGGAAAGCAGTGCTGTAGATCATGCACAAGGAAGAGCTGATCTTGGGGGTCTCCTCACCCGTCCATCTCTAGGTCTTGGCATCCAGACCACAAACCCCAGAGGAAATACCACGCAGGGTTTAAAGAATGGACAGATAGCCACCGGCCTCCTTAGTCGACCCCTGGAAACACATGGGACTCTAAAGCACTTGACAATGAGAAGCGATGACAGATCTAACTTAAAAGATTTAAAAAAGTCTTTGATTTGCACTGCGATGCGGAAGACGAGAGATGCAGCATACTGAAATGAGTCATGTTCTCATCCTGACAAAGTGGGAACGTCGTTGATGGTGGGATATGAACATCAGAGGATTCAACAGCAAAGTCGTCTATTTTTAAAAGAGTCTAAGGTTCCATTCAGGTCAGGGACCGAGACTCGGGGCCATCGAATACATGGATGGAACTCTGCCTAACAATCGCTTTGGAATCTATTGTGTCAAACTCTTGACACCAAATGGTGCTCCATGGGTGCTGGCCGCTGGGCGGGCAAGCTTCATCTTGTGTTTCATTTTGTGTGTTGTTGGTTTTATTTGGTTTCAAGTATATTCTGCCTAGAGTGAGTCTCCAAGACCGAAATGAACAACTCCTCGAAACATATTCCCAGGAACATTCTGGAAACAGGGCCACATGGACTATTTAAGTTCTCCATGGAATTAAAATTCACACCCAAAGGGGAGGGTAAAAAAATGTCAAATACTGATGATGCCTTTCACGTGACATCAACCTCAAAACTTTTGGTGCTTCTTGAATGGGGACATGAGAGGCAGGGAATGTTCCCTGCTCTTGGAGGACAAGAACTGGTGACATGTTCACTTGGGGTAAAAATAGGTGCTCGCTGGTGAAATAGCATGCTTGAAGGAGGGGGAAAGCCCACCATTTATAATGCTCCACACATATTATCAGAGTGCTTAGAAAATTAAAGGCTGCCTGTGGTTTTTCTCCTTCCAACTGACAAGTTTCAATTCGCCCCGGGACTTGGTCAACAAGGAAAAAATAAATAAAATGCAGTGGCTAGAGAAAAGTCCATCTGTCTTCTCGCCACATTAATAAATTACAACTCACCAAGATCTTTCCATGAGTAACAGCATCTCGCCACGTCTCAGATGAGAGTTTTGATCGTCAGGAGCCAGCTGTTGATAGGCATTAACAAGGTTAAAATTGTTCTCGATTGGAAAAGTACGGCGCTGTTTTGCCAAAACCAGAGTAACTTGAAAGACTGTGTCCCCCCCCCTGTAATTCTTTGAGA
>OZ030024.1:15717500-15815000 GCA_964023405.1 Apodemus agrarius
AGCAGATTGGATGCAGACCCTCAGAACCAACTATCTAACCAACTGCATCCATCCCCACCACCTGAGGGTATTCAAATTTCCCAGTCCCTTTCAAACAACTTGGATGTGTTAATCCTGCAGATGGGCCCGAGAATTTATTTCTTAAAAAGGCTTTCAAGTCTAAGAAAAATTGGTTTTGGAACCACGGGTTTAGGATAATAAAAAAGGGACTGTCCTCCCAGCTAGACAAAGGAGCCGCCTTGGAACCAGGCCACACGGTACAGCTCTCCACAGCGGTTAAGCCAGATTTGCTCACTAACGCAGTGGCCTGTTGCCTAGTCTCATCTCCTCCCAAGTGTATTTCACCTGCACTCAACTGCACAAGGGAAAGATTGACTGGCAGGGAGCAGAACCAACACCCTGGTCAATTTTTTTTCTCACTTCCAGAGACACTCCAGGTTTGCCGAATGAAGACCAACAGTGTGGCGGACAATCGGCCATTTATCATGTCAGGCCCCCACAGGCAAGAGCTACAGTGTAGGGGAGAGCCTGGTGAAGAGTAACCATGGAAACAAGGCTGTGGGGGGGGGGAGAACCCACACAGCCTCAGGTGTGCCACCTCAGAGCCGCAGCCTGAACTCCTGAGATTCGGAATAACAAAGATAGAACAAAGGGTGGCTGTCCTGCCTGTCGTTGTGTGCCAAGGAGAGAGCCAGAGAGCCATTTTTGTGAATAGTACCAATGCTTGCCTCCCTGACACAGTGCCAGGGACCACTGGCTTGATCTGAGGGGAGGGAGGGGAGAGAGAAAGAAGGACGGAAGGGAGGAAGGGAGGAGGAAGGAAGGCAGGAAGACAACCTAATGGCAGGGAGAAGCTGGGAACAGTAATTTGGGACAGAGTAAAGTGTAAACAAGTTCCTGGTCTGAACTGCTCTGGGACTCGGATTCTGTTTTACGGCTACATTCATTAATTCACAGCCTTCATGTTTTGTAAAAGCAGATTGGTTCCAGAGACTTAAAAAAATTAACATGTTGCCTATTTACACATCTGCTAAGTAAGTCCAAACCTAGTAAAGAAGGGATGGTGTTTGTATTCAACAGCCCTGCTCCTTTGTTATGACGCCCTTATTGTCCACAGATTTTATTACTTGTGGCCTGGTCTGCCGAGGGGGAAAGACATTTCACATGTTCTTGGAGCTGTTATTTGTTTTTCGATTCAAAATCCCTCTGACATGCACAGTAACACTCCGGTCTTTCTTAGTCTGGTCTGCCTCAACTAACATTATTTTTCCCACATGTCTGCTAACTAGCGTACATGTGTTCTTTCAACAAGAGGATTTATTGGATATCCGTGAACCACAACTACAACGTGAGATCCAAACAGAAAAAAAAAAAAGAAAAAAAAAAAGATCTTGTTTCTGACCCGAAGAGACTTGAACGTACAGAATACAGCTGGCCTGGTTGTTAAAAAATGACCCGTCATCCCAGCTATCCGGAGACTGAAGTTGGGGAAACCGAGTTCACGGATAACCAGGAAAGTCTGGGAATTTAGAAACAGCCACCCCTTACAAACTGTAAAATAGAAAGATTCAAAAGGGCTGGGACCATGGCTCAGGGGTAACCATGTGGTCCTAGCACCAGAAAGTATAGGGGGGTCAGGGGAGACACAGAATGGTGGTCTCTGCACACAGACATTGTTTCAAGGTTACAGACATTGTTGCAAGGTAACATACATTGTCCCAAGGTCATAGGCATTCTTGAAGGTCATAGACCCATTTATTAAAGTCCTTACTTTATGATCCGTCCTACTAAATGGGACCTTGTGCATATGCTCAACCTGTTGCTCTGGGGAAACATGCACATCTGAATATGCAAATCACAATAAAAATATGAATATTTCTCACCTCATTCAAAGACAACAAAGTCGCAAGACTATAGCAGTAAACAAAACGCCCTACCTGACAATATATGAACATTTAAAACTAAAGGAATTTTAGAGAAATGTTCTCCCATTTCACAGACCTAGAAAGCCAGAACCAAACCTTTTAGAGCCTTTCTTAAAATTATCCAGTAAACTAATGAGACTAAATCAGATCGAGCGATTTTTTTTTTTCAGGGATACTCACATTTGATCGTATTCTGAAGTATTTTTCAGTGTTTACTTGACAGAGAAACACTTATTATTAACATTAAGGACAACTTAATAAGGAGTAGGAGTCAAACGGAAACCTAGTAAGAAATACTCCTGAATTTGTTTAACACATATGACTGAGTAAGTCGTTTCCCTCTAACAAACCACATTACCACTAAAAAAAAAAAAAAAAAAAAAAAAATCATAAGGATGACCTTGCAAAAGTATCAATCCAGCTCGTTCCCTTTGTAAAGGTTTGGTATGTCAGGGAGGCTATTTATTGTGTGCCCCAGGGCCACGAGCAATGCTCAATGCTTTGAAACCATGACTAAGCCAAAACCACTTAGCCGGATACCTTAAGTAGGAAGTCTAAGAATACACATGCTATATATTTCAATAGAGCAGGTTAAACAGGGAGAATGTTCTAGAAGGAAATATCGGCTTACGCATGTGCAGCCTTATCGTGTCTCTGTGTCCTAGGCACTGTAACATTCTACTGCATTTCCGCAGCCTCGGTGTCATGTCGTCATGACAACCCCATCACATTCATGTAAAATCTGCAGTGAAGATGTATGCTACCATATTAGAGGGACTAAAGGACAAAAAAAAAAAAAAAAGAGTAAAGATATCTAAGTCCTACCCTCCTCCGCTTATCTTTAGATGTGAATCTGCTGAGCCAGGATTGGTGTAGGGAAAGCTGCCTTCTGGCAAAAAAGCCTCTGAGTTCTGTTCTCCATCTGAGGACCCCATTACTGTGAAGTCGTTTATGTAGCAGAGGAAATCGTCAAACAGAGAGGCTAATCTGCAGAACTCTGGGGGAATTACTTTAGACCATGTGTCCGCTAAGGGGTTAACACTCAGGATCTCTATAAGGAATCCATACATCGTAATAGCACAAAGAAAACTCTGGATGGCAGACGAGCAAAGGGTAGGGATGTTTGGAAGACAAACAAATGATAACAGATAAACGGAAACGCGTTCAACAGGACGGATCCGGCAGGGAGATGCCGAATAGAGTATAACTTCCTTGAAATGCCACCTTACAGCTGTCAGAATAGCCCGTCCACCAAGGGCAAAAGGCAGCGAGTGTTTGGGACTATGTGGAGAAGGGAGTCCTTGCTGTCAGAGGAGAGTGTGAACTGATACGGTCATTATGGAAACCGGTGTGTAAACCTCTCTAGGAATGAAACAATAGAGCGACCAGACAGGTGATCAGCCATGCTCAATACGGGTGTACATGCAAAGGGAATTCAGCGGGTGTGTTCACTAAATCGTTGTTCGGAGTGGCGATACCATAGAATCGACTCATTTGGCAACTGAGATGTGAATGGGACACGAACACACACACACACACACACACACACTCACGTTAATGTCACCGCGTGCTTAAAAATGTGCTAAGAGGGAAGGTAGAAAGTATTTCCACGTCACAGAAGAAAGGAAGGGCAGGGTAACTAGAAAGGTGATAAGTATGCTAACTTGGTCACCATAATCATTTAACACCACACTCATCACCACCCCCACTCCCCATGCGTTCAATCCATACAATTCCTATTTGTCCATACTACAAAGAAAACAAACGTTTTACGGTTTTAAAGCTCCCCAGGAAAGGGGCGATAAGCAGATTCATTCATGGTCTAGATTTCACAAGGCTGAAGCCCCCGGGGTCAGCGACTCCCCCAGCTGCGGGCTTTTCTGGCACAGGTGCGCTGTCTGGCTCCACCAGCGGCCAAGCTGGCAGCCTAAGAGTCGCCAGCTGCCAGCCTCCTCCTCGCCCCGCCGCCGTAGCGGGAGGAAGTTGGTTCCTGTATGACAATTTATTACGCCCCCACGGGGTGGGCACTTTCAACATCTTTTCCAGGGTCACAGTTGTGCGAGCACACTTCCCAACTGAACTGCGGCCAGCGTCAGTAAAGGAACAGGAAACCCCCTTTGGCAGGGGCCAGCGCGCTTGTCTTCTGTCCAAATGTAGTCACCCAGGTAGAGAGAGGTCTCAGAGGGAGATCAGCCCGCAATTCTCAATAGATCAATTGTTCCCACCTACCGCCCCTCTTCAAAGTCCGGAAGACATGAAATAGGATTTGAGGCAAGATTAATGCGCTGCGGCGCTGTACTGTCTGTCTATCTGGAAGGCACACTCCCGAGATTGTCTGCGAGCACAAAGCGTCTTTCAGAAGCTCCTTGGAAAGTCCTGCTTTCCCTGAGGATTCTGGTTTAAAAGTTGGGTGTCTCGCTGTCCCCGGGGGACAAAGTAGCAGGAAGATTTAGCAGCAATCTAGATAATCTTATCAACTCGATCATTCAGGTTTGGTTTAACTGCCTCTAAGTGGTGTACCCTCCAAAAGCTACCAGCCATCTGAAGAGAAAAGTGAAACCGACATGTACTGAGCCACAGACCCCTGAATCGGGTTCAGGGAAGTTTATCTGCACTTTTTCTAATTTTCATATGAAATCTCTTATTGACCTTCTCTTTCAGGGGAGGGGAATTAAGGCTCATTAAAGTTAAATAACTATTTAAGGTCATACGACTAAAAATTAATAATAAGAGGTCTAAGTGGGTTTAAGACTTGGGTCTGTCTTGGGTTGGTTTTGCCCTTGTGGTTAATTTTTGTTTGTTTGTTTGGGGTTTGAGTTGCTGGTGTTTTCCGTTTGTTTTCTTTTGTTTTACTTTATTTCATTTTGGTGGTACTGTAGTGAACAAAGGGCCTTGCACATCCTGGGAAACTGCACGACCAAGCTTTTTCCCCCAGGTCTGATTGCACTCATTTTGAGATTTTAATTTTTAGTTAAGTGTATTGCACCTGTGTCAGTGGGGGGTGGGGGGGTGGGGGATGGGCATGTGAATGCAGTTCCTGAAGAGGCCAGAAGAATTCTCCAGAGCTAGCACTGTACTAGGTCGTGAGCTGCCTAATGGCCAGGCCATCTTCCTGGTCCTAAAGTTGCCCAGATTGGCCTTAAATGTCTTCTGCAGCCTAGGAAATCCTTGGGCTCGCCATTTTCCTGCCTAACCCTATTGAATAGCTTTTGTCTCTGGGCAACTGAGATTAGCCTAGACAAAATATTTCTACTTAAGCTGAGAGATTGATTTAAGTCAGGCCAATGATAAAATACATTTAGGAACACCCTGTGTCGTCCACCTGCCATTGGACTACAGAAGCATCCTACAGGCCAAATTCTGAACACAAGAGTCCTATATGAAATTTTCTAACATTGATTTCAAAAATAATCTACACATGCACAGCTCTCCATGAACCTTAAATAGCACAAACCCAACAAAATCCACAACTAGACACTCTATAGGACTCTATGCACGCCCCGGCACAAAACAAACAAATATAATAAAAAGATTTTTAAGTATAAAGGAGAAAACCTATATATACAGCCATACAATAAAACTTGACAAGACTCATCGTTCGTTGAGTTTTTAAAAGAAACACTCAGCAAAGAATCCTTATTTGTAGATGGAATCATTTTGTGTGAGAGACCCTAAAGATACTCAACGGGAAACTCTCAGAGCTGATGAACACATTCGGGAACTAGCAGGGCTATAAACTTAACCCACAAAACCAAGTAGCCTTCCTATCTCCAAATTATAAACACACCCAAAAAGAAATCAGGAAGACTCCACCACGCATAGCTGCCTCAGAAATAAATGCCTCTCGAAAAAACCTAACCAAGGAAAGTGGGAAGCCTCCATAGTACAAACGTTTAGAAAGTTTGATTTCTATCACTGTGATAAAACCATGACCAACCATAAGGCCACGAGAAAACCCACGACGTCAGCTAACCTGGGCTCATAGGAGTTCACAGAGACTGAACCAACAGTCCCAGCGCCTGCATGGGTCTAACCTACGCCCTCTGCTTATGGCATGGTTGTCTAGCTTGCAGGACTCCTAACGGTGGGAGCCGGGGTGTCTCTGATGATTCTGCCCGCTCTGGGGTCCCTTTTCTTCCTGCTAATTTGCCTCATCTAAGCCTTCAGATGGGGGGAGGTGTCTAGTCTTTTTGTAACTTGTTATGCCATGTTTGGTTGAGATCCCTGGAAGGCCTGCCCGTTTCTGAAGGGAAATGGAGGAGGAGTGGATAGGGGTGGGTCAGAGGCAGGAGACTGAACTGGGATGAGAGGAGGGAGGAGAAACTGTAGTTGGGTGTAATATGAGGAAAAAAATAACTAAAATCATATAAATTTTCTACTAAATGCCACAGTAAGAATGACATATTTTGATTACATTAGATAGTACATTTACCATATTTATATCATACGATCTCCTCTGCTCTGTCACATACAACTTTGAAATTCTAATGTGTGTCTTAGTTGTCTAAACCCCTGATTAAGGCCATAAATGTAATTAATACGATAGCAGTGATTTAAAAAATGGAGAGGAAAGGGCTTACTTCAGCTTCGGTCCATCAGAAAGGGAAGTCAGGCCAGAAACATAAGGCGAGAACCTGGAGGCAGAAACGGAAGCAGAGGCCGTGAGGGGTGCTTCTCACTGGCTTGTTCTCCATGGCTTGCTCAGCCTGCTGTTTTATACACCCAGAACCACTAGAGCAGAATTGGCACTGCCCATAGTAGGCTGGGCCTTCCCACATTAGTCATTAATCAAGAAAATACCCTACAGACCAGCCCACAAGCCGATCTGGTGGAGAAAAATTCCTCAACTGTGATTCTTTCTTCCCACATATGTCTAGATTTGTATTATGCTCATAAAGAGAACTATCCACTACAAGACTGATGCAGGAAGTTCAGGAAACAGGAAAGGATGGAAAGTCCTTCATCAATTGGAAGTACTAATAGGGCAAACATAAATGCACTGTCAAAATAAATATACATGTTCAATGCGGTCACTATCAAAATTCCAATACTATTATTCATAGAAATAGAAAAGATATTAAAATGCATATGGAAGCACAAAAGACCCCAGAAAGACCAAGCAATCCAGAGCAAGAATAATTCTTAAAAATATCGATATAGCAACCCCATAGGAAGCCCATCAATGTCAACTAACCTGGACCCCTAGGAGCTCCTAGAGACCGAGCCACCAACCAAAGAGCATACACAGGCTGGTCCTGGGCTATGGGCACAGAAGGCTGCCTTGTATGGCCTCAGAGGGTGAGGATATGCCTAATCCTGTAGAGGCAAGATACCCTAGGATGGGAGTTACCTGGGGGATGGGGCACCCTCTTAGAGGCTAAGGGGAGAGGGGAGGGGGTAGAATTCTGCTGGGGAACTGGGGGAGGGAATAACATTTGGGATATAAATAAATAAAATATTATTAATTAAAAATATTAATTAGCCGGGCGGTGGTGGCACACGCCTGTAATCCCAGCACTCTGGGAGGCAGAGGCAGGTGGATTTCTGAGTTCGAGGCCAGCCTGGTCTACAGAGTGAGTTCCAGGACAGCCAGGGCTATACAGAGAAACCCTGTCTTGAAAAAACCAAAAATCAAAAATAATAATAATAATAATATTAATTAATAAAAAACTGCCATACTTGATTTCAAGTTATATTCTAGAGCCATAGTAAGAAAAACAGTGTGGCACTATCACAAAACATGTGTGGGTCTATGAACAACAACAACAAAAATACTCACAATATATGACAGCTGAATTTTAATAAAGATGCCAAGAGGGAATCCAGAGTTTTCAACAAATGGTGCTGGGCAAACGGGATGCCCACAAGCAGAAGGATGGCATTAGATTGCTGCCTCTCATCCTGTAAGGAGCCAACCCTCAATGGATCAAAGACCTTAAAGAGTGACCTGAAACTCTCCAACTGTTAGAGGAGAAAACACTTCAAAAACTAGGCTCAGGCAAGGATTTCCTGACTAGAACTTCAGTTGCTCTGGAAATAGTGAGACCTCGTGAAATTCAAAGGATTCACAGCAAAGGGAACAGTTAAATTAGGGGGAAATTATGCTAGCTGTATATCTGCTAGAGGACCAATTTAGATGATAAAAACTAAAGAAATAATCCAATAATCTGATGGCTAAAAAATAATGCCAATTAAAATCTGCACAGTTCTCAAAGATAAACTACAGATGGCCAACACACACAAAAAAATATTCATCCTCCATTGCCTTCAGAGCAAAGCAAAAGCTACCTGGAGGGGGCTGCAGAGATGGCTCAGCAGTTAAGAACACTTGCTGCCCCTGCAAAGGACCAGAGTTCTATCCCATGTGGCTCACCACCTCTTGAAACTCCAGTTCCAGAGGATCCTACTCCCTCTTCTGGCTTTCTCAACCACTGTTCACATATGGAGTACACACATACAGGCAGACAAACATTTATATCCACAAATAAACACGCCTTTTAAAAAGTTTTCTTGAGCTGGGCGTGGTGGCGCACGCCTGTAATCCCAGCACTTGGGAGGCAGAGGCAGGCGGATTTCTGAGTTCGAGGCCAGCCTGGTCTACAGAGTTCCAGGACAGCCAGGGCTACACAGAGAAACCCTGTCTCAAAAAACCAAAAAAAAAAAAAAGCCGGTTGTGGTGGTGCACGCCGGTAGGATTTGCTGAAGGAGGCAGAGGCAGGAGGATCACGAGTTCGAGGCCAGCCTGGGGCTACACATTGGCCGGGCAGTGGTGGTGCTCGCCTGTAATCCCAGCACTTGGGAGGCAGAGACAGGCGGATTCCTGAGTTCGAGACCAGCCTGGTCTACAGAGTGAGTTCCAGGACAGTCAAGGCTACACAGGGAAACCCTGTCTCAAAAAAAAAAAAAAACAAAAAAAAACAAAAAAAAAAAGTTTTCTTTAGGGCTATACAGGGAAACCCTGTCTCAGGGAAAAAAAAAAAAAAGGCAGGTAGTGGTGACGCACACCTTTAATCCCAGCACTTGGGAGGCAGAGACAGGCAGATTTCTGAGTTCAAGGCCAGCCTGGTCTACAGAGTGAGTTCCAGGACAGCCAGGGCTACACAGAGAAACCCTGTCTCAAAAATAAATAAATAAATAAATAAATAAATAAATAAGACAAAAAGTTTTCTTTAATTACATTGAGACTCTACCTCATCTCAATTAGAATGACAGTCATTAAGGACAAAAGTAATAAGAAGTTCTGGCAGATTTGTGGACGGCAGGGAATTCATACAATGCTGGTAGAAATGTAAAGGAGACATACTGCATAAAACACAATATGATTCTTCTGAAAAACTAAACATAGCGCTGCCATATAGCCCAGCTATACCACTCCTTGCTGTTTACCAAACGCCTACAAGTTAACACCTGCACATAGATACTTAATTACAACACTATTCACAGTAGCCAAGATATGGGACCAACCCAGGTGTTCATCAAAGGAAGAACTGATACAAAAAATGTGTTCCCCACAATAAACAAACAAATCCTGGGATGGCTTTCAGCTGTAAGAGAGGATAAAGTTATGCCATATGCAGGACATAGATTCAACTGGAGATAATTGTATTACGCAAATTAAGTCTCAAGTTTGTTTCAGACAAATACTATATTTTCCCTTACCTGTGTTTATTAGATTTTATATAGATCCATAGAGTTATGTACATACGTATCGCATGAAAGTAGCAATGCTATTATTTAGGAAAATAAGTGGGGTTGTGGGAGAGAGAGGGAATAAGAAAACAGGTGGGATGGGAAAGGAAGACACTCAAAATAATTTTCGTATTCATAAGAAAATTACCCAAGAAATATGCTGGATATACGTTATATACATGTATAAAAATATAACTCAGTACTATTTACAATGGAAACATACAAATAGGGCTGGAGAGATGGCTCAGAGGTTAAGAGCACTGACTGCTCTTCTGAAGGTCCAGAGTTCAAATCCCAGCAACCACATGGTGGCTCTCAACCATCTGTAATGAGATATGATATCTTCTTCTGGAGTGTCTGAAGACAGCTACCATGTACTTACATATAATAATTAAATCTATGGGCCAGAGCAAGCAAGGCCCGAGCGAGCAGGACCAGAGAGAGAAGAAAAAGTGTCTGAAGACAACTATGGTGTACTTACATATAATAAATAAATAAATCTTAAAGAAAAGAAAAAAACCATACACATAATAAAAGAAGGAAAACATACCAGTATGCAGGCTATCCTGAGCTACACAGAGAGGTTAAGTCCAACCTAGGCTACTCGGGGAGAGCTTATCTTACAACCCAAGCAAGCAAAGGAGGAAATACTAGAGAACAGAAATGACTATGACAGTTCCATGCTAATTGGCGTCAGTCAACCATTAAAATGAGGATAAATTCCTGAACACATTCAACTCAGCAAGACTGAATTATGGGGACACAGAAAATCTGAGCAGACTGATTATAACTAAGTATCTTAAATCAACAACAACAACAATAATAATAAAAAAAATCTCTCAAAGAAAATCCAAGCACTCAAACATTTTCATGGGGGCACCCTGCCAAACATTTTAAAAACTCACATTGGTCCTTCTTAAACTCTCTGCCAAAAAAGAAAAAGAAAAACGGTATGAGAGAATGCTTCTGATCTGATTTTACAAGCCTGGCATTACACCGATAGTGAAACCATTCAAAGATGTTGCAAGAAAATAAGATTATAGGCCAAGATCCCTTACTAACATAGACATAAAAATCCTAAAAAAAAAAAAAAAAAAAAAAAAATCACACCAAAAAAAAAAAAGAGAGAGACAGAGAAAAAACCCCTATAACACTAAACAGTCTGTTAAAGGGGTTCATTTACAATGGTTTGTTCTTGGAGCTTAAGGATGGTTCAATAACCACAAATCAATAAATATAACATTCACAATCACAGAACAAAAAGACAAAAAAAAAAAAAACCCACAAAAAACAATAACAAACAAAAGACCAGCCAAACAAAATAACAGCAAAACCCATATCATCTCTCCAAGAATGCAGAATAAAGCATTTTACAAGTTTCAACATTTAACTATGGTGCTAAAAAAAAAAAGAAATCAACAAAGTAGGGATATAAGAAATATATCTCACTTTAGGAAAAACCACAGTAACTCCACTTGTAACATATACTCTCCAGTGAAAAGCTGCAGCTTCCTCCTCATGTTCAGAACTAGGAGACCAGCTCTCAGCACTTCTGTTCAACAGAACACAGACTGTCCAAGTCATTAAGTCAAACGAATAAGTTAAGTGGAATACAAATAGGAAAGAAAAGAATTAATTTTGTCTGTTTGCTGATGTCATGTCGTGTGTGTGTGTGTGTGTGTGTGTGTGTGTGTGTCCCTAAAGTATCCACTAGAAAACTGTAACAATAGCATGATTTTCTTTCCATTAAGCACACACAATTTTTGTAACTGCTCAATTTATAAAAGTGAAAATAAATAACATGAAGGATTGGCACATCATAAAATATGCACGACTTTTGGAAAACCTTCTAAATGAAAGAATCCAGTCACAGCAGTCTGTCCCATTCATCCACAGTATCCAGAAAAAAGATAATGTATAGATTCATAAAATGCACAAGTGTTTTTTTCCAGCGTCTTTGAAGATCTCAAAGTTACTGACTTGAAAACTTTAAGTGAACATGTTCTATGGTACACAAACCATACATAGTCCAAGGAAGACAGTTTATAAGGAAATTTTAAGACATATAAGATAACCCAGCTGTGGACATCCTTTAAACAGAATATCAGAAGCGAGTGAGAGTTGGTAGGAGTACTTAGTGATAACTGGTACAGAGGTTCTCTATTTCTGTTTCTAGTTTCTCTTTAATTATGTGTGTGCATGCGTGTTTGAATGGGTAGACCTGTGTGCCCAAAGACGCCAGGAGAAGGTCTCAGATCTCCTTGAGCTGGAGATACAGGAAGAGCCACCTAATGTTGGTTCTGGAAACAGGAGCCTCTGCAAGAGCCAGTCCCTGCTCTTAACCACCAAGTCCTCCCTCCAGCTCCTAGCACGGGAGTGTTCCGTATTATCTGAGAATCTTCTAGATTCTCTAAATTTACAAAGGTGATTTGGGGGGGTGCCGTTGGATGGAGAACAGCCCTAGATCGAATGTTCTCCAATGTTAAGTTGTTTGAGCAGTCTAAGGCAAAACAAAATGGGTGCTAGGACATGGTTTTATACCACTTCTACTCCAATGAGCTCCCCGTGGACTCCGCTGCCTCTCACCAGTTATCAGTTCCACCAAATTCGTACAATTGTATCATAGACCCTACCATTCTGGTGACTGAGGATCTGGAATGCCCAAAGGTCACTATTGCTACAAAGACATCAGAAGACTTATTAACTATACTCCCTGAATTAATTAGATCGATATAACCATGAATATTAATTGCCTGGTACATTTTCATAGTGAATCCGAATGACGACTTTAATGGAAGCCCGGGGAACTCTAGATTCAGGTTTTGCGCTCATTTTCTGCCCAAATTTGATTTATCCTCATATCCTCTTAGAGCTCTGGATATCATTAGATTTTGTGACTCTCGACCCTGAATGCACAGAGACGCACATAAATCTGTGCCCGTGTCCCGTTCTCAGAGAAACTTTTGGCCCCATTGACTTGGGATAGGTCTGCGCAGTCCATATTCTGAAACTCAGCAGGACCAAAATCCTTTGTGTTTGGTCCCAATAACATCGTAGCCGAGCCCAAGCCCTGTTTTATTTTACGATTATTTCCACTCTCGATGAAAAACCTAAGAATGACTTCAGCCTGTTGTGTAAGGGGCTGAAGCCATTTATTTATCAGCCTTGGGTAGATTTAACAAGCAAAGATTGAAAACATCTGTGCAGAGTCTTAGTCACCAGGGTGACAAGGGACATAGTGAAGATTGGGGGTGAATGGTCTTCAGGGGACTTCTTGTTACACACTCAAACCACCAGGCATATGCCACTGTCCCTATGTTAATATCAAATGCCCTGGCTACCTTAGTGGCAAGTTTTATACAAAATAAAAAAGAAGAAAAGGCTTTCCAATATACACTTCATACACAGTACACAGTCAGTCTTATTTTTCCCTCCACCTCTCCAAGGAGCATCTAAAAATTCACATTGGTCTTGCTGTATATGTTGGCAATGTGACTTACTTGGACCAGTTTGGGGTGACAGAGGGTCACAGAGAAAAACAAACAGGATCCTTAAGTAAACCTTAATCCAAATGGAAGAAATTATTACTTAAATTCACAACTGAATTTATGCAAGAGGCTTCTCTCTGTCCTTCCTGATTCCCCTTCACTCCTACTCCTCCTCCTCCTAAAATTTTTACTTATTTATCTGTGTTACTGTAGGAGCGGTTGTGCATGGGTATGCATGTACCATCATGCATGTGTGCAAGCCAGACAGGAACTTGCGTTGATTGGTACTTGCCTTTCATGGTATGGGTCCCGGGAATTGAACTCAGTTTATCAGGCTATCACTGAATGCGGTTACCACCTGAGCCATCTCCCCATCCCCCACCTCTTGTTTTCAAAGGAAGCCAGTTCATCATTGAATCTGACCCTCTGGGTTTAACAAAGCCTATACCCGGGAGCTACCACACGCTAAGGGCTCTTTCATGAAGTCACTTTGAGGTTGAGCCTTCCTTATTACCTTTATCAGACGGTTGTCTTAGTTAGCGTTAACTATCGCTAGGATGAAACGCCAAGAACAAACAAGCGAGTTGAGAAGGAAAGAAAGGGTTTGCTGGCTTACATTTTCCACTCCCTGGCTCATTATTGAAGGAAGTCAGGTCGGGAACTCGAGCAAGGTAGGAATCTAGAGGCAGGAACTGATGCAGAGGCCATAGAGGCGGCGTACTGCTTACCGGAGGACTCATCAAGGCTTGCTCAGCCAGATTGCTTACAGAACGCAAGACCGCCAACCCCGGGATGGCTCCACCCACAGTGGGCTGGGCCCTTCCGCACCAATCACTAATTAAGAAAATGCCCTACAGGCTTGCCTGCAGCCTGATCTGATGGAGACATTTTCTTAATTGCGGCTCCCTCTTCTCAAATGACTTTAGCTGGTACCAAGATGGCCTAACAGCAGCTTGCTGTGCCCCGCCCCCATGGAAGTTTAAGACAATGAGATTAGAGACTAATGAAATTGACACCTCCCCCAATTGGGAGGTGGGGAGCAAATTTCATTCAAGGTATTGTCTCCCTTTAAAGAAGTAAATAAACACTCTTGTAGGGTAAGACTCGGGAGCCAGAACTTACCGGAAACCTCCCTGGGAATCGAGGCAAAAAGCAAGAGGAATTCTATTTAACCCAGCATGCTGGGGTCGCCCTGCACAGGGGGAGAGAATGACCATGCGCGGCTCGCTTAGCAGGTCTTTAATATAGTCCTCAGGACAGTCGCCATTAGGCACAATGTGATCGGCAGAACAGTGTTACCTTTAAACTAATTGGTTGTTAAGGAATGAAGTAGGTAGCCAACAGTTTTTTAGAATAACTCTGGGCCTCCCCTAGCAGTCGGGACCTCCCTGTGGCCTGAGGAATGTAATTTAGCCTCTCCCTTCTGGGAGGGGCAAGGGTTCCATGACCGTTCCAAAGTTCCTGAGCTAATCGTAGTTCATGAGTTCTCCATAGCTTTAAAAAATAAGACTTCTGTACTTCTCGTTTGCTGAAGGACAGGTATGGGCAATGTAATCTCTATGGTTTCCTTTTTCTTGAAATGATCGCTAATGTTTATCTTAATTTTCCCCTGGGAAGACATTCTTCCTTAAGACTAATTTATTTTTATTTTATGTGTGTAAGTGTTTTTGCCTGCATGCATATCTATGCAGCACATGTGCACCTTGTGCCTGTGGAGACCAGAAGGGGGACATTAGCTAGATTCCCAGGAACTAGAGCTGCAGGATGGCTGTGAGTTGCCATAAGAATGCTCATAGCTGAATCCAAGGTCCTCTAGAAGAGCAGCCAGTGCTCTTAACTGCTGAGTCGTCTCTCCATCCCCCAGAAAGATGTTTTCCATTAAAAGTTATATGTAATGATAGGGTTTTTTTTTTTTTAATGAAAACACAATAAAAAACATTTGGTCGTCATCTCCTCTTCTCTCTTTTTCCAAGGAAATGATTTGCACTCTCCATTAGTATTAATTTTGACACCCCCCCCACCCCGAAAGAAAGCAAACCATGATGAGATGGAAGGAGATAAAGTTAATTCATTGATGGGTCTCGTAAGCACCTGCTGTTTGCCAATGTTTAACTTAGTCTTGGAAGCACTGGAAGTGATGGAGTAGCCCTTGCTGTCCCACATCTCTTGATAGAGGCTGCTGTTTAATAACGAGTGGAAAACTCTTATATACTAGCATGTGCAAAGTGCTTTGGAAAAAAAAAAAAGAGGGAAAGAAATCTATTCTATTATGTGCATTCAACAAAGACCCCAAAAAAGTAGATAGCATCTGTGATACAAACTGGGAGTCATCTCGGAAGGAACTTTGGTTAAGAAAATGCCTTCATAAGACAGGCCTGTTAGCCGGGAGTGGTGGTGCACACCTGTAATCCCAGCACTTGGGAGGCAGAGGCAGGCAGATTTCTGAGTTCGCGGCCAGCCTGGTCTACAGAGTGAGTTCCAGGACATCCAGGACTACACAGAAAAACCCTGTCTCGGGAAAAACCAAAAACAAAACAAAACAAAAGACAGGCCTGTAAGCAAGTCCATGAGAAGTTTCCTTGACTAATGACTGGTGAGAAAGATCCCAGTCCTCTGTGTGTGGTGTCACCCCAGGGAAGGGGCCCCTGGGTTACATATGAATGCAGACTGAACAATAGAGAGGGAACAAGTCAGTAAGCAGCATCCTTCCATGGCTCCTAATGCTTTAGTTCCTGACTTGCTTGAGTTCCAACCCTGATTTACCTTCCTGACTTACTGATACTTGGAATTATAAGATGAGATAACCCTTTCCTCCCAAAGTTTCTTTGGTTGTGTGTGTGGTTATCACAGTAAGAGAAACCCTAACCAAGACAGACTCTAAGATGATTCTGGGAATATGGATGGATGGATGGGGGGTGGCTAGGTAGAAGAAAGACAGAGTTAATTAAGGCAAACAGAATATCAAGCAAGATAGCATGTTGAACTTAACAGGCATAGTAACTGGTCTCCATAGCCCTCCTGTGATCTTTGCCTACTGATATCCACAGTATTATTTTCCTACTGATAGCCACACCTATATGTATTTCCCTCTCCAGAATGGCTAATTTGAGCCACCCACAAAATATTGCCAAATTAATTGTGGCTCAGGTCACTGTTCTAATTTGATTTCTGTTTCTGTAATAAAAATGACTTGAAAAAAGCAAGTGATAGGAAGAAGTTTATTTGATTTATAATTTCAGGTTACGGTGAAAGGATAAGGTTGTAAGCTAGGAATCCCCCATGCCTAAGTCTAGGGTGACCCCAAAGGAGCAGAGGTTCAGTCCACACCTTGTTGGCCTGGAAGTGTGCACATATCCCACCCGCCTCCAGCATCCGACCACGAACCTCTGGGAGTGTCCCTGGCGCCTTTTCCCATCTTGCCCCCGCAGAGCAACTAAGGCAAGGACAAGGATGGCTGGGGGCTGGCAGAATCACCACGGGGGCTGTGGAACTCCTGCCTGTGGGGGCGCTTAGGTCCCCCCTATTGCCAGTGGGGGAGGGTGGGCGCAACCCTGTGCGTGGTGGTCACGTAAGTGGAAATGACTTAACTAGTTCTTCCGGCCTCTGTGAGAGGCTGATAGGTTCTCAGAGAGTGCGGGTTCGGATGGTTTGAACTGATTAGCTTAGAAGCTTGTGGTAGGCGGGTTCTGTTATAAGCCTATAAAAAGCCCATCCAAGCCAGCCCACACGGGCTCACTTCTTTTACCCTGCATGGTAGGACTGTGACCCCCCCCCCCAGAGCTCTGGAAATTAAAATTCCTCTTGCAAATTGCATCAGGTCTGTCTCTCGTGAGTGTTTGGGGTGCCGGTTTCCGAGGCATGGGGTGCTGGGGTACCCCCGTTTTTCTTTCGGATCTTACAACGGTCCATCACGGAGAAGAGAAAGAAGTAACTCAAGGAGCTAGTCATATCCTATCCACAGGCAAGAGGCAAGAGAAACAAAAGAATCCTCCAGGCTGGTTCTCCTGCTAGCGTTCGGCATTCCTATACATTTCAGGGCCCAGCCTAGGGGATGGTACCGCCCACAGTCAAACTGATCCTGCACAGAGGATCTCACATGCCAGCCTGATTAGTCACCATGTATACCCAAGTAGCTTACTAATGGTTCCCAACTGCAACTGGGCTGTAGAAGAGAGTCACCTTAAAGCATAGTTCTCAGACCAACCATAGAGGCAGGTAATTGCAACTCTAATCCATGAAAGTCCCAGGCTATAGTCCCACAACTAGCCTCACCTGGATGACTACAAGCCAACAAATGCTTAATTGGGAAACCCAAGTCTCCAGTTTATTTGTTTCACGGTGATAGGTGATTTAGGTGGCACCCATACGTAGACCGTGCCATTGGATAAAAGGATGAGCTGAGCGGAATGGAATCTAAAGGGAAATGTGAAGATCAGATTAGAAAGGTGTAGCAGTCAGGATAGATCACTAAAAACAAAAGGGGTTAGTGAAGCCTTTGACGATTTCGTGATGCAATTGTATTTTCAAATCAGAAGGTTATGTGTGTAGACCCGAAAGCAGGATAAAAGGTACCAGCAGATGTGTTACAGGTTCCAGTTGTAGGGGATTATTTCCCGTGACATTGGCTATGCCCATCTGTATTCAAAGCTGACTTCTGGAGTCATCAAAGAACATGCCCCTTCTCTTTTAAGAACTCACTTGACGGAGGACTTTCTGCCACTGCTTGAGCACCTTCAGGGATAAGGAGCTTCTCTCCAGGTGAGCCAGTGACCATCCTGTCACTCTGAAGGTCTAGAGAATTCCAAACATTCTAACAAGCTTGGAGACTACAAGGCTTAGGGTCTAGGTGTGCTAGGAAGCAGATGGGAGTCTATCCCTGTTACCAGTCTTCTTATTCTCTTGGGGTACCTCTACCCCATCTGTGGTCAATCATTCAGCTCTTCAAGCCCAGAGATCTTTATTAACTGTACTTGGGAACCAGCAAGTGGAGTAATTGAAATCATTTCCAGATTAAGACTTATACACTTGAGCGTCAGTCAGAGTGCCCGGAAGAGAATCTGAGCTTGCTTCAGCATCCCCACTTGAGCTTCTCTTTGCAACCTTTAAAAAGAATTTAGAGAGGCCTAAGAGTTCAGCTTAGCTAGTAGAGGACTTGCCTAGTGTGTACAAAGCCTTGGGGATGATCTCCAGGACCACGCCCAGCAGTGTGGGTGTTCGGTCCTGTAGCCTTGTGGAGGCACGAGGACCATCTTCCTCTCTGTAGTATGTTTGAGACCAACCTAGGCAACAAGAGACCTTCTCCAAACAGACCACAACAACAGCAAGCCCCTGATAGATTATCCAATTGCAAGTGGCTATCCCCAAATCCAAATACATATGAAGAACACTAAAGCATGGTTGGATTACTCACACACAGGCACAGAGACATACACACACACACACACACACACACACACACACACATACACATACACATACATATACATATACATATAAAGAGAGACAGAGAGAAGAGGTTTTCAGGTTTATTTTTCTCTCTGCAGTTTTATAAACACCCCCCCCCCGCCAGGGTCCACACTGTATTGAATCCCATGCTATCTACTTGAAGGAACTCAAGTGGATGTGGCTTAAAGGCTGAGGTCCTAGGATGTCTAGAATGAAGTCATAGTTAATCAGGACTTGGCACAGACCGAGCCCTGGTAGAGGAAGCCGGAGAAGCAATCCTGTTTGTATAAATCCCTTGCCTTTCCAACCCAAGGTTACAACACTTGGCAGCCATGGCAGCCTGTTCAGTGACTTGGATGTCTACACAGTTGCTTAATCAGTAGGCTCAATCATTTGGGGGTTTTTAATAACTTTTAATTATTTTGTGTATTATATGATCCCTGTAAGTCCTGCCAAGACAGTTCTAGGAGGGGAAATACAGAGTAATCGATGCAGGATTGTGAACAAGAAGGTCACCTTGCATCTTGTCATATACAGGACACTGAGATTTAAAGACCTATTTCTACCAATATCATTCTGATCCTTGTCGCGCTTTTTATCTTTGGAACCTTTATTTTAAAATGTGTACCAGGCTCCTCAAGGTCCAGAAATGGTCACAGTGACCCGTTTTCAAGTCGTGGTTTTGTGGGAACATCTTAACTCAGATTTGGCAAGGAGTCCGGGCACCTGACAGTTTTCAGAGTTGGTGAGTTCAGTACTTCATCTTCTAAACATCACGGGGACCACGGCAGTTTCAACCCTGCATGGGGCATCTGTAATACATCACTCTTTCCCCTGGTGTCTCTGGTGAATCAGGCAATACTTTATCAGATCTGAATCACAGCCTTTGGCTTGGCCTGCCCACTCCCAACCCACACCACAGCCTGAAGGATTTCCCTCCAGGAATCTCCTTCCTACTTTTCAGAAGCAGTTCGTCGGAGAACTGTTCGCACTACTAAAGCCATCTCAGTGCCTGCTTCTGAAACGTTCCAACTGACGCTGTGGTTTTCTTAGACACTTTGAGTTCCCCACCCTCTCTTTCAAATTACATCACTACCACATACATTATCTGAATTCAAATCTGAATCTGCATCTGCAGAAGTTAAATGTGGTAAAATATCTAAACTAATTAACTGGCTCATAGTAGAAACTGCCCACCACCACCAGCACCACCACCACTACCAGCAGCACCACCACCATCACCACCACTGCCTCTTGATCTCTCTGTGTTTCTTCCTGTGACTCACTGGCAGGAGATTTTCTTTCTTTTTCTTTGTTTACTACTGGTATATTGAAATCAGATATATTTTCATGAGTTTTCACTAACTTTGATACATCTTGAGGGTAGAAACTTTGGCTATTCTTTTATTTGTTTTTTAAAGTGTAAACACATGATCTTTGTTTATTGTTTGTTTGTTTGTTTGTTTTTGTTTTTGTTTTTTGAGACAGGGTTTCTCTGTGTAGTCCTGGCTGTCCTGGAACTCGCTCTGCAGACCAGGCTGGCCTCGAACTCAGAAATCTGCCTGCCTCTGCCTCCCAAGTGCTGGGACTACAGGCGTGTGCCACCACGCCCGGCTAACACATGATCTTTGAAGGTAGCGTCTAGCCTGGAACGTCAAGAGACATCACCTGAGGAGAAAAAGCTTGCCTGAATCTGAGGGAATGACTACAGTAAGACATCAGGCTGAAGTAAACCGTCGGGCAGAACGGAACACACCTGCAACCCCAGGACTCAGACATCTGAGGCAGGACAATCATGAGTTCAAGCTATTCTGGCTTAGTCAGACATTCTCTGAGACAACTATCTGAGAGAAGCCGGGGGGAAGAAGCCAAAGATGCCAAAGAACAAGGCGAAATCAGATAAAGTCCAAATTAGCCACACACACTACCTAGCAACCTGGAGAATAAAGTTGTAGCGCAGTAGAGCAGGCAGGGGCAGGGAGGAAGTTATGCTGGGGAATTTTGTCCCATTTTATAGGAACAAAACAAATCAAACAGAAACACTTAGCAAGGCCCAGAGTGCTAGGAAGTCTGGCCCAAAGCCATAAAACAGTAAAATCTTTGAGGTACACCTCATCTTTGAGTCTATTCTACCTGAAGGTGATGGAGCTTAACCTCAAGGGGTCTGGGATGATCCAGGTAAAATCATCAGGTCTTAATTAGAGGCTCTCCTTTGGGAGCAGGGGGAGGGGAGCACAGGCAATACCTCAGAAACCAGTGCTCAGGGCCTTTTCTGAGAGACTCTCTGGGACCCACAGTTTAAGGAATGTGAGCACACTTTCAGAGACACGGCAGCCAGCGTACACATTCATGGACCTCAATTCCCCCGAATCAATTAGGCTTAAGTGACGTTAAGGGTCTGACAGAGCCACAAAAGAAAGAATGATCTTTAACCTCAGAACCGAGGCCGATCCTGGTACCCCGATCTAAGCCATTGTGTCTGGCCTTATTTGCAGGCCCAGGTCTGGTTCTCATTGACTTTGTGGATTTAAATAAAATCCCTCACATAACTTGAATTAGGGTTTGTGTCAATGACATTTCTTTTATTATAGAATAAAAGAAAGAAAGAGAGAGAGAGAGAGAGAAGAAAGAAAGAAAGAAAGAAAGAAAGAAAGAAAGAAAGAAAGAAAGAAAACGGCCAAATCCCTACAATCCAAGCCACTGATCCAGTGGCCACAGGCCATCCCAATAGTTGAAGAGAGTATTTCCCTCCCCCCCCCCCAAGAAAAAATTGAAGGTGACATCATTGTGGGCAATGCCACTCATGGGCTGAGGTCCAGCCCCATTTACAGAGCCAGATGGGAATGAGCTGTTCTCATGCCCTGCTGGGGTTTGTTGGGGGTGAAGTCCTTAATGCAAACCATATAGGACCCAGGCAGCTACTACAGGGGAGTCGGTGACAAACGGTGGGACTGCTTTGGTGTCAAAGCAGAGTTTGCGTGCCATTTATCTAGAATAAAAACCACATGCCGTGCTGGGTGGGAACACAGAAGCCCACGCGGCTTCGACTCCTTTGCTCTCTAGATGAAGACATGAACGTGCGTGCAGGGTTTGATTGGACAGGTGATTCCCAGCAAATCAAGGTCAAGTTCACGGCACAGGCAGAATGTGAGTCCAGACTCTCTGGTTTCCAGGCCATTACTCTTCTTTGGCTCAGCTGCTCGGAGGCAATGAACAGCTTCTGGTTCCAAGTTTTCATTTCCATTTGGGTGAGAAAAATGGGATAGGATTCTAACAAACAGGCTGCCCAGAGGACCGGGGGTGGGGGTGGGGGAGTGGGAACAGCACTGGGCCCAGTAATGAATTCAGAAAGCACAGCTTTAGATTTCAGCCTAAGGTCATCATTGCATACATGCACGGAACCGTGCGTGTCTTCCCCACGGGGGGGGGGGGGGGCCTCTGGGTAACCTTAGATATGCCGGTTGATCTTGTTCGTACTGAGGAGGCAGCTGCTGTCGACAAGCACATCTCTTTCTGGAACCTGATGCTAAGAGTTAACTAGGGAAATGCTAGATGGAGTAGAAAGAAAGACATCGCAGTTGAAAAGACCCTCAGGAGATCAGCTTGTTCGGAGGACCAGTTCGTGGGAAGGTGGGTCCCTGCTACGGAAGGAAAGCGAGCGGCTGGGGAAATGGAACAGTTCTGCTGTGACCCAAATATAAAAGACACTGAGGCAAGACATAGCAGAGGCTCGACAGAGCAGAGGCTCGACTGCCATAATTGTAACATATATTAAGGGATTCCAGGAGAAAAGAAAAGATACAGGTCTCCCCAGACTGGGTCCTTTCTCATAGAACCCATTGGTGGTGGATGCGGGGACTCAACCCTTCAGATGGTAACCACAAAACCAGATCCCGTCCTCTCTCTTGTTGTCAGATCCCCAAAGCTGTGTCTCTACTCGGCTTGCCAAAAAAGCAGTCAAGCTGGCACTAAAGGCAGCTTTTTGTCTAGTGGGGCCTTAGTCAAAACCCCAAGGTGACACTCTTCTTCATGTCTACAGATTTAAAACGTGAGAGGTCTTAATAGCTTAGTAGCTTCTTGCTCTAGAGGTGGATAAAGAAAAAGGATAAAGAAAGAAAGAAAGAAAGAAAGAAAGAAAGAAAGAAAGAAAGAAAGAAAGAGAGAAAGAGAGAGAAAGAAAGAAAGAAAGAAAGAGAGAGAGAAAGAGAGAAAGAGAGAAAGAAAGAAAGAGAGAAAGAAAGAGAGAGAGAAAGAAAGAAAGAAAGAAAGAAAGAAAGAAAGAAAGAAAGAAAACTGCAGAGCTGCCTTAGAAACTAAAAGACCTTACCCATCTATCAGAAGACTAAAGTTCAGATGTCAAAGTTCAGGTGTCAAGATCTGAAGGCTCACAAATGTATGTAAGTACTTCTCCCAAGGTATCCGATACCTCCTCCTGGCTTCTATAGACACTTTCATGCATATCTGCATTTGTTTACACACACACACACACACACACACACACACACACACACACACACGGAAAGAAAGAAAAAGCTTTGAAGAAAAAAATTAAGACTGAAGGATTGGCGATTTCTTTGTTGTTGTTGTTGTTGTTATTGTTTATTATATGAAAGTACACTCACTGTAGCTGTCTCCAGACACTCCAGAAGAGGGTGTCAGATCTCTTTACGGATGGTTGTGAGCCACCATGTGGTTGCTGGGATTTGAACTCAGGACCTTCAGAAGAGCAGTCAGTGCTCTTAACTGCTGAGCCATCTCTCCAGCCTAAAGTTTTTTTTGTTTTGTTTTGTTTTGTTGTGTTTTGTTTTGTTTTGTTTTTTGTGGATTGTCGATTTCTATAGCCGGCCTGGGTTATAAAAAAAAAGTGTCAGCCCACTAAGGGCTAAGCAGCATGACCCTGTCTCAAAAGCAAAACTGCAGGCACAACAATAAAACAAATAAACCCTAGAAGCCAAAACAAAAGAGGCAGATGAAGTAGTGAAACCACATGGGAGTTTGTTTGCTTGTTGTTTTTTGTTTTTTGTTTGGTTTTTTTTTTCCCTACTGCTGAGCTTAGCTAACTAGTCCCTACGTGTCTCCAAATAAAAGATGCTACGATGGCAAAAGAAGCAATAACTGAGCTCGGTGGTTTCCTTGTCGAAACGACTGCGTCACTCCTGTCCAGCTGGAGCTGAAGGTAAGACTTCCATTCACACCTCAGAGCCAGACAGCTCAGTCCTACAGCTTCACAGGGGCACCCATTAGCAAGGCCAGGCTCTCCTAGAGACTTCTTCAAAGCCTCGGAGAGCCCAGCCCAGCCATTCGGAAGGCATTAGCTCAGCCCTCCCACACTTCCATTGTCTTTAAAATGTCTGTCCTGACATCACAGGAACCCCATCTCTTGGGATTCCAAATTGCTTACCATCCTTGGCCTTAATTCGCTTTCCCATCTCGAAATAGAAAAACCCTTGCAAATCAACGTACGAGGACATGGTATTGGACTTTGGCTGCATGTAGCACGAGAGCCTGGGTGTTAGCATCAGCAACATCGACATCATGAACATTACCACCACCATTTCTGTGCTTATCGCTGGCTTCAATCATTATCAGCTGTGTCAGTGGCCTATTATCATTTGGGGTGGCTGTTCTGATTGTCAGTATTTTATCGGTAAGAAAATATGGCCCTGAAAGATTAACCTAACCTAGATCTTTCATCTGTTAAGCATATAGGAGTTTGATCACAAGTAATCCCAATGGATAAAATAGCACGTTCGTTGTAAGTGGCATGATACACCGATGTATGCGGTCAGGAGCCCCTGAGTTGGAAGATTATCATCCCTAGAAGATGAAGGGACAGAATTTCACATCCCAAACCCAAGAGATCTTATATACAGAGTGGCAGGCGAGAATCTAGAACTAAGACCTGTTTGTCCCCTAAACCCAAACTATCTTGGCTCTAAGTATGGGGCTCTCTCTGTCCAAGCCACAGTCTCCTCCTTCACGAATGCAGGTAAGGACAACACTGTTCTCAGAACTGACTGCAGTGAAGATCAAAGCAGACTGTGGTCTATGACGGATCTCATAAGCCAGGTGATGATAACGGTTGCCTGTTTCATCTTGGTCTATGAAAACCTGCTTCGAGGAAGGCGTCCCCTTGGAGGAGTGCCATCTGCTGTCTGGGTTCCTGCGCTGGCTGGACAGCGGATTCGCTCACCTAATTTTTTAGGGTCTTGTAAAAGGTATGAGGTAATTTGTCTTTGTTAGTGAAAAGATTTTAGTGATGAATTCGCCCTGTGGTATAATTAGCCCCAGGCCTGTCTGTCCCAGAGGGGATCCTGTTCCTATCTTACCAAAACACAGGCAACCTGAGGCTGAGGGCTATGTCATTCTGCAGAGTCCAGGCTAATCTAACAGAAATGCTTTGAGTCAACAAGTCCTTACTCCTACCCACCTCGGGCGAGCCTGCGCTTTTCCTCAAAGCTAAACAAAAGAGTGCCTCGTGCCAGCATTGAGGCTGAGCGAATGACATCAACTCCTCGCTTTGTCTTAAGAACTGCTGAATCCTTGATCTGTGTTCTGCCGGTGCTTCCTCAGTTTCGGGGTGGTGTGGGGGAGGGGAGCATGAAACAAAGGGGTATGCTTAGGAAGCCGGGGGGGGGGGGGGGGCACTTGTCCCCATCCTCGCCTAGGGGATACGCCTCTACTTGATTTTCTAAGGAGACTGAGCATAAGGCTAGGGACTTGCCGGCTTCAGAGAGAGAGAGAGAGAGAGAGAGAGAGAGAGAGAGAGAGAGAGAGAGAGAGAGAGAGAGAGAGAGAGAGAGAGAAGAGAGAAAGGAAGGAAGGAGAGAGAAAAAGAAAAAGAAACAAAGTAAAGAGAGAGAGAAAGGAAAAAAAGAAAGAAAAAAGACAAAGAAAGGAAAGAAAGGAAGAAAGGAAAGGAAAGGAAAGGAAAGGAAAGGAAAGGAAAGGAAAGGAAGGAAGAGAAGGAAGGAAGGAAGAAAGAAATTAAGAAAGAAGGAAGGAAAGAAGGAAGGAAGGAAGGAAGGAAGGAAGGAAGGAAGGAAGGAAGGAAACAGAAGGGTTTACTTGGAGTCTGTACCTTCCTTTTCAAACCCTGTTTTGTTCCTAACCACTGAGCAACCAAAACCATGAGGGAGCATTTGCTGTCCCATTTGGCTTAGCCCATTTGGCTGGCAAATGCCCTCGGGCCAGCTGAGGGCCTCCGTCCTCCGCTTTGCCGAAATGTTGATTCTTTTTTTTTTTTCTCTTGTCTCATCAGAAGTAAAACATCCTTTGCCTAGTTGTTGGAGATAAATAGGAGGGAAAAACTTCCGTGGCAACTGAGCTGGCAGGGATAGCAGGAGAGAGCTTTGAACGTTTCTGCCTTCATGCGTTCAAAGTCCATGCAACGGAAGTGCTGAGATCTGTCATGATTCCTGCGGCCCCTCATTGTAGCGCTCACAATGGGGCCAAGTACTACTGTTTGCAGACAGTCAGTTTGCAAGCAGAATCTTCCCTGTCTTAGTTAGGGTTTTACTGCTGTGAACAGACACCATGACCAATGCAATTTTATAAAAGAAAACATTTAATTGGGGCTGGCTTACAGGTTCAGAGGTTCAATGCATTATCATCAGGGCAAAAACATGACAGCATCCAGGCAGGCATGGTGCAGGAGGCGCTGAGAGTTCTACATCTTCATCTGAAGGCTGCTAGTGGAAGACTGACTTCCAGGCAGTCAGGGTGAGGGTCTTAAGCCCATACCCACAGTGGCACACCTACTCCAACAAGGCCACACCTCCTAATAGGGTCACTTCCTGGGCCAATCCTATACAAACCATCACATTCCCTTTACCCCCAAGGAAGCACTCTAGAAACCAGGATTCAGAGATAATAGGACCCAGGACCCAGTAAGTACCACAGTCATGCTGGTGACCAAATTCACAGAATCAAGAAAATCTGGATTTACTCCCTGGAGGATCCGGACGTACAAAGAGAAACCCTGCCGTCTACATCGCTATCTGTAAATATGTTCATACTGGATTCTCAGGCACTGTGCAAGGCCCTTCATGATCCACGTATAAGGATGAGTGGTTCTCACCTCGAGACAGCCAAGGACGCCAGTAGGCGCAGAGTGGTATAGCTTTCAGAGTGTTCTTCCCTGATATCCCACAATTCCTTCCCCGATTCTCTAGGACCACATTTTGAGAACATCTCTGAGTAGACAGCTATGTTCTCCCACCTCCTCTCCCTCAGAGACTGTGGCCCTCTCAACCCTTTATCCTTCAAAACTTCGCTTCTTGAAGTCGCTTTGAATTGACTATAATGGGGGAGAGGGGCTTGCTTGCTATTTTTTTTTTTTTTTAAAGAAAAACATAGTAGCAATTTAAATGAGATGGCCACAGATGTTACAGTACCTATCATTGGAAGCTGGAGTTGATTTCATCATTGTTTAGACCTGGGCTAAGATCAGACTTGCCTTGAACCCTGACAACTGTTTCTACAACCCAGCTCCCCAAAAGTCTTCAAGCACCCCCTCCTTTGGCCTCTTGAACTGCTTGGAGGGAGACCACCGCGTGAAGAAGTTCTGTCTACCCCATTTTAAGGCTGAGAACCTGGATAGGAATAACCAAGGAACCGAAGGATTTCCTGCATCAGCTACCAGAAACCAGAGGCCACCTGGATCACCCATGCACAGGAGAGCCACCTCACAGGTGATACTAGACAGCTGGTCAGGAATTTAAGCTAAACACCATCATGGCTCCCAGCAGCAACCCTGGCCTCTTGTGACAGTTTTCCTGGGTGTGCCACATAAAGTTAGCAAATATATGGCAGTCCTCAGGTACTTTTGTGCTTGGGAAGGCAAATGGTTCCCATGAGAAAAATCCTTTCACCCCTGTGCTCCTACTAATTCCCACTGACTACTGTTAGAATTCGCAGGCAGCCCCTGGAGGTGGACAAGGCTCCTCCGCTGGCCTCGCCAGGCCGAAGCAATGCATGCCTTAATGACAGCAGCTAAGCTTTGGTTAATTGCGGGCTGCTCTGAAACCACTTACTTAATTAAGCTGTTCCCAGTTCGGGTCTCTGGGTCGCACTCGGCGCTTTCGATAAACGCAGTCAGAGCGCGCTTTGGTGGGAATTTGCAGCGCTGTCTTTTTTAGTTCCAGGAGCCGCATAGTTTGTGCATTACACCGTTTTTTGTTTTGTTCAAATAAACTCCGCTCAACTTAATTGGCCTGAGGAATTTTCCCTTCTTAACACCATTCAGGTCTCAAATTGGACACCATTCCTCTGGGAATTGTCTTTGGCTCCCTCCCCCTCCCAGCCTCCCTCCCCCCACCACCACTCACCTCTTACCCCCACATACTCATCACCCCCACCCCCCACCCCTGTGAAAATGCTTTCTCGTGGCCCCCTCTCTGTTTTGTTCCTTCCTCTGGGTTTTTTTAACATTATCATCACATTTATATCACATCTGTCTTTCTCTGACTTATTGTGAGTCAGTCAGTCAGTCTGTCTGTCTGTCTGTCTGTTTGTCTGTCTGTCTGGTCCGTCTGTGCAATAAACTGCCGTGAGCGTGTGACCGTCTGAGGACAACTTACAGGCATCTGTATCTCCTCTGGCCCGTGGGTTTTGGGGGATCCAGATCAGGTAGGCAAGCTTGACGGTGAGTTCTTTTACCTTCTGAGATATCCCCTCAGAGATGCTGAGGTAAGGTGCCTCCCACCCTGAGGCCATACTGTGCATTCTCCTCACCAGACCGAATGTGTGGTAAAGCAAGGCTGGTGTCTATCTTGACCATCACTGTGTTCCCAGCATTCCGCTCAGCTCCAGCCAATTGTGGAAGATTCCCTGGTAGGTACGTAGGTCATCAGCCTGCCAAGGCTCCACCAACCCTCACCAGGACACCAGTTTGATGATGGGTCCCTGCTATGGATGTAGGGCAGTGGTCCTCAAGCTTCCTAATGTGGTAACCCTTCCATACAGTGCCCCACGCTGTGATTACCCCTCCCCCCCCGACACAACTATAAAATGATTCCATGGCTAATTTATAACTGTAATTTTGCTACTGTTACACATCGTTAATGATGATACGGGATATGCAGGGTCTGGGATGCGTGACCCCCTTGGGGGGGTCCTGAGCTCACAGGTTGAGAACTGTTGATATATGGGCTCTGCTCTGCCTCTGGGTACACAGGTATGTATCTGACCAAACCCTCCCCTGCGTATTGGAGTAGGGGTGCAAGATGCCCCGCCCCCCAGCAATCACCCCTCCTCAGCCTACACTGTAGGGAACAGCTGTAGTCTTAAGTTCCATCAGCTCGGCAGGCCCCAGAGTCTGAGCCTGCCGCTCTTCTGACACATTTCCAGTTGCCAAAACAAATTCCCAAAAGGCTGGAACTGAAGCCCAGCACTAACAGTGGTCTGACCACGGCCGGGGCAGAAACAACTGCAGCTTAGAACCCGACGCCTCCATTAAGGCCATGTGGAACTCACGCTGACTTACGAGGCAGCCTCTTTTTTGCCAATTTACACTGGCCTTGTCGCCAGTCACAGCCTGCATGAAGAAGAGACGTCCACAGCCATCTCACCTCAACCTGAGGATGCATTAACACTGCAAGCAGCAACCACGGCCAATTTATTTCGCTGTGTTTTAAAATGTAAATAATTAAGCCTTTTATATATTGTTATTTGAAGGGGGAAAAAAAAAACTGTGCTCTGCAAGGCTCCTGAGAATTTCATCCAGCCAGAATTCCACATTTCATTCGGACTTTACTAGAACTTGCCTTTAGCACAAAAATTTTTGTTCCGCACTTGGGAAAGGTTTTTTGACTCAAGGGCATTCTATTTAGAAAAGAAAAAACAAAATTACAAGCGACACTAAATTCCTTTCAGATAACTGAACATTCTCTCGTGTTGTAAGGGAAGCCAGAGTTATAGAACAAATTCAGGCTTGGGTACCAGGCAAATGGGAGATTAGATTTTTTTTTTTTTTGATGTTTTACGATGCTGGGGCCTCACACCTGCTATGCAAGCACATCAAGCCCTCAGCTCTAAGACTGAATCTTTTTTTCTGGTCTGTGTATAGTTTTATTTAAAACAAACCAACCAGACAAACAATGAACAAAAGTGCCTAAGAGGTAACATTAAAACTGAACTTATCAAAGTGTAAAGAAATGGAGAGATATTACTTACAGTGTCAATTTATACATCTCCACTGATGTGGATCGATACAAGCTCACTTGATACACTATGAGGGGTCCTGGTGGTAGGGACAGAGAGGCGCGGGCCACAGGGAAGTGGTCCTAGTTCCGTTGTTTCTTGGTTCCTATGGAAACAACTCCTACTCAACTTTTACCTTCAGGGTTCATGGCGTCTAATAAACCCTGGCATTGAAACAGGATTTGGGGATTGGGGAGGTGTGTTGCTTGGTAAGGGTGGAGACACTGTTCCCGCAGAAGACTCAAGTTTGGTTCCCAGCAGCCACAGCAAGAATTTTGTAAATATCTGTAACTCCGGTTCTACGTATCTAACGTTCTCTTCTGTCCTCCACAAGGACATACCCAAGCATAGACCTAGGCACACAGTTAAATTTTAGATAGAAACTAGTATTTAATGCAAAAACTTTCTCTAACTACTGCAATGCAAAAGCAAAAGTAGTGTCTTGTCTCTCTCCCTATTTCTGTCTGTCTCTCTGCTGCCCCACGCCCCTCGCTCCACCCCTCAGCAACTTTGTAGCATGCACATGTGGAACTGTAACGCTGGTGTTGAAAGCCACCAACACAAGGATGTTCCTAAGAGACCCACTAAACGGTCTCTGTCACACTCAACAGTGGAGCCTGGGCACCCTCTGCTGTTCTCTAAGCATAGTTCGGGGCGTCCTGAATTATTTAGAGGGCGTTGGTGTGTCTCTGGGCAGATGCTGCCATCTCCCGGGGACAGGCGCGCTTAGCAACATCCAGAGTGTTGGATGTTGGCAGACTAGAAATCTCCAGGGTTGGGTCTAAGTGACCCCTATCTCCAAACCAGTCTGGAAGGTGAGCTTCTAATGGCCACAAAGTTTCCTTCCAGCGAGTGAGCAGCTTTTTCCTCAGAATATGAATCCCAAGTCCTTCTCATGGTTAACAGACACAGTAACAGCTGCAAGGATGAGGAGACATTCCACCTGAGAGCTGTATAGCTCTGGGGCAGCAGCTTTCACTCATGCTGTGGCAGACTTTTCTATGACACAGCTGCCTTAAGTCACCCCTGATGCTCTAAGGGGGCCTCATAAATGCGCTACTTTCCTTGGGTGGGCTTGGGTGCAGTCTTTGGCCAACTGACAGCGTTCTAGCCTGGATGAGGAGATGTCTGTCTGTATCTCCCAGGGAAAGTCAGGTAACATTGCCACCCATATACCAGGCTAACTTTTCTGTTCATTGTTCTCTGGTCTTTGAAACACCTTTCTGAGGCATATGACGTTCTGATGTCCTATCAGTGTTATGGATGATGTTGTCATTGTAGAAAGGGTAAGAGGACATTTTTACCCATAACTAATTTTTTTACATTGTATCTACACATTAAAACAAATTACAAACACACACACACACACACACACACACACACACACATATGTAACAACAATTGAAGAAGAAGAGACAATATATTTGGGAGGAAGTAGAAAAGACAGATATGGCAGGGGAATAGGGGGTGTCGAGGAAAGGGGAAATAATATAATTATCCTTTAATTAAAATTTTAAATGGGGGGATCAAAAGCAAGTAGACATGTATTTTAGAGTAAAATATAATGCTAGTTAGCATTTCTATTGGTAGGATAAACTACCATGACCTAAAGCAACCTGCAGAGGAAAGAGTTTATTCCATCCTACAACTCCCAGGGCACACTCTCTTACCGAGAGAAATCAGGGCATGGACCCAAAGCAGGAGCTGGGAGGCGGGAGCTAATGCAGAACTGTGGGAGGTGCTACTGACCGGCTTGCTTTTGATAGCTTGCTCTGTTTGGCTTCTTACACAATTCAAGGCCACCTGCCCAGGCACGGCACCGCCCACAATGAACTGGACTCTGCCAGGCCAGTCATTAATCATGTCATTGCTTCACAGCCATGAGCACAGGGCAATCTGGTAGGGGCATTTGCTGAACTGAAAGGGTTTGGATTTTTTTTTTTTTTGTCCCCCTGTGAAGAACTGGCTGGGGGCACAGATAGATACGCTTGTGCATCCAGGTATCCAAACACCATGTGACATGACACTCCGCTATTTGTATGTTTTATGTGTCAAAAGAATTTGTGAGCGGTGGCGCACGCCTGTAATCCCAGCACTTGGTTGGCAGAGGCAGGCAGATTTCTGAGTTCGGGGCCAGCCTGGTCTACAGAGTGAATTCCAGGACAGCCAGGGCTACACAGAGAAACCCTGTCTCGAAAAACAAAACAAAACAAAACAAAAAAACCAAAACAAAAAAAACAAAAAAAAAAAAACGCAAAATAAAAGAATTTGTAAGATGCCAGATATGAAGGGGTACACCTAATCTTAGCACTCCAGAGGCTGAAATAGGAGGATTGCTATAAATGCAAGGCCAGCTTATACTAAGTAACACATGCCAGGTCAGCTGGGGCTATGTAGGGCTAGAAAGCCACCCAAACCCTGACAATCTCATCCTGAGACCAGCAGGAGTAGGACTGTTTCTACCCTGCTCTGGGCCTACATGTCCTGGCAGACCATAGTCTTATGACCGCCACATCTACCACCCCTGAGGTAGTCACGTGGCCTGGTGGCCAGGTTACAGGTTAAACTTCCTCTCTCTTTATAAGAACATGACCAGCAAGCACCTGGATTTCCTCATCATGCAAAGGAAGCATTCCCAGCCCCCAGCACCAGCCAATAGTGTACACTCACCCCCAAAACCCCTACCTACTCCCTAAAAACTCTCTCCTAAAAGGCTACGCTCCACCTCCCTCTCCCCCCAGCACCCTCCCCTCATGCCAGCCAAGATCCTGCCTAATCCACCCATCCACCCACCCACCCAGCTAAGCGTCTCTTCTTTCAATCCAGCCCAGTGCTCAATGATGCCTGGATATCCCAAGGGGAAATGGCAGTGCTATACAGAAAAACCTTGTCTCAAATAAAACAAAAAAAATTTGTAAGATGTCCAGAGTAGCTTATCCAAAGTAAGCACACATAAAAACCAGTCTCTGCCTTGGGAGATTTGGAGGTGGGCGGGCTGGGATCCAGGTGAGCAGTGAGAGGTGGGGGGTGGGGAGGGAGAGGAGAGGGAACACTACAAAGGCATGCTTGCACAAGGAGTAGTGGGAAGGCCTGGTTGTCTGGAACAAGGACTTGGGGCTTAACCTTGTGGTTCATAGGAAATCACCAGTATAATAAAGTGGTATGAGTGAATTGTTTCTGACCACCCTGTTGGTTGCTGAATGGACATCTGATGAGACTAGAGGCAGAGTGAGAATTTAGATTCTTAAAGAAGCCACACAAGTGCAAGGACAGTCAGGGAAGATGGTGGCAGCAAGAGGAAGAGGACAAGGAGGTGGGTGTGGGGAGCTGGATCAGCAGGTAGGAGGGGGTGATCACAGGAGTAAAATGTGAATTTTAATTAACGAGTAAATTCCTGCCTTTGCGATGGGAAGCAAGAGAACGGTGACCGAAAGGCAGGCAGGAGACCCCCGCGGCCTCTTGAAAGCCTAGCTCCCAGGAATCCATTCCAATGAAGCTCTACACCAGCAAAATAACCAGCCAAGTAGGAAGGCAGGAGGAAAGCCAGTCATTTGTGGGACCTTCTGGAAAAAGAGCCTTTGGTGTTTTAAAAGCCATTCATGCCACCAAGGTAAAGAGCCACGGACCCATCTTGAAAATTGAAATGGATACTGTAGGCTTTGCTAGGCACCGCCAGCCGCGCTCCGTCTCCTGGCTAGTTTTACAGCGTGGCTAGCGCTAGCCCGTTCCGATCACCTTTTCTCAATTTTGCTCTGATCCAAAGCAATCATCCAAAGCCCTGGAGGTTTATAAGCCATTGAAATGGGTTAAAGGTCATCCTCGCAGCTGACTCCCATGGGAGAGGACAAGACGAATAGCTTTTAGACCCAGGTGGACCTAGCTGGGTTTCTCTGTTCTGTTATTGGTATTAGATAACTGGAGGTAGAGCGCGCGCGCGCACACACACACACACACACAAAGAAGGAAAATGAAATAAATTATATTCTTAAAAAATAGCTGCTTCCTCAAGACTTTATTTAAAGGGGGATATTCAAAGATTAAAGTTGTGTTTCAGGCATCTTAGCCCAAAACCGCAGATTTATTTCTTAATATTTTGAAAGGAGATTAACACCCTACCTAGGTGATTTAGGTGTCACCTGGCCCACATAGAGCATCTGACACTAGGCCCGCACTGATCTACTCATACAAAGACTATATTGCTGGTGTGTGTGTGTGTGTGTGTGTGTGTGAAGCACCCACCCAATCCCTTAATCCCGGCACCCATCATGAGAAGCCACTGGATCTCTATGAATCCGAGGCCAGAGTGGTATACACAGCAAGGTCTAGGCCCATTAGGGATGTATAGTAAGCATCTTATCTAAAAAAAGAATCCTATTTGACAGACGTACATGTTTATAACTGGGATTAGGTCGAACACAGATATGCCTATGACTTACAACAAAGCATGGACTTTTTATTTCCTTTATGGGGAGAAAGGCTGCGCTGCAGATGTATCCGTTGGGTTTGGGTACCCCCACATCTCTCTAGTCCTCTGCATTTTGATCAAAATGCATCCATAAAACCTTCGAGATGTGCTTGCATAAACAAGACCTGCACACTGACAACACCAGCTGACGTACCAATGTGCATGGGGAGGGGGGGGGGAATTCCACATGGTCACACCCATAGATGAAGAGCTAGCTGTAGGGGGTCAGTCGCTGCTGAGAGAAAGGGATAGTTTCCTCCAGGGATGAGTCTCCACATAAGATGTCCTATACAAGTGGTCAGCCCTGGACATATAAACAGATGAGCAACGCTAAATGGAATGAGTATGTTATATATATACACACACACAGAGATACACATGCATGAGTGTATGCATGTTAATAGTAATCATCAAAACATTTCCAGGGGCAGAAAGGAATGTGAGGGTATAGAATCTATATTATAGATACTGTATATTATACCTGCGGTGCTCATTAAGTAAAACTTTGCAAAAGAGGCAAAGAAGTCGGAAGGTGGTGGTGCACGCCTTTAATCCCAGCACTTGGGAGGAAGAGGCAGGCGGATTTCTGAGTTCGAAGCCAGCCTGGTCTACAGAGTGAGTTCCAGGACAGCCAGGGCTACACAGAGAAACCCTGTCTCAAAAAAACAAAACAAAACAAATAAAACAAAAAAGAGGCAAAGAAACTGACGTTTTACATAACTCTGCTGAATCTATTATTTTAGTCTCTGCTTTATGGTTGTGGTGAAGATTATAGATGTAAATAACTTTTCTTGGATGGCACTTTGTTTTTTGAGACACGTGTTCTTTACTGGCCCGTGGCCCGAGATTTCATCAGACAAGCAACCAGTTCTTCCTCTCACAGGAAACCTGCCCCTGTGTATAGTCCAGCACGGACTCAGACTTTCAATCTCCTGCCTCAGCTTTCCAAGCGATGGCGTTACATGCCCGTGCCACCACACCTACTCTCTTGAATTGCACTTTTCAATAAGGAGGGTCCCTGGCTTAAGTCAGGGATGTCTGGCTTCAATGGGGGTCTTTTGAAAAACTGTACCACAAGGATACACATGGACAGGAAAGGCCAGCAGCTCTTTTCTGTCACAGTTCAGTTCGCAAACGTGGACATTAGAACCACCCGGTGGGCTTGTGGAACTCAGATCGATCACCGTGTCCACCTGGAGTGTTCCTCTCAGCATGTCTGGGATAGGAGCCAGCTTCCTGACTTCCTAGCCGGTCCCCAGGAGCTGCTGATGCAGGGAGTTTGGATATCACTTTTCCTGGAGCTTGACCTCGATCAATATGTTCCTTATTTCTGGGTAAGTGTTCTGCAAGGCCAAGTGCACATTATCCACTGGAAATTTTTAAAGTAAATCCAGTCATAGCTGGGAGAGCATAAAGGGACAGAGCTGCTGCTGACCTCAGCCTGTAGCACGATTTGGGAATTACTGGTTTGGAGAACATACCCATGGACATGAATATGCTTTGGAAAGGCAGGGATCTAGCTCGAACTCTCCATAGATGGATAAAGCTATGGTTTCTTTGCTTGGTTTTAGGGGCTCTTTGTGCACTGAATATGAATTTTACCCCTTCCTGGGCATGGGAACTATTGGAAGATGTTTATGGGATATCTTTGAAAATATTTCTTTGCTGTAGTGTAAGGTCTAAGTTCCAAAGAGTTTACAAATAGGGTGGGAGGTTTGGAGACGGGAGCAGCCGGTGGAGAGAACAGAAGCTAGAGGGTCTGTGAAGACTTACGCCGGTATGAAGGTCGTGGTCCTGGCTTCACGCCTTCTGCTTTCTCCGGAGGCTTTGGAGTGGATAATTCGAAGACAACACCAGAAAAGCAGGGAGTTTATTCCCGTGACTCTGGTGTCGGTCATCAGGTGTTACTATGGGCGCCAGCTGTGGGTATGCTGGGTTTGGGATGAGTGCGATGAAGAGCACGTGGAGGAGGGGGACTGAGGCCAAGGTGGACGAGTCAGCTGAGCTTCACACAGCCTTGGCCAGGCCTAAAACAGGGTACCTAACGATGGTGAGCACTCAGATGCACCGCTTGTCTCGGTCTACATAGAGAGGGGGAGGGGAGGGCCGCTATGGTGAAAAGGAGAAATGGCAGTTGGAAATACTATGCCTAATTCTCCCAGCCCCTGCCTTTTAAAGTCATCTACAGAGTCTGCTCTGCGGCCTGTGCTTTCTTTTGATAGAGATCTGCCTCCCCAGTGCTTTGATTATAGCTGTGGGCTTCCACACCTGGCTCAGTGTCCTCCCGGTCTCCACACACAAATCTTTTCCGAAGAGAAATGCCGCTGGCCATTATAATGAGCCAGGAAGGCCCTTTTAAGGACCCCTATGGCCTGGTCCCTGTAGTGGGGTAGAAAGGGCTTCTGCAGTTGCTCGTTTCTGAAACTGCCAGTTGTTACTGTTACCTGTGTAAAGCAAATCGATACAGCCAGTCACCTTGACTCGGTATGGACCCTGTGATTAAGTGACCCGTGCGTGCGTGCGTGCGTGCGTGCGTGCGTGCGTGCGTGCGTGCACTTGCTTGAAGACTACTTGCCGCTCACATATTGCATCTGCCTGGTCACCAAAGGGTGACATTTCTGTCTTTGTGATCTCTTTAAGAGCACCACACACTGACTTAAAGACTATGTAATGAAGAAAATGTCTTCTTGCCCACGTTTTGTGTGGACGTCTCCTGGGTTGGCAGAGGGTTTTGGTTTCACTCTTTCCTCGGCAAGGTCACACAGAACTGAGTCATGAGGGAGGTGCCCAGTCACTGACAAGGTACTTCCCCACTGCCGCCCTCAGAGTCCTAAACACACTTCCTCCAGCTGAGACTCTAAACTCTATGGTGGCAAAACCTGTGGGAACAACATTTTCTAGAACTTTCTCAGGAACTAGCAGAGTGTCAAGAGTATGGTGGGTGGTCGAAGCGGGTTGGACTGTTTGAGACAGGTTAGGTAAGTGATCCTGCTATGGTTGGAGAGTCCTTCAGGTTCTTATGAGCTGAAATTGGTCCCTATTGGGACTGGGGATATGGCTCAGGGATAGCAGACTTACCTGGCACACTCAAGACGGGAGGTTCCGTTCCCAGCGCTGCCAAATAAACACGCTTCATTTAATTGTTATGTGAGATTTAATCACCATCATGAAGGAGAGAGATAATGGACAACCTGTAGGACTATGGTGTTCAGGGTCCCGCCTTTGGAAAAATAACTGAGATTCATAGATTGTTAGGTTAGGGTGGGGCTCCCATGCTTGAATCCAGATACTTTATAAGAACAGGAAGGGACCAGACATGAAGTCCCATCACCTTGGGACTTTGCCAGCAAGAAAGCCATCGCCAGACATGGCTTCTCAACCTTGTACCTCCAGGCCCATGAGCTGAAATAAACCTCTGTCTTCATGAAGTTCTTGAACACAGGATGACTTGGGTCGGACAGCAGGAATCCTTGTTCTCCTGTGGATTCTGTTTAATTCACGGGTCACTGGTTGCATGGGGAGATTGGGGGGGTTGGCTACATGATATGAAAGGTCTTCATAATGATGATGGCTACCACCTCCTTCATCCTTACAGTTCTCTTGAGAATTTTTATGAGCGCTTCCTGGGTGCTATCAGTCTAGCTCGGTGGTTTTCAAACTTCCTAGTGCTGAGACCCTCATGGTGTGGTGGACCCCCCACCCCCACCCCAACCATAAAACTGCTTTTGCTGCTACTTCATAACTGTAATGTTGCTGTTCTATCTTATTTGTGACCTCCAAAGGGGTCCTGTCTCCTAGAGTGAGAATTGCCTTCTGGGTTCTCCATTGTCTGGGTCCTGCAGTGTTTTGCAGATGAGGAAGTTGGGGCAGAGGGAAGTGGTTCACTCAAAGCCAGAGAGCTTGTACACAGCAGGGGTGGGATGCCAGGGAGACAGTCCAGTTCCAGGTTCTTTTCACTAAGGTGACCAGTCTCTGAAGAGGAACACATTAGCCCCCGAGGTGGGTTTGGGGAGGTTATGGGACTTTGAGGTACTACAGCCCTGCTGGAGGGAGTATATCACGATGGTTTTAGCTTTGAAAGGGCGTGGCCTGGGCCACACTTCCAGCTCCTCCTTTGCTTCCTGCATGTGGGTGGAAATGTGATCTCTCCCCTTCCTTCTCAAGCCTCCTGCTGTCCCTCTGTCCCCGCCGTTATGGGTTCTAGACCTCTGCAATGGTAAGCCCAAATAACCCGCCTCTTTCATACGGTGCCTGTCATGTTAGGGTTTCCACTGCTGTGAAGAGACCACGTGACCAAGGCAAATCTTATAAAGGACAACATTTAATTGGGGCTGGCATACAGGTTCTGAAGTTCAGTCTATTATCATCACGGCAGGAAGCATGGCGGCATCCAGGCAGGCGGAGTACTGGAGGAGCTGAGAGGTCTTTATCTTGTTCCAAAGGCAAACAGGAGACTGTCTCCCATGTGGCTAGGAGGAGGGTCTCAAAGCCCACTCACTCCCACAGTGACATACTTTCTCCAGCAAGGCCACACCCACTCAAACAAGGCCACACCCACTCAAACAAGACCACACCTCCTAGTAGTGCTCTATGGACCAATCATATTCAAACCACCACAGTGCATTAGTCATGGTCTTTTTAATCACAGGAACAATAAATAAATAAATAAATAAATAAATAAATAAATAAATAAATAAAATAACTAATATATCCCTGCCCTGCTTCTAAGGAAGCTCACGCTTTCGGCCTCACCCTTCCAGTGGCTGCTCTGGCTGGGTTCTTAGCACTTTCCAACTGCCCTCCTCTGAAGCCCATCCTTTCTTTCACGGTTGCTTTCTTTATACGTCAGTTCTAATATATGTTAACACCCCTGTGGCCACTGCCAAAGCCGCCGGGAGACCCAGTGCCACGGGCACTCCGGATGAAACCTCGCTCTGAGAGAGCCTGGAGGTCTGGATGGCAAGGGAAGGTCTCTGTGGGACAAGGACCCAGCTGTGAGACTGAGCAGGAGAGAGGACAGAGGGGCAGGCCTGAGATGTCAAGGACTCTATAGGGGACACGAATACTTGGGGAGGCTAGGACTTCTCTGGACCACAGGAGTACCTGCCTGGGTCTCTATGGATGGATGCTTTTCCACACCTGGGTGTGGCCAGGGAGATTCGGTGAGCCCTTCTGACACTCACTCGCTGGACCGCTCAGGAGCATTTATTGAGCCTCTGGTAGTTGCCTGTGGTTTGGCTGATGAGTGAGTTCCGGCTGAAGCTCCACCGGGAGATTCCCTTGACGCCTCCCCACCTCATGGCTGGGGCCTCTTACTTCCAGCGACTCGGGTATGCACAGACCCAGGAGACTCTCAGAATCATCTTTATTTCTTGGTAGTTCATGAAGGAATGTGAACACGGGTGGGTCCTTGGGGCTTAGCAGGGCGTTCCTGTCCTTGGTGACTCTCCGGATGGCTCCAAACGATGCTGCTCCTCTCGGCCAGCCTAAGGTTAGTGGGAGCAGGTTGCAGGGCCAGAAACGTGGACACTTGTACCTAGACACTCTCTCCTCTGCACCTGCTGGCTCCTTGGGGCTCCCTTAGTGTATCCCAGAGGCTTGGAACTCTCTGATCCCTCTTCTCCAGGGACCTCTCTGACCCCCCCCCAACACACACACACACACACACACACACACACACACACACACACAGCCTCATTTCTCCCTGGTGTCTACTTCTGTCCACCAAGTGCCTACCTCCCCTCTGTCCTTCTGAGCTTCTGGGCTGCTCTGGGACTGCCCCGCAGATTCCTCCAGCTCTGTCTCCAGCCTATGAGAAAAGCCGAGAAAAGGGCGAGCAGTGGCCCAGGGCACCAGGGAGGAAAAGTCAAGACAGGGAGGCCTGATGAGCTGACACCCAGGCTGAGTGGCACGCTCCTCCTCTTACCCACAGTTCCCTGCGCTGTCCTGGGCCTCTCTGGCCTCCTGCAGCCGCTGCTCCACCTCCTTCAGCCTGGCTCGCAGCAGAGTCCCTGCATGGGGGTGGCGGGACGTCAAGGTGGGCCCCTGAAGCCCACGGACCCTACCACCCACCACTGCCCAAGCCTCACTCTCCACCAGCAGCTGATCTTTCCGGTGCTCCATCACGCTGATCTCCTGGGCCAGTCGCTGCTGCAGGACCTGTGGGAACGGAGGAGGCCGTTCTCTCCGTTCCTCTCTCCGGACAACGCCTCCAGCCCACCCTCCTTTGCACTTTTGACACAAATCCTTCCCTAAGCTAGGTCAATTCACTTGTTTGTTTGGTTTTTTGTTGTTGTTTGTTTGTTTGTTTTTTATTTTATCTTTTTTATTTTTTATGTTTTTGGTTTTTGGATTTTTGGTTTTTTCGAGACAGGGTTTCTCTGTATAGCCCTGGCTGTCCTGGAACTCACTCTGTAGACCAGGCTGGCCTCGAACTCAGAAATCCGCCTGCCTCTGCCTCCCAGAGTGCTGGGATTACAGGCGTGCGCCACCACCCCGCCCGGCTCACTTGTATTTTTAACTCGGCAGTTTCTGCGTGGGGCTACAAATTCACTGCACCCCATGTTTCCGATGTTTCCCGTGTCTCCCTCTTCTTGCTCAGAATCCATTTCTTACAACTTTTCCAACCTCCCCTTTAAATTTGTTGTTCCGGGAGTTAAGTCTTTCTCGAGAACCCACGCGCTAACCGGCATGTCGTCCTCACTCATGTGCTCAACAAGTCAGATCTAGACGGTGGCCGAGGGTTACAGGATCTGTGGACTTTGCGTTCTTGGCTGTGCTCTAGGCACGTGTATTTCTCTACCCCTAAGAAGCCTGGGGTAGAAAGGGCTCTTTGCTGTACCACTGCCACCACACCCCTGTCTGGGACGCTGCCTGATGATCCCTTCTACAGCTGAATGAAGGTTTTCTGGAGGGTCCCATGGGCCTCTTTGAGGCAAACACAAAGTCCACAAAAGCTGTGTGGCAACATCCAGCAAAGGATGCTAGCCGTGAGTGTGAGGGGTCGTGAAAGGTGGCTGGTTGTAAGGCCAAGGGAGGCAGGAAGGGAAGAGTCGAAGTCTATCCCAGGGCACTGGGCCTGAGCAGGGGTAGAGAGTGACCACTCACAGACACTGACGCCCAGCCTGGGGAGGAGCTTACACGGAACTCCCAGAGGTCCTTGTGTTGACTCGTCAGATCCTCCAGTTTTTCCTCCTGTTGTTTAGCATCCAAGCTGTGGCAGACACTCAGCGATGAGACGTTGTATGGCCAGGACCCACATTAGCACAGTTGGGAGTGGGGTGCCTCGTGACCCCCCCCCCAGGTCCCACGTAACCTTCAGATCCTGCCCAGGGTTTGTAATGCCTCCTCTCTTTACCACCTTTTCTCCATACAGGCCCCACTCCCACAACCTAGCCGCCTACCACACTGCAAACTTAAAAATAACCCCAGCTTCCTTGGTCTGGATCCTGACAACTGGACTGCATGTTCCCTGGGAGGAAGATCATTTGCAGCTAGACTGTGCCTGAACCCCTGCTCTCTCTCTCTCTCTCTCTCTCTCTCTCTCTCTCTCTGAGAACACTTCTTTTTCCTTTCTTGCGTTATGTGTGATCCATGGATCCCTCTGGGGGACCGCACCCCTGTCTATCCCATTGTCCTTACAAACATGTCTTCTCAAGAGAACTGTATGTATAAAGTTACAGTTGGCCGCACTGCCTAATTTAGTCTGTCACCACCACTTAATGGTCATGGGAGTGTCCTGTCTTCATGTCCTATTTTATAGAAGGGAAACAAGGAGTACGTATTGTAGTGAGTTTGGCTTAATGCTGCTTGTATATTTGGGTCCCCAAACTGTCTGCAGAAGAGAGTCCACACATCCACGTGTAGACAGTGAGGGACCGTGCCTCCGGATGGTTCTGACTGGTAAATAAAGATTCCAGCAGCCAATAGCTCGGCAGGGCAGACAGAGGTGGGGCTTCAGGATTCCTGAGCTTGGGACAGGGAGGATGGAGGAGGAAGGAGATCTGCCATGCTGGAGAAGGGGAAGGAGAGGAGAGACGCCATGCCCGTGAAGAGGGGAGGACGGGAGGCATAGCCAGCATGTGAAGGAGCCGGGGGAGTGTGGCCCAGTGGGCAGCTCTCTGGGTCCAGGGCAGCCAGGTAGAAATATAGAATTTGATAAGTAATAACTTGGGATTATTGGTGGGAGGTGGATTAACCACATTGGAGGTTAGGAGGTGGTCAGCCATTGAGGGGATTAAGGAATATCAAAATATAAAGGGTGTGTGTGTGTGTGTGTGTGTGTGTGTGTGTGTGTCTGTGTGTCTGTGTGTGTGTCTGTGTGTTTCATTCAGGAATGTAGAACACTGGTATGGATAATTCAATGATGTATCCATGACTTATTTTACTAGCCCTTGCTCCTTCTCCTTGAGCTGGGGAGGAGGTGGGAAGGAGTCTTACCATGGAGTCTCACTTTCTGTCTCTTGGGGATGATTCTGGAGAATTGACAGAGCATCTGTGGAGAAAGCCAACAAGATAGCCTGATGAGGGACCTTGAGGGAACAAGGTTAGGCAGAGTCTGGGGCCTCTGCATCACCTCAGACATCGGTGGGAACTCACAGGACTTGGGCGCATCCTTCATATGGGTAGCAGGGGTTGGGGAGTGGAGCCGAGCCCACAACCCGGCTTTCGGTGGGCATCCTGAGGCTTCTCAGGAGGGCGGGCTTTGTGAAGCAATGGGAAGAATGATTGATGATGAGTACCTTGCTTTTTGCCCAGGACCTCCTCTATGTGGACTTTCTCTTCATTCACTGGAAAACACGATGACACTTTCAGGCCCCAGAAGCTACCTCCCTCTGGCCCACTGCTACGTCCTCCAATAGGCAGAACCGCACAGAAGACAGGAGAGAAGTGGGGTAGCATCCTCCTACACTGGCAACCATCTCTCAGGGGGCCATGCCATTCCTTTCTCCCCTACCCCCACACATCCATGTTCTACGTCAGAGCCAACAGTCAAAGGAGTGACCACTCCGAAGGAAGTACAGGTTCTCGCAGGAAGGAAGAGTGAACTATTAAAGAAGCAAATACTGTGTCAGGTGGGAGGGGGAAAAAAAAAACAAGGTTCCGAAGAAAGAAAGAAAGAAAGAAAGAAAGAAAGAAAGAAAGAAAGAGAAAGAAAGAGGAGGCAGACAGACAGACAGACAGACAGACAGACACACACACACACACACACACACACACAGAGAGAGAGAGAGAGAGAGAGAGAGAGAGAGAGAGAGAGAGAGAGAGAGAGGTGGAGATGACGGGGCAGGATTCTGATTTTCCATAAAACCATCATGGTAAGCCTGTTTGGGCTGTCTGATCTGGGAGCTGAAAGAGTGGCTAATCTGAATTGTACGGGCTAAAAAGAGGACCACAGGTGAGAGCATAGCCTGGGCAAAGACACCTGAGTCACGTTGGGTTGGGAAGCAGCAGCAGCAGCGGACAGGGGCTCCCAGAATCCCTCTTTTGGCCCCACTCACAGGAATCTAGTTCCTGATGCATGGCTTCCTGGAGTGCCTGGGCCTCTCCCAGCTCCTCACTGGACCTCTTCTTTGCTGGACCATAGAGGGGAAGAAGGCACTGTGTGGGGGCCGCCTTGCTGCCTGTATCCACTGGCCAGTCTAGGGTCCCAGGTTTACCTTGCTGCAGCTCACTGATGCGATGGATCAGGTCCTCGATCTGGGGTTCCAGGCTTCCCTCTGAAGAAAGAAGGCAGGGTGAGCCAGAGAAGACAGGGCAGCGGGAGGAGGACTTCGGTCTAGGGCTGGGTTTCTACTGCTAGCCATCCACTGGCTATTCCGGAGCACCTGCTTTGTGCTGGGATCTGTAGCAGGTCCTCGGTCCTTGCGGGGCTTGCACTCTGGGTAGGGGAGGTGGCTATGAGTCAATCTGGCGACAACGGCAGTTACAAAGATGACACAAGGTGGGCGATAAAGAACATAGCGGGGTATTGGTGCTTTTCTGAGATATGGAGAGACCCCAAATGAAGGGAAAGAAAACAGGCCCTGTACACTATGGGGAGGGATGTGTGGAGTGGGAACTATTCCAGGAAGAGGGAACAAGTATGAATCTCTTTGCAGTGGCAGTGAGTAAGGCCCACATGCAAAGTCGCAGAGGATGGGTAAGCGAGGGGGAGGAGCAGAGGGCACGGGAGGGGGAGGACCACAGTGGAGGCTTGCAGCTGGAACTTGAAACGTAATAGTGGAAACTGGTGGAGCCCTCCTATGGCCCCCACTCTCTTTGAAGGGGGCAGAACAGGCTGTCACTCCTACCTCTCTGGTCTCTAGCTGTCACAAAGACAGTGGGGCTTTCCAGTGACAAGTGCCACCTTCCGAGTTCTCAATGCCTTTTTAGAGAGTTACTTCTGTCCTCACAGCCCATTTTCTAGCTCTATAGGGAGAAGCCTTTCTCCTACCTCATTATGTTCTGGATCAAAGTCACAGGCAGTGGGACATGAGGCTGCTTCTGCTGAGTCTCACTGCTAACACCTAAAGCAAGCTGTGGGTCGGAAGCTTAGCCCTGAACTTTTCAAGACGACAGACTCCCTTTCTAGACACTTCTAGAAGAGTGAATGTCCTCCAGGATGCTGAAAGCACTGGCAGAAATCCCTGTGGCCCAGGGACTTTTTATTTTATTTCACTGCAGGTGGTCAGGGTAGGTCACTACACATTTACAGTCCTGCAGTTTCTATACAAAGTTTTAGTCCAGCACATGGATGCAGTGAAATGCAGGAGCGGGTGAGGGTCCATTTCGTTTGAAGCAAATCAGTGGATACAACAGTATCCATCTCAGTTGGAGCTGAGAATGGTCTGGTGGGGTGGGGGGAGTCTTACTTCAGGCCCAGTATTTGCTCCAGCACTGAAATGGGTTACTCAGTGTAAGCTGGCTCCCCGGTCAAGTGGGAAACACTCTGTATTGTCCTTTGCAACGTGTGGGGTTTAAAGGGACAAGAAACATATATGCCTGGGAATGTTGTTTATTTTAAAAGAATTGCTGGGTGACACTTGACCATTTAAGAACTGCTCTGGTGAGGAAACAGCTCAGTGGTCCTGGATTCAAGCTGTAGCACTAGTAAACAAAACAAAAAAAAGTAACACTGCTGCTTGCCCGCGCATCATAAAAATGAATAAACAGATACATGATAGATTAATGGATGGGTGGAAAGATGAATGGACTGATGGTGTGTGTGTGTGTGTGTGTGTGTGTGTGTGTGCGCGCGCGCGCCTATGTGCCCCTAAAAATGGAGATTTTTCTGTCCCCTTAAAGATTTAGAATTTTTAGCTGTGACTTCATTTTTTTCTCTCTCAAAGACTAGAACCAAATAGGAACAACAGGATGAGTTTCTAGAGTTGTGAGTTGAGGCTTTTAGGTTCTAATTCTGTTCGCCTGACTCAAAATCTGAGACTCGGGGACACAGGACACCTGACCTTTCTGTAGCTTTTTCACTGTCTCCAGCAAGTCTTCCGTCGTCGTATTCAGAGATGCGGCCTGCCCTGCAGAGATGAAAACCAGAATTACAGGACCCAGCGGGAGGATGGGTAAACCCAGGAAAGACACAGACCGGGGTGGAGAATCAGCTAGGCATCTTTAGACACGCCTGGGCTATGGCCAAAGCTGGACTGAGGGCCAGGTCTCCAGCCACAGTAGGGTGCCTGGGGAACCAGTTCCCTGATTGTAAGGCTCATGGTGTATCCTGGAGGAATCAGCTTCGCTACAAGGGGACAAAAGACATTCCTGAACCCCGCTTAGTCAAACCCAGGGTGAGAAGAGAGAATCCCATCATGACTCTCCTGCTGCTGAAAGGTCATGATGAGTTCCAATAAATGAATGCAGCAGGGAAGCCCGATTTCATATTGATGTCTTTAAAATAACCATAGCCCTAGCTTGTACATTCTAATGAATTATTGAGTCTAGACACGGCCACTGGTGCTCTTAATACATACTTACTTAATGTGTGGTCTGTGTGTGGTGCTGTTGTTGTACATGTGTGTACGTACATGTATGTGGCGGTGCCTTGGTTTCTGTGGGGAAATGCATAGGGCAGAAGTCCACTTCTCTAGAAGTCACTCTCCACAATTTTTGGAACGCCGCCTCACTGTTCGTGGGGCTGGCCATGTCAGCTGCACCGGTCAGGCATCCTGAGTTTAGAAATTGACATATCTCCAACCCTCACTCCTGCTCGCCCTGTGCTGGGGTTACAGACTGTACTCAGCAAGGGCTAGACTCATGCTGCACTTGGCGTGGGTCCTAGGGATCTGAACTCAGGTCCTTACACTTGGGAAGCAAGCCATTTACTCCCTGAAGCCCAGTCCAGGGGCTGCTAATCCGTGTAAGCAGAAAGAAGTGGGTGTGAGGAGCCTCTTGTTGGACAACCATAACACCGCTTATGAAAGCAGAGGGGGGAGGGGGATATGAAAAAAGGAAAGGGGAGGGGGACAGGGAGGAGGGGAGAGGGAGAGAGGCAGAAAGGAGGAGAGGGGGAGAGGGGGAGAGAGAGTGTGTCTTAGGGTTTCACTGCTGTGAACAGACACCATGACCAATGCAAGTTTTATAAAAGACAACATTTAATTGGGGCTGGCTTACAGGCTCAGAGGTTCAGTCCATTGTCATCAAGGCAGAAACATGGCAGCATCCATGCAGGCATGGTGCAGGAGGAGCTGAGAGTTCTACATCTTCATCTGAAGGCTGCTAGTGGAAGACTGACTTCCAGGCAGCCAGGGTGAGGGTCTTAAGCCCACACCCACAGTGGTACACCTACTCCAACAAGGCCACACCTCCTAATAGGGTCACTTCCTGGGCCAATCATATACAAACCATCACAGAGAGAAAGAAAGAGGGGGAAGAAGGAGAGAGGGGGTAGAGAGAGAAACTGGAATTGCACCAAGATTTTGACAGTTTTAGTTCTAATCCAAATTAATACAAAAGACAGATGGACACAATAATGATGCAGCTGGGAATCTGTTCAACGTTATGAGGACTAGGAATCAATACACTTACACACACACACACACACACACACACACACACACATGCACGACCATGTACAGATGCATGGTGTAGAAACTGGGGGGGAAACCCCTACATTAATAAAGACATGTACACACATCCCTCAGGCCTCATATGAGGCTGGGGTAGAGCCTCTAACCAGAACACAGGCCTGGAGACCTCAGTCTGACCCAGTTCTGTCCTCCCCTCAAACTGTTTAAAACCACAAGGAAGATGGGATATCCACGATTGCCTTGCCAAAAGGGGTGACTGGTAGCTTCGTTCTTTTTAAACTCTCAGATTGGCTTCCCAGTTATCTTGTGTGGGCTTTCATTCCTGAATCTCGGTTTGACTCCTTAGGTTTAACCTATCTGCCTCAAGAATATTGGGCGGTCACATTACCTGTCCCCCTCCTTATTACCACTGTAGTTGGTTATATACTTATTGGGAATCAGCATGAATAACTTTCTAGCCAACTCCACTCATACAGTTAAAGATGACTACTAATAATGAACGACGCAAGAACTACCAAGAAGATGCTACCCCAGTAGTAAGAGGTATTCCCATCAGTAAACCAAGTGTTCTTCCCTGAAGCAGAGAATGTGACATTCAACTCTGAGCTGGGTGTAAAACTCCTACAAGCATGCATTTGTAAGTGCGGGGCTGGATCATTTTGAACAAAGTTACAACGAGTGTCCTATTAATACCCAGTACTGAAATATGAAACATAAAAGTTGATCTCTCCTATTGAGTTCAGATCCGTCTTCAGTTATGTCTTCAAGTATGAGTTTGAATGGACAGAAGAAATAAGAAAGAAAAAGAATGATCTGTAGCCTATGTCGATAAACTACAATGGACTGACCTCAGCTGGCTCCCAGTTTAAGCAAATGCATTTTTTTTTGTCAAGATGCATACTTCTATATGTTTTAGCATGCGCCCATATTACTTGAAAGAGTCAAGCAAACAACCCTAGAGAAAAAAAATGCCCTAAATTCTTGAAATCAATGATAAAAGCTCAAACCCCAGGGACTGACTCCTCTCCATAAGAACCTGGATGGAAAAGAAATACAACTCAAAAACAGACCACAGCCAGAAAGTGAATGCAGAACTGCTTCTCCATCGTATAGAAAAGCCCTTACCCTCAGACCCCAAGTTCCCCAGTCTGTCTCCTTAGAAGTCATCCAGTGATATTAGCTCTTGATTCACATATAGACATGCACCCTTTCTGCACACACAGGACACCATGTCATCCAGGATGTGGCAAGTTTTCTATTTCTCACTTGACAAGGCATGCCGGTGATCAGCTTTTGCTTTTTGGTGGCTGTGTGGCTTTCCACTCACAAGTTCCATAAGTTAGGAGCAGTCTCCTACCGTTGCCTATGGACCTTCTCCTTCACAGCTCTAAACGATGCCATGATGATCACATTTTCCATTTCTCAGCTGCTGACAATGAAGTAGGTCTCCCCTCTGTGTCTGCCATCGCATACCTTTACTGTGTGTCCCTATGTCCTCTAGTTCCTTTCTCTTGTAAGGATATTTACCACTGAATCACCCTATGCCAGGATGACCCCATCCTAAGCAGTTACATCTGCAAAGATCCCACAGACTGCCTAGTCTGTATTTTGTTTGGATGTGTACGGATAAATACCTGTGTGTATGCCTAGGCTCAGAGGCCGGAAGAGGAACCAGAGCCCCTAACTTGAGTTCTAGGGCTTTGTGAGGTGCTATGTGGGTGCTGGGAATCAAATCTGGGTCACGTGAAAAAGCAGACAAGTGCTTTAACCATTGAGCCCTCTTCTCCTGCCCTGCTGGTTAGTTTTTAACTATCGACTTGCCACAACCATGACATCACTGGAGAAGAAAGCCTCAACTGAAGAATTACCTAGATCTTGTTGGCCTAGTATGTGGCGGGGGGGGGGTGGGGGGTGGGGGGTGGGGGGGGAGGGCTTTGATTGTTAATTAATGCAGGAGGGCCCAGCCAGGGTACTAACCCCCAACTTGGGGCTTCTGAAAAGAGAGAAAAAAATCTGGCTGAGAGCAGGGAGTAAGCAGGCGGCATGGCTGTTATTCCTCTCTGCTCTTGGCTGGGCATGTGTGTGTGTAGCTGCTTAAGTGAGTTCCTGACTTGATTTCCCTAAAATGACAGATGGTTTCTTGGAATTGCTTTTTTTTTTAAAACCAGAGTAGTTTATCACAGCCACAGAAACGAAACCAGGGCCTTCTGCTTTCAAGTAAGGCCACTGTTTTGTATTTATTATTATTTTTTTAAATTCTGTAACAATTTCAAACATGGGTACAATGTATTATACTGTGAGGCTCTGATGGACCCAAGCTGGGAAAGGGGGAAGGTCACACTTCTCTTTTGATTAATTTTTGTGATGCTGTAAACCAAAGTCGGAGCCTCACACACACTAGACCAGGTCTTTATTAGCTAAGCTACAGAATTCACCGCTGTCAGCAGCTCAGTGGCCATATTTTCACCATTTAGAAAAAAAATATTTCATGTGTCATTTAAAAAAAGAATTATCGTGCCCAAATAACATTCTAAAAATCTTTGAAGAAAATGAAAATTTTCCTTCTCTGAATCACTGAATCACTGTCATGACCCAATCATCTCTGATAAGTTGGTACATCTCCTCCTGAGACATTTTTATTATTTAAGGTGATTTTGATATTTGGCCAAGAAAGAAGAGTTCACAACAGAGAAAGCTGTTTGTCTTCCTAACGTTTTATGAAACCTTCCAAGTACAGTGTGAGGCCATGATGGTCCCTCGTACTCATGGCCTTGGTGCTATGATGGTGAACATCACCCAAATTTGCTTCGCCTTTAATCCGTATTCACAATCGCCACGTCGAGTCTCCACTACTCAGATAATGTGCAGTGTTCCCTGACCAGCCTGGGTGCTCCAGCCGGCCTTTGCAACTTCTGCAAAGGCTCCATCCGTGGTTTTCCTCTCTCTGCCTTTTTAGAGTTTGTCATAAGACTCAGGGTGAGTAAACAAGAAAAAAAAATGTGTTAGCTTTATATCTCTTAGTGTACGAATGCTTTTGCCTTGCAGGTGTGCCTGGTCCCTGTGGAGGGTGTCGGATCCCCCGGAACAGGAGTTTTAGGCAGCTGTGAGACACAGTGGGGGTGCTGGGCATCAAACCAGATCCTCTGCAAGAGCAGCCGGTGCGCATACCCACTGAGCCATCTCTCCAGCCCCCAAGCTGTAAGAAACTTTAATTTCTAATTTAAAAAAATTTGAAACCTAGTAGCTCTGTGAACTTAAAACAAATCAATAACAACCAAAACAAACAAACAAACAAACAAAAAAAACCAAACCAAACCAAACCAAAAAAAACAAAAAACCTTCCACGTTACAAAAGAAAAGAGGCTGAGGAGGATAAGTCCCCATATAACATTTTATTTTGAAATTGTTTCAGATTTACACAAAAGTCATAGAAATAGGCTGTGGTAGTCTATGAGCATCTCCACGTGTTGAGTTGTTGTCTGTGAGTTGTGGATAGTATGACCCACTAGTCCTAATACTCCAGTGCACATTTCCCGTATACGGAGGCTCCAGGGACCTGCACAACCTAAAATCTGGGTGCTGATATTGGTCCCCCGGGCTGGTCCTTAGCTTTCCCCTGCCCTCTTCCACTGTAAATTACATATCACGACCTATTTTCTAAGAGATAAATAAAACAATACATCACAGAGGCCTCCATTTTGCTCTCCTCCCTCAAATCCACGGCCCCTCTCCACCATTATCAGTGTGCTTACCTCAGACAGTTTTCAAGGAGCTGGCCTTGACAGGTATACCCCCTCCTTTCTTGTTTCAATCCTCTGACATTCCATAATAAAAATAAAACTTCTGGGGCCCATCTTTTATGAACAATTTTATCAACTGAAATTTATGTTTCTCCACCGCGGTTTTTTTTTTTTTTTTTTTTTTTTTAAAGTCTTCAAGCCGCACGGATCTACCCAGATTTTGGTCAGGTTTTGGATCACATCCCGTCTCTGCCTCTGTTAGTCACGCCACCAGCCACCCTTGGTCCACGCTCGTGCAGTCTGTCTCTTGTCACTACCTAGCACAGGGGCTGCAGATGAGGAACAAACAGCATCTGCTGAAAACATAAGCCTCTTCCAGAAGGCCACTGGGGCTGGGTAGCATCCCCCTACGGCCAGGCGATGGCCGGCTAAGAAGCGTGACCCGATACGCCTTCTAACTTCCTCCAGTGCCGATCAAGTCCTTTATTACTTAAACGCTGAGGAATCTGAAAGGTTGATGCTGAACGTTTAAATCTCTGTGGTGCTGTATCACGTGCTTAATAAAATGTGGCTTGTCTGATTTCTATTGTTTGAAAATTGACGCCCCACATGTGGCTCCAATTTAAGACAAATTCTGTTAAAATGATTTCATTACTCACACCCTTTTTAAAAAAATTAAAGGAAAAGGTCACCAAGTACCAAGCACCAAGCAGGTGTGCGGTGCCCAGGGAAACTGCAGGGCTCGCTCTGGAAGGTCATGCTCGTAGTTTTGGAATCTGAATGAACAGGTCTGGCAAGATGCCACCTCCCATGTTTGGCCAAGTAGTGACAGACTGGGTGTGCAGGAAGGGGAGGTGGCGACAGACACGAGGACAAAGACTGAACACCCACTGAAGCAGGCTCAGGGTCCTTGGTCCTCCGTCACACTGTCTTCTCTACTTTAGAATGTTTAAAAAGTTTCTATGATTAAAGCAAGAATGCTCTTCTAGTGAATTTCCCATGAGAGATATTTTCTTTCGAAGGAACTACAATTTCCAGTAGTTTCTAGGCTAGACTCCATCCAGCTCCTTGCCCCCAGTGAGGAAGAGAAACTGTCATTACTGAAGTCAAACCAGATTTGACAAAAGTGGGGGAAAGCATGCTCAGGAGCCTTGAGAAGCCTACGTAGTGATCTAGGCTGGCTGTGAGTGACAGGAGTCCCTCAGCCGTGCAGCAACGGCGAAGCTTTGGCAGGCCATCACTAACCCTCCCCGACTTGCTGAGTTGGGTCTTGAACTACTCGCTTAAGATATTTAATATGGTCAATAAAGTCGGCAAGTTAACCAAGGTGATGAGAACGCAGGTTATTTATTTCCACTTTGTGGAAGTTATAAGTTTCAATAGGCTAAAAACATTTTTTCTTAAAAAAAAAAACTCAATTATTATAATGAGCCGAAGCCTCTTTCCCATCTACCCTGTGGGCCCTCACTACCTCGGGTGTCTTCAGCTCTCTCAGCTCCAAGCCACTCCGCCATCAAAGGCTCCAGCTCCGCAGCCATTTCCCAACGTGGGGGTATCTGTATCTGCGCATGTGCCTCGGAAGAGAAATAGCAGGGGAAGGCAGCACGTGCCACCACAGACAATGTAGGAAAACAGGGGGTGGGGCGACACAGGTATCTGCTTGGAGCAAGCGCAGAACATCTGCAAACCGCAACTGCTAGTTTGCGTTTGCACGCATGCGCGCAACCACAGGGTCGTGTCTTAAAAAAAGGCTGGAAGCCAGGTAGTGAGCGGTTGAGGTGGGCTGTGAGCACAAGCTCGCTAAGGGCTCTTCTTTAGGTTGTTACTGCAAGCGTCCAGTGTTCAGAACATGTTCACACTGGGCACCAGCACTTTTCCAACCCCTGTCCGTTTACAGATCTCCACTAAAAGGTACAGAAGAAAGTAAGAGCTTTAGCGGCTAAGCGCGTCTTCGGGAAGCTGCAGCCCGGCCCACAGAGAAGTCAGGTGGCATGTTTCACATGGGCGGGTGCTGGACGCCACCTTTTTATTCGTGTATGAAACAGCCCAACGTGGTGGGGCCTGGGTCTTTTTTTGGGGGGGGGGTTGTTTTAAAGTAGGGAAAGGGAGAAGTGATGGGGGCGGGGAAGGAACATGAAAGATAGAGAAATGTCTTGTGGGATTCAGCTTTAGACCCTTTCTGTATTTTGTGTGTGTGTGTGTGTGTGTGTGTGTGTGTGTGTGTGTGTGTTTTAAAACACCCATAGGCTGGTTTCAAGCACAGGCTAGCCCTGCATTCCAAAGTCTAGAGCCCTTATGGGTTGCCCACCCCTACCCTAAGGACAGCCTCAGCCCAGTCTCAGGTCCGCTTGCAAGATGGACTTGGTAGGAACCTGTGCTGCTTAGAAGAGGCGTGGCGGAGATGGCTGGTGACGGAGGGCGTGGTGGCACTCAGGCTAGGGAGGTGAGGCTGGGGACCGAGGAAGCTTCCCACTCTCCTAGATGTGGCGGTGCATGAGGGGGCTCAGAGAGCAGCCTGGGCCCCTGGCTGTGTCACCCTTCTCCCATTTGTGGGCAAACCCTGTCATCTTGCCCACCTGCCCAGGGAGACAGGGACCAGCCCCGCAGACCTCTACCCACATCTCCAGAGTAGACAAACAATGTAAAAGCCAAATGCGGCCCCTCCAGTGGGCTCAGAGTCCTGTGAACAGGCCATTGTTGGGGGCCTGGTCCGCCGAGGTGGATGGGGGTGTGGAGTATTTGGGTGGGTAACGGATAAAAAGCCGGTCCTCTTCCTTCCTTACCCAGCGCAAGAGCTTCGTCACTACTAAGATGGCACCAGCCTTGGTTACCAGGGGGCTGAGGCAGGTATAGAGCTCAAACTTAGACGTCACCTGGGGAGAGGGGAGGAGAGAGTGAGATGGGCTAGAGCTGGCCACGGACGAGTCTGTGTCCCCAACCCCAACCCTGTGTGCTACTGAAGCTCGCTCGGGCAGCCACGCTTGGCAGCAACCGGATATGGCTTGCTTGATCCGCAGCTGTGATTGGGTGATTCTGACTCTGTGTTTCTCTGTTTGCTTATCTGCAGATTAGAGATAATGTAACAGCAATCCCCGATACTGAGTGAGCGACCATTCCCCACGGCTGTCATGCTCCTGCTCCATGATATCAGCTCAGTCTTGCAGAGTGGAAGGTTCAGGTGATCCTCACACCAACATGAGGCCCAGCCCGGAGGTCTCTGGGCAGTTCCTTTAAGGGACCGCTAGCTCACCACATCCTCTCCACGTGGAAGCCATCTTTTCAGCAAGCCTTTTCCCGACCACCTGATCTAAAAACCCTGGAGTTCCTTAGAAAAAGATAGTAGTGTTCCCTGCCAAGATGGCCGAGTCCAGGAAGGATGGAGTATGTCAAGTAAGCTGTACTTGTATGTGACAGAGATGTGCCCAAGCACATCTCAGGGAGTCCACTGGCTAAGTCCAAAATAACTGCAGAAAATGCTAGAAAACTATTTCACACTACTGAAATCAAGAACAATCTCAAGAGGCCATATTTATATAAAATATAAACTCCTGGGCCAGTGAGAGGGCTCAGGGGAAGAAGGGGCACTTGCCGCGCAAGCCTGACAATCTGGTAGGGGAGTGTGGATCTCACAAGCTGTGCACTGACCGCTATACTCGGCATACATGTGCATGCCTACACACTAAATAATAAATATTTTCTAAATTAAAAAAATCAAACAAGAAGCCTGTTCTTATATAGAGTCCCAACTATAAATGTAAAAAAGTGGGGTGGTTAGAAATGCCATCACCAAGCAAATACCTGGTTCTTACTGCAAGTTCAAGTCACAGCGGCATGATAAAATGAATGAGGAAGTATCCTTCTCAAACCCACGACTACACAGGCCACGGCTGCCACGGCTGTGTGCTAGTTACAAAGGGAAACACAATCGTACACGTGTGGCCAACTCCACCTTCCCTGAGAGAGCTGAGCTGGGGTCACGGGCCCTGCAAACGGTGTGCGTACTGCATGGCTTCCTACTGTGACCATGCTGGAGCACGAGAGAGCTGAGTCAGGAGCACTCTACCAGCAGGTTTATAGACTGATGTCCTTTCAAAGTGTCAGGGCCACAAATCAACAAAGCCTGTGGAACCATTCCAGAACAAAGGAGACCAGGGAACAAGAGTGCCCAAGTAAAAGGCCTCTTTGTGGTGAGTCTACACCGGCTTTGCCACGTCCAACTTCAAGATTACTTGAAAATTAAAACAATCATCCTAGCCTACAATGATGCAGGATCCATATTAACATACACTATTATTTAATGAACCTACTGGAGAAGGGCTCACTCTCTATGGGACTGCCTGCCTGGCCACCAGCCTCCCTCGGGAGTTGATCTCTAGTAGGACAGGACTCGCAGGACAGTCCTGATCCTGCAATGGTTAGGGAGAGCTGGGGCCTCAACAGGGGATCTGGCAAGCTCAGTGATAACTGGAGATGGGATCCTTGAAAGTCAGAGACCCTGACCAGGTTGCTAATGAGGGGAAAAGCAAGGTAAATGGCAGGGCTGAGGGAGAGCCGAAGTCGGTGAGAAATTCTTCTGTAATTAAAGACACATGCGCCCATAGGGACTGTGATGCAGATAAAGGCAAATCCTGTGCACATCCCAGTGAACTCGTGGAGGGTGCTAAGGCTAGAAGGGATTGAGACGGGGAAAGCAGGCTTGCAGGAGGGAACTAATTACTGACACGCCGACCAACTCACCCAAGCCAGCAGCGTCTCTCTCTCGGCCACGTGGTAAATGAGGCGCAGGGGCCGGGAGGTGCTGTGGAGGCGAGCATGCAGGCGGTGATACAAGTCGGACAGTCGCTGGCGCTCCTCCTCTCTGCTGTACGGGGCCTCTAGCTCGGGACTGCAACAGAGGGAGGCAGAGGCACGGTGAGTCGGAGCCTGCCTCCCCTCTCGGGCTAGGGGCTGTAATTAGGTTAGGGGGCTCAGCCTCTCCCATTAGACTGGAGGATTTCTAGTGGTTGTAAGCCAAGCGCCTCCATTAAACTGGGAAGGAGAGCCTTTCTCCCACTACAACAGGGGGACTCCTTTAGGTTGATGCTCAAGCCTGTGCCATCAGAGAGCTGTTTGCTCCCCCAGGAGATAGCATGGCTCGCTATCTCTCCTAACTCATGTGCAACTGTCTTGGTTCAACTTGTCTTCAATCAACTTGGGGTCAGGGCCCACCTGGTAAACTGCGGCAGCTGGCGGTGTTGTTCAGGGATATCCAGTGGCTTATAGAGAAAATGCCGGAGGCCAGGGGCTCCCACAGCCTGTACACTGTAGGTGGGGGCACTGGCTGCTGGGCCATTAGAGAAGTTGGCAGCCTCCCCCAGAGTACGCAGGGCACCAAGGCTGTGCATCCCATCTTCAACTAGGCGGCGGCAGGCAGCCATGGCGTGGAAGGCTTCACGGTTGGTACCAAGCAGCAGCAGGCAGACGGGCATGGAATCCAGGCGGGCCACATAGGCATAGAAGAAACCGTCTGGGTTAAAGCGAGGCAGGCACACAGGTGCCCACGCTTCACCTGCCGCGAAGGCTGGCGCACCCACCCAGTCCAGCAGCAACTGTAGGTCAGCTGGGTCCAGGCGGCACTCGGCCAGCACGTTCCTCTCCTGGGCCGCTGTGATCAGTCGACCGCCAACGGCCAGCACTGACAAGGCCAGGCCTGGCGCTGTACAGCGCCGCAGTAGTGTGCCCAGGGCATCCCGCAGTGGACGGGCCAGAGGCACGCAGCGCACAGCTCCCAGGAGCAGGGCGCCTGGGTCTTGCTCCACACTGTCCAGGAGTCGGTCCAGTGTGCGCTCTGAGCCAGCCAGCAGGCGACGGAGGTCATAGTTCTGCTTATGTGCGAAGATGCGGGCCACACTTGCACGCGTTAGTGTGCTCACAATTTGTGCGTGTACTGCAAGCAGCTCACCTCGAAGCTGTGCTGCAGACTGTGGAGTCCGGGACACAGCCACCAGCAGGAGTGGACCTTGCTGCAGGAACACCAGCTTGTGGTCCTCTGGGGAAAGGAAGAGTGGGTAGGGTGGACACACCAGGAGTGAGCCAAGGGGTCAGAAAGGGCACCTTTCCCAGACGCTCTCCAACACTACAGCACCCGGCCTGACTGAGCCTGCGCTCTTACTCTGCCAGCACCTAAATCGGGGCGAGGACAAGCTAGGGCCATGGGGACATCTGTGGGGATATGTTGGCTGTGGAGGTATCAGGTAATTTAGATACAGCATGGAGGCAGGTGGTGGGATGGTGAGCTGAACATGACAAAGCCAGGTCGTACAGTACACCTCCTCACTCCCAGACAACCAGGGCACGTGCTGTCAACCATGTGGAGGACCTCCAGACAGTTACCCTGACCCACTGACTCACTTCAGGGTAGGCAGGTGTACCCATGGCTAGTTACACAGACCTCAAACCCCACCCCCAGCCATATTCCCAGCCACCAGCCCACCACTCTGAGCCCTTTCCTCTGCACTCACCAGCATAGATGGCACGGATGGCATCTCCTGCGCTCTGCACGAACGACACCAGGGCTGTCATCACGCCCATGGTGGCTGACAGCGCCTCCACGCTACCATACCGTGAGTAGATGGGCTTCCCGGCCTCACTCAGCACGAACACGTGCTTCCGTTGGCTGCGCCAGTCTTCGTCACTGGGGTCCCCGTCACTGGGGTCCCCATCACTGGGGTCCCCATCACTAGGGTCACCGTCACTGGGGTCTTCTCCCTGACCCTCAGAGTTACTCTCAGCCTCTCCCGTGGGACTGCCGTCTGAAGCTGCGGGGTTCCAGTGCTCACAAGGGCTTGACGCAGCCTCAGCCTGAGGCAAAGGTGAGAGGAGGCTGGGTGGCTGGTCCTCGGCCTTGGATCCTGAAAGGAAGCCTTGAGTGGCCCATCTGCCACCAACCTTATATCTTCCACAATCTACCACATCCTTACCAGCCCTCTTACCCCAGTGACCCCCACACACTGACAAAGATCTCTACATCTTCCTAGATGTTCAGTTAACATGGTGTCCACTAACACTAAGGTGTCGACGAGCCCCACCCTAAGACACAGGACCCAACGCGTCCTCACTGTCCTTCACCGGCCCCTCCTTTATTCTCTTTAGACACTGCCATTCCCAGGTCTTTAAAGCACCCGCTCTCTGAATGATTATTAATCTCCTTATTTACAGGGGCTTGTCCTGAACTCCTCTGATCCCCCTTTTATTCCCCTGATGTGTACTTACCCCTCAGTGACCACCATTAAAATGCCCCCACTGACTCCCCTAACCCTTTTCTATCCTCAACCACATCCACTGATGCCCACTGACTCTCTTGGTTAACTGTACGCTCAGGGATGGTCTTTCTTTTTCCCATTAGAGTGGCCACTACTAGCCACTGGCATTCAGATCACCAGGACTCCCCAACCTTCAGCCATTCCCCAGATTTACCTCTGCTGCTACATTAACACCCAAACAAACACTTATTAACATCCCTGATACCTTAGTCTTCAATAACCTTTACATGACAGTTCTTATTTTACTCCATTTCCGTGGCCCCAACTCCTCCAATGGCCACCATTAACAATCACTAACCCACAAGGATTTCACTGTTTCCTTCCCAGACTTATGATTTTAAATCCCATCCATTCCCACTGTCTCCGATGTCTACAGACTCATCCAGTGACAATCATCCATTTGCAACCCCATCTGATTTTCTCAGTGTTTTCATATTTTCTTAATTGTGCACTGATAATCCCATGTCCCCAAATACCCAAGCAGTGTGTCTCAATTCCCATCACCCATCAAGACAACCCTTTTGGGACCCAACCATGCCCTATTTGATTCTTTAAGGATCTACATTCAGGTCAAGTATATTCTAATTTCCCTGCTACAGAAGGGTGTCCCAGGATGTGAGAACTCTAATCTTAAGATGAGACTGTACCGGGCAAAACAGCACAGTCCATCTTCCTAGCCTTGAGCCCTCACCATAGAATACATTTGCAGAGGCACAACGCTGCCCCTCCCGGACAACAGCTGACACCCATTGGCTTCTATGTCATTTATCAAGGATTTCAATTAAGTCAGCAAGTCCCCGTCCGACGACTGACACGACTGACGGAGCCATGCCTCAAGCTACTCTCTTGGGTTCCCAAAGACTGCCCACTGGTCTGCCATTGATCTCTTCCCCCACTCGGCTAGCAATGACAACTCCCAGGGATTGCTTCCAAGGCTTCATCGCGGGAAGCTATACCTGTGTCCTCCGGGTCCCCATCTCCGGGATCCGGCGTGCTTGAGTGAACCCCTTCGCTGTCTCCAGCCTCCTCTCTGGGGAACTGCGTGTCCGGCAAGTCCTCCACGCCCCCGGGGGCTGGGACAGCATTATCTCCTCCGGCCTCCATCTGCACATCCCTGGAGAGAAGGGGAATCGAGGGTGATGGGCAGCAATAGAAAACTTCTTAAGAAGCCTTCAGGGAGCCAGACCCCCTGGATACATTCCTAGTGCGGTGTCCCCTAAGGTTTTCGACAGGACGCAGCATTCAAAACCATGACCAAATACTTGCACCCTCCGGCACTTTCGGATGGGTTGACGCTCCGCTGGGCTTCCGCAAACACGGTACATTAACACCTGTTTCTTATCTCAACTGGGTGGACAGCAACACTTTCAGGAGCCGCCGCGGCACCACACTTCCTGGTGCGGTGGGGATTTGCCACACTTCCGGAAGCGACGCCTCCCGGGACACTTCCGGTTTCACAGCCCGTATTTACTCCCCGGAGTGCCAATGGCAGCCACACGCTGCGTTCCCTCACCGTAAAGATAGCGCGGGACTTTCCCGGAACTCTGTGGAATCTGCGCGTCCTTCCACCGGACGCAGCCAAGGTTGGCTGCGAAGTGGGGCTAGCGCGGCCCACTTCGTGTACTAAGGGCTACCGGCTTTAGGGGGCGCGGCCTAGAATCTACGATGTCAGGGGGCGGGGCCTAGTCCCTCTCACCCAATCAGGAGTAGGCTCTCCCTTACGTCCTGCCTCATTCTGGGTGAGCCTCCGCAGATAGTGTGCATTAATTGGTGTAAGCCACTGCTCATCCCTTGACTGACATCTCCCTGTTTCTAACCGAAACATCCATCCTGTTCCGGTCTTTGCTAGGAGCGAGATAGTGCCGCACCAATGAATTCGCGTCCCTATTACTGGGACAAGGGCGGAGCGTATGCTTGATGGACAGCCACTTTTTCCAATCCGAACGTCGCGCGCTATCCAGTCAGCCTATGGGACTCGGATGCTGAAGCAAGAGGCGGGTTCTGCTTGTGGGACTGGCTCGTGGGATTCTGGACCCCCGCCAATCGTGCGGGAAGCCTAGGGCAGGCTGCCTAGGGCTAGTATGTGCGGGTAAGACGGGCGTACCCCCAACTAGCAAGGAGAGGTTCTCGAGGCAACCCTATCGTGTGGCGGAGTGGGGGTGTGATTCTCAGGGACCGCTGCGTTCTGGTTGGCTGATAATTCTGCTGCGCCTACCTCCGCGTATCACCATTGGCCACTACGTACTAGTGGCAGCCACAGCCTTAAGGAATCTTGTGCGCCCGAGCACGTAGAAGCTCCAAGCTAAGTTTTGTTCATCTTGGTTTTGTATCAGAGGCTCCTATATAGCCCAGACTGGCCTTAAACTCGTGATCCTCCTCCTTCAGCCTCTATCTACCCCTAAACTCAAGTCAGGGTAGATTACAGTTCTGCTCCAGCACCTGGCAATGCCTTCAGGTTTAGAATGAGGGTGTGGGTGTCCCTGATCTGGACGTCCAAGTCCGTTTTTCTGAGTCTTTCTGTGCATTGATCTTTGAGACTGCTTGAGCATCGCTATTTGTGTCTCTGAGTGTTACTATATTACTATCAGAGAAAGTGAAGCTAAAAATAATGCCATAATGACACAAAGGTCGAAGGTTTCTGTTTTGGATACAGGGTTTTAGGTTTCCTGGGCTGGCTTCCAACTCACCAAGTGGCAAGGATTACTCACTTCCCGCCTCTGTTTCCCCACGTACTTGAAATTACTGGTGTGCCCTTAACACCAGGTTTGTGTCATGCTGTAGTGCAAACCCAAGGCTTCGTGTATGCTGGGCAAACATTCTACCTAGTGAGACACATCCCCAGCTCCAAGATCAAGGAGGTGCCATCAAACAGGAGACATAACATCCCTGAATATTTAGGCATTTAAAGACAAAACTTCTGTCAAATTGACAAAATTCAAAGGAAAAATAGTACATAAGGTTAGGCGATGTTTTCAAACACTCTGTGCTCACTAAAAACGGCCAAAACCGTTGGGAAAAATAGATATATATTTAAATCTAAATATCTAATAAACATCTAAATAATTAAATAAGGATACAGAAGATGTGAACAACAGTAGCCAAATTAATTGATATTTATAAAAAATATTCTGCCCAATTATAACAGAGTAGACACCTTTTTTTTTTTTTCCAGATGCACATGCTGGACCAAAAAAAAAAAAAAAAAAAAAGTTAATACCCCTTTAGAAGCTAAATTTTTCGGAGAAAATTATTTGATTGCAACAGAAATTGTGGATAATGTTAACAGAGATTGGGGAATTCTTCCAACAGTAGGAATTAGGTCAATGCTCATCATAGGAACTCACGTATGACTCAGATATTAAATCCATGGGATATTAAGGAGTATCTTCAGCTTCATGAAAACAGAAAAAAAAAAAACGAGCAAATGCAGAGGCTGTACATCATGAGTGCTCACAGGGAAACATACAACTTTATATGTTCGCACAGGTATGAGAAGAGACACCCAGAACCAGTGATCTACACGTGAACCTTAAGATGACAGGCAATGAATGAAGAGGAAGCTAAACCTGCAATAGAAATAATAAGATAATAAAGATGCAATTCAGTGAGATTGAAAGCATACAGTCAAAAGAGACAATGTAGAAATAGTTCTTTTTTTTTTTTTTTTAAAGGTCGGCATAGTTACTGAAATGTGTGCTTAAATGGTAAAACCGGTGATTAATAGGATTGAGGGATAACATGGTTAGAGGCCTCTAGACATATTAGAATATTATAAATTAGCTTTTTTTTTTTTTTGAAAGAGTCAAGTATATTTAGGCTTGCTCACACCTAAGGGATACTAGAGTAACTAGTTACTGTGACTCAGGCTGGGACGGTTAAGGGACTGGGCCTATAGATACTCAGTCTCTCACTCCCTGTCCCAGGCTTGTACCTCACTGGAAACCTTCTGCTCTTCTTCCAATATTAGAAGTCTTAAAGACATTCCTCGGAACAGTGGTTCTCAACCTGTGGGTCACAGCCCCCTTACAGGGGTCACCTAAGCCCATCCTGCATATCGGATACTTATATATTGCGATTCATTATGGTAGCAGCATCACAGTTTTGAGGTAGCAATGAGATTAAGTGTATGTTTGGGGGTCATCACAAGATGAGGGACTGCATTAAAGGGGCGCGGCATCGGGAAGGTTGAGAGCTGCTGCCTTAGAACGTGTAAGTTGGGGAGATGCTCAGGAGCCAGTGGGGTCGAAGGGGAGTAGTCGTTAGTACATCACCTTTGCTTGCATCGACGTAGCTGTCTTTTGCAAGGACAACCAGTAGATGGCAGAAAACCCACATGATCGAGACCTTCCAAACTCAACTCACTGTCCAGCGAATGCCAGAAAGACTCCAGTGAATTGTCTTCAAGAGCTTCGGTCCTCACCTCCACGACAAGAATCCAAATCTGAAAATGTCTAACGCTCTTGTTTCCCTCACGACTAAGACTCACTAAGAGGGCACAGTCCCCTCTGAAAGCTCCTTTTCAAAAGGCTTGACTGTGCCACTTGTTAGGAGGGTCTTCCTGATAGCAAAGATTGACAATCCAAAGTGGTGAGTCTCAAACGGCTAGAGAGAGAGAGATACAGGGGGAAGTTTTGCACAAGGGGAAGTTCACTGTCTGAAACCCGCTGAAATAAGACACTGTTACGGCTCAGAAGTAATGGGAGCTGGTGTTTGTTCAGAAGTCTTAGGCAAAGCTGATAAACATTAAGGAGGAAGATGAGGGGTAGGGGGGCTGATGATGTAGCTTGGGGGTTCAAAGCACCTGCAGAGGACTCATGTTCAACTGCCAACAGCAAAATGCACGAGAAAGGTCAGGCAGCTCCAGGTCCGGGGCTCCTGACACCTTCTTTAACTTCCGTTTCCACCCTCATTCATGTGGGATCACACAGACAGGTAAATAAAAATAATGACAATTTAAAAGAAAGAAAGAGAGAGAGAGAGAGGGAGGGAGGGAGGGAGGGAAGGGGAAGGAAGGAAGGAAGGAAGGAAGGAAGGAAGGAAGGAAGAGAGAAAGAAAGAAAAGGTAGATTTCTTCATTGTCCTAGTGTGTCTCTCTCTCACTTTCCGAGCAGAAGCCACACGGGGAGGAACGGTTTGTTTGCATCCTTCAGGGAAGCCAAGAGAGGAGCTGGAAGCCAAAACCACTGAAGAGCATTGTTTATCGGCTTGCTTTCCATGGCTGGCTCAGTCTGCTCTCTTACAACCCCGAGACTACCTGCCCAAGGGTGGCACCACCCACCATGTGCTACACCCTCCCACATAAATCATTAATTAAGAAAATGCCTCACAGACTTGCCCACAGGCCGGTTATCTAATGGAGGCTATCCTTCAATTGAAGCTCCCTCTTGCTAGGTGACTCTAATTTGTGTCAAGAAAGCTAACCAGTGCACTTACCCGTACTTGGCTATCACACAATGTATATGTATATCAAAGCATCAGACGGTTCACCATAAATAAGTACAGTTTTATATCATTTAAAACTAAATGTCATTAAATAGAGTCATTAAATATAATGACTCTTTCCCTGCAACAATGAGCCTACTCTGTGTATAACGGCATTAGTCCATTTTAGATGGTGGCTCCTCGATACCTACCCTCTAAATACTGTCACAATGGCACTTAAAATTCACATAAGATTCAAAAGTTTTAAAAGAGACAAATTTTCAGTGCGTTGGGTTTGCAACAGTCCCGCGGCATGGCACTTTATATGGTTTTAACTGGGAGGCATGCCGATACCCGGAGATCAAATCCTCGCCCAAGAGATCACATAGGAAAACGACACGCTGCTGTTTTCATGTGTTTACAGTACATGGAATTAGCCTGACGTTAGTAACAGCGGAGGTGTTATGAATTCAGATGAACAGTAATTGCTCTCTTGACCGCATGAAGCTTGTGCTAAAATCTCGTTAACTATGCTGCTTGGAAGAGTGGATCTGGTTGGCCTGCCCTGAGTCAAGGTGACCCTAAGTTAATTTGTTAGGAAATCGTGTGGCGACAGCTATACGGGTGTGAACAGAATATTTGGGCCCAGGCCCCCCTGCTGGCTCCAGCTTCCACGACCTGCTTTAATGCAGTAGTCACATCACACACGCCAGCTGCTGCACAGGACCCACTCATGGCTCTTCACTGCCCTCTTCCAAAGCAAGGCTCCCGTTCTTCCCAACTGCTGTGTGTCTCTGGTGTCATGGCTCAGCTGTTAGTTTAGGGACAGAGGAGTGACTCCACATGGTCTACAGCTCTTCTTGGAACTTTTAATACCTAAGAAATAACCCTAATTCTTTACTTCAGAAATAGGTGATGTAGGTAAGGGCTCTAAAAGCCCTCTCACCTGCTGTATTAGTCACTATTTATATCAAAGTGACCAAACTACCTGCCAGAAATAAGAAAGGTTTATTTTGGCTCGTGCTTTCAGGGCAGGGAAGCATAGGGAATAGCTTAGTAGCCTGGGACTCCACTTGATTTGGGCTGTAGACACACCCCTCTCCTAACAATGTACTGAGCTGTCTCAACCACAAGACAAATCAAGCAACACATTCACCCTACTCCAAATATTAAGATAACTTTCTTTCCTCTTGACAGCCATCCAGGGGTGGCTCATAAGATCATAAGACCTTTCAGGTTTACGGCTGGGTACCCGAGCAAGGGGCTGATCCACCCTGAGCTGTTTTGGGATGCACGAACAATAAGATAAAGCATCATATGTATATGAATAGCTGGGCATGCATAGTAATATAATTAAATACAGTGTAGGTCAGTAGAGGAAAGGTTATTGTCTTAGGGTTTTACTGCTGTGAACAGACACCATGACCAAGCAACCCTGACTAAGACAGTTATATAACTCAAATATGTATATGTAATTGAATATATGGTTATATACCGTGAGTATGTCAATCAAAATAGAAAGTACCCAAATTAGACTCCTTAGTAAGCAGTCTTTCTTTCCTTTGGGCCCATAAAAGAAGCCCTAGGCAGTCACTCGGGACTCTTGCATAATGCCTCTCTCGGCTCAGTTACTCTTGGTTTTTGTTTGTTTGTTGTTTTTGTTTTGTTTGTTTTTCGAGACAGGGTTTCTCAGTATAGCCCTGGCTACCCTGGAACTCACTCTGTAGACCAGGTTGGCCTCGAACTCAGAAATGCTCCTGCCTCTGCCTCCCAAGTGCTGGGATTAAAGGTGTGGGCCACCACCCCCCGGCTCAGTTACTCTTGATAACCTTTTTTTTTTTTTTTTTGGACAGGGTTTCTCTGTGTAGTCCTGGCTGTCCTGGAACTCACTCTGTAGACCAGGCTGGCCTCGAACTCAGAAATCTGCCTGCCTCTGCCTCCCAAGTGCTGGGATTACAGGCGTGCACCACCACGCCCCAGCTCGATAACCTCTTTTTGATCTGTACTACTAATCACCTTGACTTTGAATAGTTTTCTTGCTACTTTTCAATATACGTATTATTTATCTATTTTAATCATCTGAACAAAGCGTCACAAATGTGTGAAAACCTGACCCACACACTAGCCACTGGCAACAGCTTCAGGGGGTTCCTGTGTGTCTTGGAAGGCAAGGCAAGGTGGCTGGGGTGGCTCCTCCCATGGTGGGAGGAGCTTGAGGTGAGGCTTGTTTTCATCCCTATTTACTGCTCCAAATGATCAACTTCTGATAGCCAGGCCCCACCTCCTTAAAGCACCAAGTCCCCAAGATATTGTCATTTGCTGAGAAATGAGTGTTCGTGAGCCTTCATTGGACACTGCAGATTCAAATCCTAATATACACCATCCAGAGGGAGCCTGTCTGAGGAAACCTGTCCAGAGGAGGCAGTGGAGCGGTGAGGTGAGTCGGGCAGCAGGAGCCCTAAAGTTACACTGAATCTGGGCTGGAGAGACAGAGGGCTCGGCAGCTAAGACCGATGACTCTTCTTGCAGAGGACCAGAGTTCAGTTCCCAGCACACACAAGGCAGCTTACAACCGCCTGTAACTCCAGCTCTGGAAGATTCTGTCACTATGGCCTCTGTGAGCACCTGTGGTTCAAACCAGCACTGATGGGAGCTGCAGTTCTGGATTCTCCCATCAAGAGCTTCCTTGGGGCTCTTTTGATTAAGATTCTTTAGTCTGGTTTTCTGGACTTGCAATCTAATGCCTTAGCCTCTGTGCCCCAACCCACCATGGGCTCTGAGCGTATCCACCGGCCCTGTTTAATCCTTTTGCTGACAGTAGATTATTTTCCTTGCAAAGATCTTCAAAAAGGAGGTCATCTGCTCAGCATAGATCCACAGAACTCCCCCCCATCGCTCTTCAAAGTAGTTTTCATATCTGGTATTGCAATTAGCGACATTTTCTGGTGCATCAGGCAGTAATCCGTAGGTTTAGAAATATTATCTCGTTTTTATCTGCTCTCTCTTAGTTGAAACATTTAGGGAGACGACCGCGAAATAATTTTGCAAAGATAATCACCTAACTTGCAGGGGGAATTTTTCAATCCTAATATATTAGGGATTTCTGCAAAGCTTGATAAGATATATTTAGCTTTAATGACCCCCATCATACAGTATATCATATTGGCTTACAGTCAATAGTTTGCTCTTTTCTGATTGCTCTTTCTAAATTTAAATTCTATATTAAATTTTCCACCATGGGCTTCTGGAAATGAACTTAACTATTCACACAGAATCAAAGTAGCTAGTGACTTGCAATTTTATGTAGGGAAGTCTTTTTCATTGTCCCAGGCTTCAGAAGTTGTTGTTTTTGCTTTTCTGATTGTAATGGGGGCTGTTCTTGCTTTCTTAGATAAGGCCCTATTCACACCTGTGATATAGCCTGTTAATTTCAAGGGACTTTGTAAGCTGGCTGCAGCCCACATCTCCAGAATTGGGAAACATCTGTGCCTTTTGAGATAGAAATGTTCTCATTGCCACCCCACCCCACCCCTCTTTTTTGTGTTCTTTTTCTTTAATCTCCTGAAAACACGGAATGTATTATTTCTGGTACCACATGCCTTTGACAATAGGCTGGGTGCTTTTAACGAACAGCATCTCCCGACTGCTCAGCCCTGACAACGTATTTTTATTTTCAGGGTGGCTGGAGCCCCTCATGAGATATGCACTCCGTCTGAATCTTCCATGGTCTCCTGCTTGGGCAAGGGGGATACTGCACCGTAGTGGGGAGCTTACACTTCCTATTTTCTCAATAAGTGGGCAGACTGAGCCTCAATTAAAACTGACAAGTGGATACCATGTGTTTGGAAACATGCTTCTCGTATGTACCACCACATCTCTGCATGTCTACAGAAATTTAAATGGAGGTTAACCTCTGGCGTATGTCTGAGTGCAGAAATTGCTAAGTAGAAGCCATGCCTGAGGGTAAAAAAAAAAAAAGGATACAGGCCAAACCATTAAGCCTGAACCCAGGCTTTTAGGGATACCTCCGAGGTGTTTCCAGTGGCTCTTTCATTTTCATTCCTGTGGAGAACAGAGGAAAGGCTGCAGGAGTGGTGAGGGCACGCTCTGGCTCCTCCTACAGTGATTTCCATCTGATTTCCCAACACTTAAGAGATTCCCTAAGAGCCCAATCAAGAGTGGGAGAGTGGAAGGTGCCTTATTGAGACTTCATTCCTTAGGAGACTTCAGAAAAACAGAAAGGCAATTTCATGCCCTAAGTAGTGATGCCTGCTTAACCAGGGGACTAGCCTGAAGAAGAGGATAGGGAACAAGAGGCAGGTAGCAAGAAGGAAGGAGGATGGGATGTGTGGATGGGATGTAGTGAGCATGAGCCAAAGGGGTCAGGACGTGCTTCCCAAGTGAGAGCTGGTCTGAGTCTTCTGTAGGCTTCACATCAAAAGGAGTGACCCCTTCTATCGCTATAATATTCTACATACAAATATGAACATAAACGCTGTCGTGACCTAGGGATAACTGAAGGACTGCAGAGATGATGTCTCAGTGGTTAAGAACACTCATTGCTCAGTCTTGAAGAAGAGAGTTCACGCCCCAGAACCCATACTGTGCAGCACACAATCTCTTGTATAACTCTGCCCCCAAGGGACCACTGCCCTCTTCTGGCCACTGTGAGCACCCATGCAAATGTGCACATACATTTACACAGACTCCCAGTCATACATAACTAGAATTAAGTAAATCTTAAAAAAAAAAAAAAAACTCAATTTAATGAAATATGTTCCAAGATTGATGATTTCATTTTCTTTTTCTTTTTTCCTTTGGGGTACTGAAGATTGAATCTGGAGCCTTGCCTATGCCAGGCAAATACTCTGTCTCTGAGCATATCCCCCAGTCTTTATTCCATTTAGATATTTTCACTACCTTGCCGAGGTTGTCTTTGAACTTGCTGCCGTGGCAGGCAATGAACTTGCAATCCTCATACGCCAGCCCCCTGTCTAGCTGGGATCACAAACCTGTGAACCACCAGGCCCCCCTGCCTAGCTGATAACTTTTCAACAGGGTGAACACACTTCATAGGGTAACATATATAGTTCCAGGGGGTTCACACAACTTAACTTTCTACTCAGACAATCATGTATATCAGAATATACTTGTCTTAGTTTGGGTTTTGCTGCTATGAACAGGCACCACAACCAAGGCAACTCTTATAAGGACACCATTTAATAGGGTCTGGCTTACAGGTTTAGAGGTTCAGTCCATTATCATCAAGACAGGAGCATGGCAACATCCAGGCAGGCATGGTGCTGGAGGAGCTGAGAGTTCTACTTCTTTATCTGAAGGCTACTAAGAGAAGACTGGCTTCCAGGCAGCTAGGACTAGGATATTAAAGCCCATGCTCACAGTGACACACCTACTCCAACAAGGCCACACCTACTCCAACAAGGCCACACCTACTCCAACAAGGCCACACCTACTCCAACAAAGCCACACCTACTCCAGCAAGGCCACACCTACTCTAACAAGGCCACACCTCCTTATAGTGTCATTGCCTGGGCCAAGCATATTCAAACCACCACAATAATATAATCTTTGAATCCCTGAGGACTAGAATCCAACCTATGATTGGCCATTGAGATGAAAATGGAAGGGTAGATATGAGACAAGAGGGAACTTTTGTAAAGAAAAATAAGCTGAATGGAATTCTCATCTGAATCAAAGATAGACTGAAGAGTGCCATCAGGCAGGCCACAAAGATATTTGCATTTGAAATCTAGGTTATTTTCTAACAAAAATCTCAAAAAAAAATTGAAATGAAGAGAACTATCAGGTGTGGTGACATAGTTTGAATTCTGCCCAAACTACATGAGACCCCATCTCAAAAAAAAACTAAAGGGCATGGTGGCGCACGCCTATAATCCCAGCACTTGGGAGGCAGAGGCAGGCGGATTTCTGAGTTCGAGGCCAGCCTGGTCTACAGAGTGAGTTCCAGGATAGCCAGGGCTACACAGAGAAACCCTGTCTCGAAAAACCAAAAAAAAAAAAAAACAAAAAAAAAACAAAAAACAAAAAACAAAAAAAAACTAAAGGGAAAACCATCAGCAAAACAAACAGAAATCTAAGACAAAGTAAGTGTAATATTTACTAAGTATATATAGTAACCAGGGCAGAGTTAGCTGGTTTGCATATACTGCCTTTCCCAACCTCTGTCTCAGTCCCATGGGTAAAGATAACTGTGACCATTTTGGTGAGTGATAAAAGCTGATTGGGAAGGTGGTACTTGCCTATAAGCCCAGCTCACGTGGAGCATCAACTTACAAAGACCTCATGGCAAAGGTCACGGTGGACACAGTACAAGGTGCAGTCCCCACTGTTCTCATTGAAGACGCTACAAAGGCAGAAACCATTCAGTTAGAAAATATGAGAGCACATATTGTCCTCCGCTGGCCACCACCATATAATGCCTTTCATGGAACTGCAGAACTTCCATAGTCCAGTATTTCATTTTCTGTGATAAATTGTTCCATCGCAATGCTTCGAAGGAGACCCGTGTACCTTTTGGAATTTGCATGTGCGTGCATGTGTTCATGCATGCAATCACATATACCACAGCATGCATGTGTAGGTCAGAGAACAACTCTCCAGAGTCTGATCTCTTCAGTCACCTTGTAGGACTTGGGGGTTAAACTCAAATCTTCAGACTTAAGCAGAGATGCTTCCACCCTCTGGGCCATCTCACTCAATCAGGTTTTGGAAACTTTTTCTTTAATGATTCCCAATAGGGCTGGAGAGATGGCTCAGCAGTTAAGAGCCCTGGATGTCCTTCCAGAGGAAGGTTTCAGTTCCCAGCACCCACATGGTATAACATAACAACCCTTTGTTCCAGCGGATCTGATGCCCTCTTCTGGCCTCTCCAGTACTAGGTATACATATGGTGCATATGCATGCATTCAGAGAAACACTCATATACACAAGACAATGATAAATAAATATTAAAGATAGATAAAACCTTAACAATAAAGTATTTTTAAAAATCTGTGGAAATTGACTCTGCACACTCACCTGAGAAATACTGACCAAGCTAATGGATCTTAGCATAACTGAATTCTGAAGCTTTGGGGGGTCGTTTCCTATTCTGTAGCGGCTCCCTGGCATAAACATCTGCCTGCCCGCTCTGAATCTGCTGTTGGGCACCGGATTCTGTTCTGCTTTGTCGGGCAGGCTGACTTCCCACAGAGCAGAGAGAAATCTGTGCCCAGGAGCAATTTTGGAGACAATAGGAAAACCGTATCTCACCTAAGCCTGCAAGGCTCGCTCCATCAATCACCCAGAGAACAGAACAAGAGCCTGCTGGGGATGCGGTCCCAGGAAAACCAGGGAACACACAAAGAGAGAAATCAACTAACTGAAGCCACGGGTGGAGGAGGGGAGAACAGAAGGCACAGTTACCATCACAACGTGTTAACACTGGAAAACTCGTTAAGAAATAACTGATAAAAAAAAAAGTATACTTGATACAGGAGAAAAAATCCACAAGGAATTCTTTGGGGCGGGATGTATGTATGGAGCTGAGACATAGATTTAATAAGAGTAAACGTCCTACCATTTGTTATAAATGCAATCAAAGAAGTAATAGAAGGGCTATACCATGCTGGTGAATCAAAAAGTAAGTGTGATTATGGTGATGACTCATAAAATAGATGCTATTGGGGTTGGAGAGAGAGAGAGAGAGACAGAGACAAAGACAGAGACAGAGACAGAGAGAGTGAGTTAGCTTGGCTCTCAAGACAACATACTTCCAGAGGATCCGAGTTCAGTTCCCAGCAACCACACAGGGCAACACACAACCACCTGTGTAACTCTACCTTCAAGGGATCCAATGCCCTCTTAGCTCCTCCACAGATACTTCTTTATCTGTTCAGGGAAGTAGCCCCAAATATTTTGTTACATGGCGAAGGTTGGGGGGACAATGATAATGAGATGGGACATGGAACCGTGACTGTGAGTTCTTTGTCACATCCCACAGACTTCATTCATTCATATCAGAAGACCCTGATAATACCTTTGGTAGATTCTGTCAGGAAATATGAGATTCTCCTTGGGGACATGGGCGGTGCCTTCTGTATCCTATTCATTTGCATGGAGACAATATAGCCATGATTAATACCCCTCGGGTGGTATTAATTCCACTCTGGCTCCTGTTGCTGTGTCTTAATCTATATGCAATTGAGACCTTGCTTATGTGTCACTGGTATGACTTCATTAATAGAATAATTGAAATGAATACTGTAATTAGGAATGAAGATAGACTTGTAAACAGGATGATAGATTCGTATTTTAATGGATTTTGCGCACTTCAACAGAGTCGGGGCCTCATTTACTAAAACAATGTTAATTATTGTTAGTCATAAGAAGAAGAAAAAAAAAGCACTGAGTAATGACGCTAAATACGGCAGAAAACAAAACCCACTGACCGAGTCCCCTGTCTCAAGGACACAGGCTTCATTCGTGTGTGAATACTTAATCTTGGTTGTAGCCCTGTGGTGAAGCTATGAGCCATCCCGTCATCTCTGTGACACAGCTGAGGACTTGGGGCAAAGATACAATGGATGACCTGCCTTGGGGCATACCAGCTGTGAGCTCAAGGGGACCTTGAGTCTAGGCTTCTGTTTAGCCAACCCATATGTGTCTCTCATGACAAATAAGGGGACAATATGAGTATTCACATTTGGTCAGAAATTTTAGTGCTATATAGGTAAAGACAAAGTCTCAGAAAGGTCTTTTCCTGTCCGCTAGGCTCCCAAACGGTCCAATTCCCATCACTCTTTTCTTCACTCCCCTTTCTCGCTCTGGGCTTTGTACCCAGATTGGCCCAGAATTTAGTTATTATCTGCACTACTGTGGACTCACTATTACACCTCCAGATGGGTTGTGTGGAAGGTGGTGGTTCCAAAAGGAAGAAGAACCCTTTACCGTGTGTCTTAGTGTTTCACTGCTGTGAACAGACACCATGACCAATTCAAGTCTTATAAGGACAACATTTCATCGGGGTTGGCTTACAGGATCAGAGGTTCTGGTCCATTATCGTCAAAGCAGGAACATGGTAGAATCCAGGCAGGCAATGGTGCAGAAGGAGCTGAGAGTTCTACATCTTCATCTGAAGGATGCTAGCAGAAAACTGGCTCTCAGGCAGCTAGGACAAAAAGCCCACACCCACAAGGCCACACCTACTCCAACATGGCCATACCTCCCAATAGTGCCACTCCCTGGGCCAAGCATATACAAACCATCACACCGTGGTATCAAGGTTCCCATTGGTTTCATTTTGTATTGTTTCTTCTTTAAGGAAAAGTGAGTTTCCATTCCCATAATATTAGAATTCAAGAAAAACACAAACACGGCTGACAGTTCCCATAAACAGTTGGCCCAACTGTTTCTAATGGTAAATTCACTCTAACAGTGTGGAAACAGAATCAGTGCTGGTGTAATACTGTCAACAGAAACCTCAGAGCTGGCCCAGGTCCCTCCGTGTTCCCACCATGCTCACTGCACTGCTGTTCTGGGCCAGCGCCTCCTCCAGGTGCCACTGCTGGGTTTGGTGCCACGTTTCAGAAGTAAGGGCGGCTCAGTCTTGCCTTCCTTCCAGATCTAATTCAGCTTTGGGAAGCACTGTTTAGGTGTATTGTAGATGTCAGCTTTTGGTTTTACTTAACAAATAGACTGAGGTTATGCGGGCGAAGGGCTCTCTAGCAGGCTCGAGCATTGCAAACATCTCGTCACCGGGTTTTGCCCTTCATCCTTCTCCCCCTTGCTAAGAACCATTAGATTATACTCCTAAAGCTAGCCCCCGAGGTCCAGTCCATTATTTGGTCACTGACTCGTTCCTGAGACAAAACACCAAGGTCCAATTTCCAAAATCGTTATTTGGCTAACATGTCCAATCAGAATTTTGCACAGACTTACAACGTGACTTTCTCGGTCTGCCAGCTTTCCAATAATGCCGCAGAGACTTTTTATTACCTATGAATGCTTAAGGCCTTTGCTTACTCTTGTTCCCAACTAGCTCTTATAGCTTAATTAACCCATTTATATTCATCTATGTTCTGCCACGTGGCTCGTTACCTCTCCTCAGTTTCATAAATCCGCCCCGACTTCCTCCAGGTCTGGCGGGCAGATCTCTCTCTTTCATGTCTGACTGCCCCTCAGACTTTTTCCCAGAGTTCCTAACTCTGCCTGAAAGTCCCGCCTATCCTCTCCTGCTTTGCTATAGGCTGTTCAGCTCTTTAAGTAAACCAATCAGAAGGAGATGGAGAAGATACTTACAAAACACGGAGACAGCTAATGCAATCTTTGCACAGTGTACAAGAGATTATCCCAGCATAAACTCCCCCTCTTTCCTCTTTAAAAACCCACTCCTGCCACACAAAAATCAACAAAAATGCTTGCTGCTTGTTGCCTGTTTGAGAATTTGGTGTCTTGGTGCATCCTGCACTCACTCTGGGACCATCCCTTCCTTTACATGGAATGATTAACATCTTCTTATCAGCCTTCATGTATTCTAGGCAAGCACTCTATTGAGTTATACCCTTAGCTCTTCAAAAGGACTTTAATTTGAAATCTGGCTTGGTTCTTCTGAAAATAAAAGGACTCTAAGTTTCTTGTCTCCCTTTAAAACTAAAATGTAAGAGAAATTTAGTAGGATTCGAATTGTCTTTAATATCACTCTATTATTTCTATGCAAAGTATTATTAATGTTGAAAATAGTGTCAGTAGACAGAAGTCCAGGGTTTACTTGCTGTCCTTTGCAGAGATAAGTTTCTGTGGTTAATGCCTAGTTTTTATTGCACTGAACAGCCACTCGGGAATTTGTCCATGAGCAGTTAAAGCAAGTGCTATCACAACATCCACATTCTTCACATTTTTAGATGAGAGCACTGTAAGAGCCAGACTGAAGTCACAGGACCCCTCTCGGTGCCAGACTGGCCACCTTCCCACAGGATTCTCTCCCCTCAATTGTCCCCTGTCTCTGAGGTTTCAGATTGAAAGAGAGAGGTGAGATCATAGACAATTGGTACGGGGATCATACAGCCTTTTTGCTGGCCATGAAGCACAACTAGCCCACACAGAATCTCTATTCTTTGAAGCAGCCCCATCTTGTTCTAGATTTACATGGGTGGACTTTACTCAATGGAAGGCTGAAACTGGGAATGTGAGTACATTGTACCGGGTTGAGAGTACAAATGCCCTGCTAGCTGTTATATCTGACACCTTAGCTACTATAGTCCTTATCCCCAAAACAAAACAGAAAGGAAGGAGGAAGGCAAGAAAGGAGAAAAAGAAAAACACTTAGTATATTCCTCAACATTCTGTCTATTTCTATATGCTTGCTCAAAACGCTGCTCTCTGGTGTGCTGACACCACTGGCATACAAAACAGGATCTTGTCATGTACACTTTCCCTGTTGTGAGATATCCTGAAACAAGTGGATATGGCCAGAGGGGCAGCACAGCATAAGTGACTGTCCCCTGGAAGACCATAAGGTGATCTGTGGACATCAGTGCCTGAGGATCTAGAAATCCTAAGATGGTCCAAGTTGACCAGATGTTTTCAGAAAACAGCTGCCAACACGAGGAGAAGAGGCTCGCTTGTGTGCTGGTGGGGCTATGGGAATGCAGGTCCTTTGTGTGGCGCAGTGATAGGCAGACTGTGTGTGGATAGGACTGTTCTACTGCAATAGGGGGGTGTAATGGAAGAGGAGGTTTCTGACAGCCAGAGTGTGGAGATGTCATGAACCCTGTGCATCTTCACAAGATCCTCGAACACCTATGGGGGGGGGGGAGAGGGAAGCTAAGATTGTAGAAGTCCAAAGAAGGCTGTGGGTTCTAGAACCAACTTGTTCTGCAAAAAACAGAGAAGAGATCTGGTTATTTTAGGGGGCTCGCCGAGAAGGAAGGCAGTATTGGGTATGTTTATCTTGGTGAAGTTGACTTTCGCATCTTACTGTAGTGCTTTTATGCTCCTAACTCCTAGCTCTAATATATAGGCAAGATGACTGGAAAGGAGGGAGAAACAGGTCCAAAGGCTCATGGATTCACAGTCTTAAGCTCTAGCACCTTAAAAGCTTCATTCTTTTTTTTTTTTTTAAATTTATACGCCCTATAGTGAGACCCCCCCCCCTTAGCAGAGAGTTCACACGATTCACTCGTGTCTGAAGATGCTGAGGTTTTCAACAGTAGGCATGACAAGCAGCGGACAGAGTCAGGAGCACAGGAGAATGCAGCAGGATGGAGATGCCCGTGGAAGAAGATGGAGACCACAGAACATAAACTGTGATGATGGGAATATGGCTCGCCCTGCTCTGGAAGGGAACTGGGTGGAATCTGGAAGACCTATGTATCTCCCTTAATGTCCAGAGACCTGAGAAGGATGGGATGGTCCAGTACCTGTATATATATATATATATATACATACATATATATGTATATATATAAATATATATATGTATATGTGTATGTATGTATATGTATATGTATATGTATATGTATATGTATATGTATATGTATATGTATAACTGCATACCTCTATACCTCCATAACTATAACAAGTTGGAGCATCCATTGAAAAGGTCTTACCTCTGTTCTTCTGAGCCTAGTCCTGCACCATGGAGTGCAGAATTCACCCAGTGTTCCTTTCTTTCCCCATGGCACACCCATCAGCAAGGAATGGCTTGGAACCATTCCATTATTCCAGTTCCTTTTGTATCTTTAGGGCCCATCAGCAGGCAGGCAGGCAGGCAGCCATCGATGGTTGCACGCAGTTGCTTCTTACCACCACCCCCCCTTCTCTCTTTGGTTATTCAAGGACATCTTAACTCTATCCATTAAGGTCCATCTCTGCCTTCACAGCTACCAATGGCTAGGCAAGTCTTTGTCTCATTATACTGTGTACCACCAATCCTACTGGTTTCCTCTGTGTTTCAATGATCATTGCAATTTAACTGGCTCAGCCCACATGTCTAGGATGAAACAATTCTCAACTAGCTGATTTACAAATTTAATTCCATCTTCTGCAATTGACAGTAATATTCTCAGGTTTTTTTGAGCTATAATGTGCTCATCTCTGGAAGCTTCATTCTGACCTAGACAGTATAGAAAACCATTGAATATCACCTTTAGAGAGGAAGCTTGAGCTACACAGTTTTCCTTCCCAAGGACACCATGAAATCAGGCCCTCCAGACACTTGACCCATTTTATCGCTGCGACGGTATTTATGGGATCTCAAGCTCTGGGCAAATGGAGTCCCGCTGTGAACGACCAGGTCAGCATGAAGGTTGGAGCAGTCCGCTTACTTCCACCTCTGGAGAGGTTAATCACAACCAAAGGAAGACAAAGACACTGCCTTTCCCAAGAGCTGAGGGGTGAAACAAAAGCTTACCCACCACTGCCTCCTTGAGGAGAAAGCTACTGATGGTACTGATGAGCCCCGATCCCTTCATCTGAGGTGTGTTCACAAGCAACATGAACCTGTCCCTGAGAGATATCATCTGAAGAACCTCAGATGGGACATACCATGAGTTTCTATTCACTTAGCAATGTGGGAGAGATAGACAAAGAGACAGACAGGTGGGCAGGCAGGCAGACAGACAGACAGACAGGTTTTGTGTCTTTCAGGGCTCATGATTGTTAATGTGCTCTGAAACTTTTAATTTGAATGATACAATGTTTTTAGCTTTTGAATGTTGTATGCAAACTTGGAGGTAAGCTATTTTAATTCTGAATACCTTTAAAATTAAAATGGCTTCTTTTCAGACAAAGACATTTTTCATAAGTTACAAGTTTAGTTTCAGCCTCTTTAAAAAAAAAAATCTCAACAGTGTCTCCTATTCATCTTTTTCTAATTGTCTCAGGATACGACCAGGAATCGAGCATAACATTTATTTAGTTATCATGACTTACTGGACTTCCGGACAAAGAAGTGTTTCCTAAGTTAGTCTTTTTATTCTACAGCCTTCGTATTTCCAGAAAGTTCCATAATCATCTTATACAAAATTCCTTCAATTTCAGTTTGTCTGCTATTTCCCATGATTGAGTTTGGAGTGTACAGTCTTGCCAAGTAAAAGATAAAAATAAAATTATATTCTGCTGTTGATCCATTCCCAGTACAGACATCCCTCCCAATTTTCATCCGTTCACCCATTTACTTAGTGATTGTATGTGGGGATTCTCATTTACTGTCTCCACCCTTTGTGTATAGCAAACACAAAGGACCAGAGCAAACACAAGGACCAGCTTAGCAACTGGGGAAGCACACACACACACACACACACACACACACACACACACATACACACATACACACACACATACACATGCACACGCATACATTCTTACAATGAATTTGGTGGCTCCTTTACCTGCACCTGCTATATAAGCATGCTCCCCCTTCTGAACAATAAACCTAGCAACCACGGATCCCCACCTGCATCATTTGTATCTGGCAATGTATACAGCCCTCACTGAATGATTGTATACATGCTCATTCCCTTGTGAAGATTTCACTTGGACTGTTTCTATTCAAACAGTACAGTATGGGTGGAATGGCAGTCCAGCCTGAACTGGTTTGGGGTCTATGCACAGTAGGGCAACATTGTGCCCACCAGGTAAACTTTTAGAAAGATTTTCCTCTTTACCATCTAACATCTTTCGTACAACTGGGCATGCAGGTGATTAAAACCAAGTGCATTATGGGAAGGAACATTCACAGCAGAAAATTATCATATGGCATAGATTACCAATTAAAACAGAGAGCCACCACATACACTGTCCCTTAGTATACAAAGTCCTCCTTCTTTAGAAGTCTATCATAGCCCACACAGTACCTTGAGTAGTCACTCGTGTGGACCACTGTCAATCTTGACACCGCGCCAGTCTCTGGTCTCTATTGCTGTGTGTTTCAAATAAAACCATCTTTCTGGCCTTTCTTTTGTTTTTAGATTTATTTATTATTATATCTTTAAAAAACTATTTTTATTTTTTATTATATTCAGCACAATATATATTTTTATACCAATCATAAAAATAATGGATATGTTATTAAATGGACATAAAAAGATGAAGTTTTTTGTTTGTTTGTTTGTTTTCTTTTTAGTAGAGCTTAAAATCTTGGCTCTTACTGTGGTAGAAACCCAAAATAAGAACAATTTTTAGACATTGGAGTTCACTGTAATAAGGCTGTACTTCAATGTCCCTCATACCATAGTAGCTAAACTAAGAGTTAACAGTTCTACTACTCCAAAGAATGGACTGTAGGCACAATCATTTGGATACAGATTTCCTGCTATGGTCAAAGCTATTTGACTTGAGTGATTGCCATCATTCTCAGTCCACAGGGAACAGGTTACATTCATTTAAGAAATGGTGTGTGTGTATTAAGATGGTCTATCCATGAAGTCATTCATCAACTGTTTCAATGAACAATGGTTCTACTTGGGGGGGGGGTGACACAGACATTAGGTGAGGGTAAGATCTGGTTCATTAGCTGTGATGATTTTGAAAAACATTCATCTCAGAAAAAGAGTAACTTATAAGGTCATCTTCAAAGTTGATAGAATAATTATAAATATCAAGCAAAACATTCAGTCTCTTTGTTGTCCTCTTACAAGCCACCTCCCAAATTAACTGTCTACTTTTCTTTGGGCTGTATAAATAATTTTGAAATATGTAAGCTGTTCTGAAAACCATAGTATAGAGTAAAAACATCAAATAAACAATCCTACTAAGAGAGAGGCTGAGATAGGAGAAGCATGATTTCAAGACCATTAAGTGGTCACAGCAAGACACTGTCATGTACAAATAAGCAGAAAGTGTACATGGATTGTAAAACATTGGACATATTTCTCCAATTACCAAATTAGACACACCATTGGGTGACAGCCAACACATTTCTAATTCCTCATATTTTTTAATTTCAATTGATTAGGATATGTTGGTAATATTAATTTTCATATTAAGGAAAAGTGGTTGTTACTCTCTGTTATTTTTGTTGTTAGAAGTGGAATTATGTTTGTGTGGGTTTATTGAAAGATTGCTCTCTTGCATTTTTCTAGGGTGTAGTTTCCCTCCTTGTGTTGATGTTTTCCATCTATTATCCTTTGTAGGGCTGGATTTGTGGAAAGATACTGTGTAGATTTGGTTTTCTCATGGAATATCTTTTTTTCTCCGTCTATGGTAATTGAGAGTTTTGCTGGGTAATTGAGAGTTTAGCCTGGGCTGGCATTTGTGTTCTCTTAGGGTCTGTATGACAATCTGCCTAGGATCTTCTTTCTAGCTTTCATAGTCTCTGGTGAGACGTCTGGTGTAATTCTGATAAGCCTACATTTATATGTTATTTGACCTTTCCCCCTTACTGCTTTTAATATTCTTTCTTTGTTTAGTGCATTTAGTGTTTTGATTATTGTGACAGGAAGAATTTCTTTTCTGGTTCAGTCTATTTGGAGCTCTGCAGGCTTCTTGTATGTTCTTGGACATCTCTTTTTTTTAGGTTAGGGAAGTTTTCTTCTATTGAAGATATTTACTGGCCCTTTAAGTTGAGAATCTTCACTCTCTTCTATACCTATTATCCTTAGGTGTGGTCTTCTCATTGTGTCCTGGATTTCCTGGATGTTTTGGGTTAGGAGTTTTTTTGCTTTTTGTGTTTTCTTTGACTGCTGTGTCATTGTTTTCTATGGTATCTTCTGCACCTGAGATTCTCTCTTCTATCTCTTGTATTCTGTTGGTGATGCTTGAATCTATGACTCCTGATCTCTTTCCTAGGTTTTCTAGCTCCAGAGTTGTCCCACTTTGTGATTTCTTTATTGTTTCTAGTTCCATTTTTAGATCCTGGATGGTTTTGTTCATTTCCCTCACCTGTTTGATTGTGTTTTCCTGTAATTCTTTAAGGGATTTTTGTGTTTACCTGTGTTCTCCTCCTGTATTTCTTTAATGGAGTTATGTCCTTCTTAAAGTCCTCTATCGTCATCATGAGAAGTGATTTAAGATCCTGAATCTTGCTTTTCTGATATAATGTTGTATCCAGGACTTGCTATGGTGGAAGAATTGGGTTCTGATGATGCCAAGTAACCTTGGTTTCTGTTGCTTATGTTTTTACTCTCGCTTCCTGCCATCTGGTTACCTCTAGTGCTACCTGCCCTCACTAAATCTGACTGGAACCTGTCCTTTCTGTGATCCTGGTTGTGTGAGAACTCCTCAGAGTCAAGCTGTCACTGTGATCCTGTGATTCTGGGATCCTGGGATCCTGAGATCCTGGGTGTATTCGAGTTCCTGGAAGTCAAGCTGCCTCTGGGACCTTGAGATCCTGGTGTGACCAAGATCCTGGGTTCCTGGATCCTGGGTGTGTAAAAGCACCTAGGAGTGGAGGGACTGAGTGTTGAAGGACTGGCTGTGGAGTTTGAGCCCAAGGTCTGCTCAGGGCGCTGACCCAGACCTTATTATTATATCTAAGTACACTAAGTACACTGTAGCTGTCTTCAGACACACCAGAAGAGGGCATCAGAACTTATTACGGATGGTTGTGAGCCACCATCTGGTTACAGGGATTTGAACTCGGGACCTTCAGAAGAGCAGTCTTAACCGCTGAGCCATCTCTCCAGCCCCCTTTCTGGATTTTCAAATCTGTGTGATTTCTTCTTTTCAATTCTTTGGATAAGAAGCCAAGAACCTGGAAACTCCTGACCTAGATTCCCCAACCACTTGTAACATTACTATGTACCCAATATGTTACTCTTTATAGTTAAATAAATAACTATATCCCTGTCTTAGTGTTCTATTGCTAAGAAAAGACACCATGAACCTGTCATCTCTTATGAAAGAAAACATTTGGCTGGGTCTTGTTGGCAGTTTCAGAGGTTTAGTCCATCATGATCATCATCATCACCATCATCACCATCATCACCACCACCATCATCATCACCATCACCATCATCATCATTATCATCATCATCATCATCGCGGGGAGTATGGTGGCATGCAGGCAGACACAATGCTGGAGAAGTAGCTGTCCTTGAGCAGCAAAGCTTTAATCATAAACAGGAATGAATCTAGTCAGCCTTCACTATAAGATGGCTTGTAAGCCTAAGATGGAGGAAGGCTGGCTCTTGGGGTCCTCTAGTTACTTGGCAGGATTTTAACTCGATCTGCTGAAATGGGTGGTATGCTTCCTGCCCTGCATTCCTTTTTCCTTCCTTCCTTCCTTCCTTCCTTCCTTCCTTCCTTCCTTCATTTCTGCCTCTCTCCTTGCCTCCTTCTGTCCCTCCCTCCCTCCCTCTCTCTTCTCTCTCCTTCTCTCTCTCCCCCTTTCAGATCTTATGTGTCCTAGGCTGACCACAAACTCACTAAGTAACCGAGGATGACTTTGAATGCCCGATTCACCTAACTCCACCACCAAAGTGCTGGGATTACAGGTGTGTCAAAACCACCATCTTGGTTTTTGTAGTGCTTGAGGGTGAAGAGTAAAGGGGGAGAGGCTAAAAGAAGTCTTTAGAGGAAACATCTGACTTTTAAATCCTTTCAAGGGATATCAGGGGGTTCAATACTTTGTGGTTTGGTTCAGTAGTGGGGAGTAGAACTATAAATTAACAGCTATAAAGATTATAACTCTCTTTCTGCAGTAGGACTAAGCTTGTTGTCTTCAGGTTGAGGATCTGGACTCTAGGAGTAAACAGTGGAATGTTCTTCAGATCTGTGCCTTATTCCATAGCTAGGCACACTGGGGATTCAGGCAGGCTGGTACCCTGATGTTGACATATACTTCAAGGCTCTTCTCATGTGCTCTGACTTCACTGTCCCAATCCCCTGCTCTTCTGTTGTGCTCTGCAAATGTCCCTGGGTGGGGCTCTTGGTTGTTCTAAGCTGAGGATAAGGTGAAGGCTGCCTGCCTCACCTCTTGCTGCCTCCTATCTCACAGAATCATCTTTCTAGAGTATGTCTTCCACTGCCCTGCATTCCTAAAGAGACTTTTGAAAAATAATTGAGAGACTTCCCAGGTAGGTTGAGAGAGAGGAAGGAGTGAAGGCAGGAGAGACCGAGTGGGCTTGTAAAAGGCAGTGGGCATAGAGTGGCAGAGGCTAGCCCCATGGTCAGGGCTGTTGCACCAAGAAAAGGAGCTAGCAGGAGCAGCAGGGAGCTTCAGAGCAGCAAAGGAAGGGAACAGGAGAAAATGGAGGACTAATGAAGGAAACAATGTGTCTGGCTTTGGGGTCACATCTGGATGAAGAGCCCTTTTAGTCAGTTTCTCCACAGCAACTAAGATATCTTTTTGCAGATAAATCAGAAACAAATGCAACAGAGGGAGCGGCTGCAGGGTGAGCGGCTTTGGGAGATGCTGGAGGAGGGTCTTGTGCACTGTGTATTCAGAGGCTGAGTTCTCCTCCCGAGATCTAGTTATGGCCTGGTCACAGACATTGTCGTGAACATTGAAGACTCTCCTATATCAGTGTGCTATAAAGTATGTGCCACAATTATTTCTAATTGGTTAATAAAAGGCTGAACGGGCAAGGGCTGGGCAGAGGAGATAGAAAGGTTGAACTTCCGATCCCAGTGATGGGTCTGGGGTAGAAGAGTGTGAAGGAGACATTGGCAACTGGGCAAGTGAGGGTCACTAGGCTGGAAGAAGACGAGAAGAGGAGGAGGAGGAGGAGGAAGAGGAGGAGGAGGAGGAAGAAGAAGAGAAGAAGGAGAAGAAGAAGAAGAGGAGGAGGAGGAAGAGAAGAAGGAGAAGAAGAAGAAGAAGAAGGAGGAGGAGGAGGAGGGGGGAGGGGGAGGGGGAGGGGGAAGGGGAGTGGGAGGGAGAAAGTTTACATTCAGGTTAACGCAACTCAATATAGCATAAGGTTAGATGCAATTGTGCAACTGGCTGAATTGTGTAGCTAAGAATATGAAGGATACGGTAACTACACTTGTTTACATCCTCAGGCACCTGCATCTGGGACAGGCACCTGGGAGCTTATCCGTTAAAGCCAACATCCAAGGAATAAGTCTGAACAGAAAGTGTCTAAGTGATATTTCCTGCTTCCAAATATGATGAACTTCATTCATTTGTTCTAAATATTAACACTACCTGCTATTGTTTAATGGACAAAATCGTCTCTTCAGTGAAACGAAATTTTTGGTTTGAAACAATTTGGTATGGTGAAATTCTAAATATTGAGACTATTACCTTAGAAGACCATAAATAGTATTTGAAAACACGACTTAATACATATTTTTGTTAGCATAAAATTGTTATTCCTATGACCCAGGATTGGACAGTAAATATATTTTACACCATCAGGCTAGGTAAAGAGACAATTTAATTTTAAGCTGTATTCTCCACAAAGAAATGATCTTCAACTTCCAATTCAAAAAAGTATGCTCAGAGACAGTGACTGCCTTGCTCCTTTCCCCAAAGGCACATCTCTAGAATATTCTAGAATGCCCTAAGTTACTACGGGAGTGAGACGGCCACAGCAAGATTAAATGTGTCCCCGACCTGCAGGTCCAGTTATTCCAGGGTCCCCGGAGAGGTGCTACCTAAGGGTCATGGGGGGGGGAGAGAAAGAACGAGACTCTGCGTTCAACAGGCTTTAGTCAGAGTCCATCTAAGATCTGGAAAGCAATGGCTTATAAGCAGTAAGACGGGGAAGGGAGACAAAGGCAGTAAATCTTGAAACAGCCAAATGAGATGTCTTGGGATGAGCGATAAGGACACTTTGAAGGCCAGTTTGTCAATTAACTGGTCCCTGTAAGGAGGTCTGTTATCTAAATAATCAGCCAGTTTATTGCTTCAGCCAGTTCCTGGTACAGCAGATGAAGGAAGGTGAAATAGGAGCACTTGTAAGATGCTTGCACTCCAGCCTCCTAATTGAGGCATTCAGGTGGTGAGAGCGGAGGTGACTGGTGAGACTCATCTAGGAGATGAAGACAGGATGGCGCCAGACCAGATGGCTCAGGGCTTGGTGTAGATTATCCAGGAATGCCCCTTATCAGTTGTGGCTGGTCAGTTCCTGGAGTCTTCTGTGCCATCAATACGTGGGAAAGGCTTTTGTTTAACAATCTCACAACCCTGCAACAGCCATCTCAGGGCTGAGTGTTTGTGGCCATGTAGCTTAGAATGGCTCCTTACATCTCACCCTTCTCTGTATAATAGAGAGCAGAGGTCAGACAACCATTGAGGCACCAGAATAATGGGGCAGCCGCCTGTCTTAGGAATCGACCCGGTCATCCACCATCCCGTTCCCGTCTCTGGATATCTCTGCCAACCTCCAGAGACTCCTGTCTTAGGTGGGTGTGGCCCTGGGAAGGTGCCCGTCATTGGCTAACTGCCCAGCAATGTTATTTATCATCATTGGTGCTTTGTGGGGCTCCTTCTGGAGTCCCGGCTGGAATGGCTGTGACAAGAATGCTCTTTGTGCTAGTAAACAGAGCTTTTGTGGGGAGAAACTGGGCAGAGGGAAAGATGACCAAAGAGGTGTAGCCTTCTCTGTCTTAGGATCGACCTCTCAAGCCCCAGCCTTACCCGTCATAGGATTACCTTGTCGTCCTCAAGGCTCCATGTCTTACGTTGGTCAGGGGCAGGAGGAAGTTGCCCGTCATTAAGATGGCTACCTTGGGTCATCTTACCATTCCTCCTACAAGCCCAGGGACAAAAGAGTAAGGGCCAGATGGCATTACTTTAGGAGATTGTGGAAGTTGAGCCTTTCTCGATGTGTTACAGGCACCTCGTCTTGTTTGTCACCCTCCTGCTCCTTGTCAATCGTTTCGGTTTCCATGCAATGATAATGTACTGAAACAGAATTCTTAGACAAAACAGAGTCTATTTTCGATTTAAATAAAGCGTGTAAGTCGTTGAAAGGCCCAAGGACCGAAGGAAATTAAAAGAAGCATGCCTATAAAGGGTTCTAAAATTAAAGGTAGCAAGGTAGAGAGCCATGGGAATGTGGAAAACCAGTTTTTATACCAAGACTCTTGTTGTTCTCGCTCTCTCTTTTGCTTTTTTAGGCTATCTCTCACCCTTCTTAGACTGTCCTCCATGAGTCCAGTTTTATCTACATAGACAACATTTCTCTTTTAAGGCTACACAAAGCCTTCCCTGATGTAGGAAGAGGAGGTCCAATCCCCTGTATCCCCTGGGTATAGGATTAAAAAGTCCAATTAGATGAAATCAGGAACTGTGTCTCCAGTGTCTTCTTTTGCTGGTGTCTCTGGCACAGTGGAGAGTCTGCAGATGATGATTGCTCTGATGTAGGCTTGAAGGAAGTGACAGGTGTGGAAGTCTCTGTCCATGGAGAAGGCCTGGCACAATCAGCTGGTCTGGCATCTACAGGGACCTGTAAATATATAAACAGAGCTTCTCCCGGAAAAACATCCAGTCTAGTTATTAGGTCTTTATTTTGGTAGAGGCACAAAGGATTTAGAAATGGACTTATTCCTTCCCCCTTTTTATATTTAAGTATTAAGGAGATGAACATGATTTTATTTTGTAATTTAGATATCTATATCTTTTAGTGATGAACTCATTCTATAATAGCATGTCCCTGTGAATTACAGGGGGTGTCAATGGAATATGAGAAACTAAGAGTCAAACATCACTTTTAAAAGACTTTTAAGTTTAAAGACATTATCTGATTTTGAGCCCTTGGTATATTTATGATTATAAAATAATGAAGCAAATATTGTATCATATCTTTGAAAGTTTTCCTAAGTTAGGAAAAGGCATAAATAGTAATGAGAATTAAGTGTAATGCGTATAGAAATAAAGGCTAACTTTCCAAGAGATAGGACATATATAACATGTGTTTTAAATCACAAGGGCATAGACTCATCAGGGGTTAATTCTTAAGCTTAGCAGACAGCTCTTTAGGAGTGCAGGAGCAGTCTCACTGAGTGCAATGGTCATTTGTAATGTAAAATCTTGCTAAACTACCTACTTAGGAAAAGCAGCAAGCTTTTGTTAAAAATTAAATTAATACTTACCTTCATTTGTAGGACAAGGAAGCATAGAATGAACTTGGACATGTCCAATAGAGAAAAGGCAATTTTTAAATTGAAGCAAGACTTGTAATTTTGAAAGTTGGGGCTAAAATTGTAAAATAACTGTAAAACAGTCATACGGTTTTTTTGTTTGTTTGTTTTTTAAGGGGCTTGTCCTTAGTATTTAAAAAACAATGGATATTTAATAATATCTATATTAAAAACTCTGTCTCTAGACTTATTTTGTCCCATCTTGAAAGATATCTAAAAAATGTACACAAATTAAAACTGATGGCTCCTAACCTAGGAAGGGTGCTGCTAACTCTGAACAGGATAGCTAGACACTATTAACACCTAATATCAGCCTCTGCTAATGGCAGTAGGCAATAAAAACCAGAGCTGATGGCTCTTAGCCTAACTTAGGCACTGATGGTACCTAACCAGGTGCTGATGGCACCTCTTATTTGTCTCCGCTGATGGCAGCTGGCAACTTAATTTTTTCTAGCCCTCTGTAATCGCACATTCTCTGTCTAGGGGAATGCAACTAAAATGTTGGTGACAACTTCTTAAATGTCTTAGAAACTTTCTTGCTCTTTCTGAGGGTGAAAGACTGTTGCTGGCTTAGGTGATTAACACCTGTAGCCTAACAGCAGGGGATTAAGCAAAGTGATCTTTGTTCTCTCTCAGGAGGAACTGATTCTTAGCTTGCTAGTCAGAAGCAGGGAGAAAAATAGGACACTTAAGGAAGTGGTTACTGAGTTTATTACTAAGTTGTAACATCTATCATTTGTCTTCTCAACAAGTTTGTAGGAAGTTAAAAACCATAACTAAGTTATAAGTGAAGTTTTGTATAGATAAACCCAGTCAATATTTTATCTTCTGTCCTAACACCTACAGTAAATCCCAGTTTTCCTTTTATGACCTTTGGTTAATTGTTACAATTTTGTAATAACACAACAACAACTTTGTAATAAGGTGTTAAAACTTTCTTTGGGGACGAAGAAAGATGAATCCACATTAGTGGTCCCTTCTGCCAAAGGACTGCTCTTTGTGTATGACTTGTAGCAAGAATGCAGGCAGCCAGTATTTAATCATATTCTAAATAATGTACCTGTTGTTGGTTAATAGCTTGCTTTACTTTCTGTAAAGCTATTTGTTCCTCATTAGTTAATTGTCTAGAGGAATTAGGATTTGTATTCCCCTCGAGGGTATCAAATAGAGGTATAAGTTTTTTCTGTAATAAGTTTAAGATGAGGTATTAGCCAATTAATATCTTCTAACTTTTGAAAATCACTTAAAGTAAATAAATTATCTTTTTTACTTGAATTTTCTGTGCTACAATTTATTTAGACTATAACTGATATTTTAAATATTAGAAATGATATTTCCTTTGACTCTTTTCTGGAGCAACAATTACTCCCCAAGATTTTAAAGCCCATTGTAAGAGCAAGATCTTATGATAAAACTCCATAAATAGTATACACTGAAAGATTCAAAGTCTTAGCTTTTAGTATTGAAGTCTAGACAGAAAAAATTTTCTCATATAAGGTGAAGCTATTAGCCATTCCTTGAGGCAAAACTTTCTAATGATATTGCTTTACAAACTTTTTATCATCATCAGGATGAAAGGAATAATATAAAAATATTTTTCTAAATCTATAATAACTCTATGAGGTAGGCAGGCCAGATTTGAATGACATCATAAGTTCCATAGCCTCATTAACCTTGCATAAATCTTAAGTTTGAACCTTATTTTGAACAATACCTTGATAGATCTGTTGATAATGCTGCTTTGGCCTAAGAGGAATAGCTGAAGGTGAGGCAAGGACCCAAAAACTTCTCTGGGCATGGAGTATCACACAAGCCTCTGGCTGCTCTGAGCTTTGTAACTTTAAATGTTATCTGAGACTATTGCTTGAGGCCAGGTCCAAAGATTACCCCTCTTGCCATGAAGGCAGACTCCAGGGGAACAATTCTATTACCTATCTATGTTTTTAATTTTTTGGACAAATTTTCTTGAAATTATTTATGCCCCATACATAAATCATTTTTGATCACCTCAGCACTGTGAAAGCATTGTTTGTAATCTAGACCATTGCAAGGCAGCAGTCACAACCGGACCCTGATTGTATGAGGGTCCAAATTAAATCTGTCCCTGCTTTGGATGGCTGGGTGGCAGTGTGGCAGGCTACATTAGCATTCTTATAAGCCAATTGTGTAACAAAAGAAACCCTTGCTTGAGGATCTTTGTTAAGGACCATATTCTCTCATGGTTGGGGCTAGAATTCTGTTATGAAGCAGGAAGGCACGGGTTCCAGGCGAAATGGCAAACAAAACACCAGGAGAATCTCCGTGTATTTGGTGTCTGAGTGCAACTTGTTGCAGTCAACATGAGATCTTTAACCATTTGTCATGAGAAAATATAAAATCAGCTAGGTAAGCGGTTCTGTGTAAAAAGCCATAGGTAACATTTGCAAAGGGGACTTCAAAGGACATTAAGCCAGATCTCTCAGACCTTAATGAGATTCAGTGAGTAACCTAATTATCACCTAGCCCTCTCTGAGGGAACCTGAGATCATAGTGTTAAGTGAAAAGTTTTGTAAATCACAATGTCAGAGCCACTCTCATCAGCATAGTCATAAAAGTTTACATTTTGTTGGGAGATCAATGTAAGTATGTAAACTACTAAGCAAAGTGACGCCGCCTAGCAAAAACACAGGACAGTGCAGTCTCCAACACCTCAAAAAGGCAATGTCTTAAATCCTATCTTTTATAAGTCTCATTTTTAGAATAAGAATTACACAAAATATTATCTCAATTTAGAAGTATCTTTTGAGGCTTGATTTACCCGGACTGTTTTATTATTTCAACCTTGAGTTACCAGTTTTTAGCTCAGTTTCTTACCAATGTTACACCTTTTCAAATCATATCTAATAACTTATAAGCCAATACTCTATAACCAAGAAATGCAAGAAATATTTATACCTTTAAAACCAATCAGAAATAATATGAAGCAGCTATACACATGTTATAAATTTAACCAAACAAAAATTTCATGAACTGTAATTTCAAGGTCCTTGTTACCTGTTGAAACTGATAAGCACAATCGGAGGTTCCTGTAGAAAGACCAGCCATCAGCTCCCTTACCATAGAAGCCTAGAAGCTGCTGGCCCCTTTAAGATCCACTGGTACTGAGAAGCTCCTGGCAGGGCTTCTCAGTTGTGTTAGACTCTTAAGTATAGGTATCCGTCTCCAGAAATCAAATGGGACTTTTTATCTCTCTCTCTCTCTCTCTCTCTCTCTCTCTCTCTCTCTCTCTCTCTTTTAATAAAATTAGTTAAAACTAAGTCAAAGGGTGAACCACCAGTAGATAAAGTTTTAACCATTTTTACTTTTGAACATGAAACATGACAGGCAAACAGACCACAGAACGAAAACACAGAACACAGTTTAACACAAAATAGACTTGGACAGACGTTGGCGCGCCAATTGACAGACAATAGACAAAGAGAATTAGGGGGTATTTTAAGGGGAAACCGATTGTTCAATATGTCCTTAAGAGGTTCACATTTTAATCTTTTAAAGCCAATCTGCTCTGCTGAATCAGCAGCCTCGTTTCCGCTTTCGCTATTTCTTCTTCCTAGGCCCTTAGCATTATCACCTGCCTTTGAAGCTCTAAACTCTTTGTTTTTTTTTAGTAGTAGAATTAGGGAAAAGGTCTCAGTCCCCGGGGAAGGAGTTTTCACCCTGAGCACCAGAGGAACTAGTCAGGACAAAAGGGCTAAGCTAACAGGCTTTTTTCACACCAGGATGTTCAGATACTGTGCCTGCAGAAGGGGCACACACACCAGGAGGAAGAAAAACTGTTTGTTTAACTGCAGTTTATAAAGACACGAGGTCCAGGGAGAGCTTTGAAAATTTTTGCTTAAGGCTCAGGGCCTTTCTAAGGTCTTTTTTTTTTTTTTTTAACCTTTGTCCTGGCCAACCTTATTCCAAGTAAGGGGGCCGCTTAAAATTCACCAAGGACACGTTTCATTAACAAAACAAAAAGAATTTCATTAAATATCTTTTTTCTTTTCTCTCTCTCTCTTTTTTAACTCTAATTCCCCTCTCCCTGAGTGAATGCTTTATTTCTCTAATAAAGCAAGCCTCCTAGTCAGCCTTCCCCATGACAATGGGACAACATCTTACCTGCCTCTCCAACAGTGCACGAGCGATGCAAGTGGGAGGTCCTCAATTCTTTCCGCGGATCCTTTATCCTCCTTTGTCCGGTAGCAGAGCTTGTTCCGGAGGCCTGTTCGGGCGCCACTGTCCCCGACCTGCAGGTCCAGTTATTCCAGGGTCCCCGGAGAGGTGCTACCTAAGGGTCATGGGGGGGGAGAGAAAGAACGAGACTCTGCGTTCAACAGGCTTTAGTCAGAGTCCATCTAAGATCTGGAAAGCAATGGCTTATAAGCAGTAAGACGGGGAAGGGAGACAAAGGCAGTAAATCTTGAAACAGCCAAATGAGATGTCTTGGGATGAGCGATAAGGACACTTTGAAGGCCAGTTTGTCAATTAACTGGTCCCTGTAAGGAGGTCTGTTATCTAAATAATCAGCCAGTTTATTGCTTCAGCCAGTTCCTGGTACAGCAGATGAAGGAAGGTGAAATAGGAGCACTTGTAAGATGCTTGCACTCCAGCCTCCTAATTGAGGCATTCAGGTGGTGAGAGCGGAGGTGACTGGTGAGACTCATCTAGGAGATGAAGACAGGATGGCGCCAGACCAGATGGCTCAGGGCTTGGTGTAGATTATCCAGGAATGCCCCTTATCAGTTGTGGCTGGTCAGTTCCTGGAGTCTTCTGTGCCATCAATACGTGGGAAAGGCTTTTGTTTAACAATCTCACAACCCTGCAACAGCCATCTCAGGGCTGAGTGTTTGTGGCCATGTAGCTTAGAATGGCTCCTTACATAAATGATTTGCCTTCACAAAGTTTACAATGAGCAATCATAATGTTTTTCTAAAGCTCGCCCTATTAGCAGAACCTTTAAACATTTCTACAGTCTCAGCCCATCCACTCAACCAACAAATGGAATATGAAGTCGGTCAGCCATGCCAAGTCTGTAATAAACAATTTACATGTAACATGGGCTGAGTTAACAAAGAAGGTTGAAGCCCTTTCTTTAATCCTTCTGTGTGTCAACGGACAAATCTTCACTTCACCTCTCGCTGACAGCAGTAAGCCTATTTCTTAACATCATTCTATTGAAAATAGATTGGTTATTTAGAGGCATCATTTCTATTTCCAACGTAATATTTTTACTGTTTGGGGAACTTCACAATGCACCCCAATCACACGCACTTCTTGGTCCTCCCAGGTCTGCTCCCCTACACTTGTGACCCTCCCCAAAAGAAGAAAACAAAATAAAACAAAACCCAAACTGCTCTTCTCCCCCACACCAAGTCCATTTTGGGTTGTCCATATCCTGCTGGAGCATTGCCAAACTGCCAGCGCCTACTCCTGCCAGCGGCCATCAGTTGTGGATAGCTACACTTCATCATCCTTACCATAATTTTAAGAGTTCTTTTCATGGTTTCTTGTCTTGGCTGCTCTCTCTCTCTCTCTCTCTCTCTCTCTCTCTCTCTCTCCTCTCTCTCTCTCTCTCCCCCTCCCTCCCTCCCTCTCTCTCCCCTCCCACTCTCTCCCCTCCCATTCCCCCTCCTCTCTTTCTCCCTCTCCCTCCCCTCCCCTCCCCTCCCCTCCTCTCTGTCCCTCCCTCCCTCCTTCCCTCCCTCTCCCCTTTCCTTCCCCTTCTTCTCTCTCACCCTCTCCTCCCCACCCAAGGCAAGATAATCAAATGAAATGAGCTTTAACAAATGTTAACTTTCAGAATTTCTGAGAAAACATTCCACAAGCATCTCTCCTAGAAAACAGCCATTGCCTCTCTTTGACCCAGGCACTTTCAACATAGTGACCTCAGACTTTATTTTAAAGTACTGCTTTAAACAAAGCTACTCCTCTGCCAAGGCCTTATATTCCTTATAGGCTTCAAGGCAAAAGCACAGGAGCTAGCCCTGGAGCTCTATCTGGGTAGAGGCTAGATTATATTCTCAAGGTACCAGAGGGGTGTCCAGGTTGGACCGAACCTCCTCCATCCAAGTCATCATCTCCCCCTGAAGGATCTGAGAGCTTAACAGAATCATCTGTTGTTTCTATGGCTACAAAACCAACTGTCAAAGATACTCCTTGGATATTCTGAATAACTGTCTCAAACTGCTTTTGATGACAGGATATCTCTGGCAGCCTCCTTCAGTTGGGGGTCATGGGTAGTTAGGGTGTGGACCCTGGAATTAATGTGTGCTAAGAGAAAGAACTGAGAGCCGGGGTAAAGGGCATGGCTAATTGAACTAGCACACAGGTCCCATAGCCTAAGTGGTAGGCTTAGGTGCAAGGTTCTCCTGATCACAGCATCCCCGTATGTCAGAGAAGGGGACACTGAGGGCTGAGCAATTGCTACTTGCCTCGGTTGTTTGTGAAATTGCAGATGGGGATGCAGCCTCTGAGATACTCCATTAGCAAGGGAATCCATCCCCCTGTCATCTGAGACATGAGCAGTAGTTCATCTTCCTAGTAGACAGGAAGTTTGGGGTTGGCCTCCATTGCTAGATTGCTGGTCAAGCTTAGACAGCCAGAGCTGGAAGACCTCTAGAGAGGCAGAAGCAAGAGAATTCTGGCAGGTCTTATGTCCCATGCGCTCTTGTCCTGTAAGGTGGCTAGCATGAAGCTTACTCTGGTGGGATTGTGCTCCATGTCAGGGTACAGCAGGTCTCTGGGGACATTCTGCTTTGCTAAGTATATTGTAAATTTAACCCATTTCACTCAAGCATTCAATTTTTCACAATCAGCTTTTAAAGTGTGCCTGATTTTGAATAGTATGTTACATTAAACAAATTTAGCTTACCTTAAACCTGTTTTGAGTTACTTGCTTTGGGCTTAATTGTGACAACGTATACAGAAGGCTATCAGATGGGGGTTAAAAATTGGTCTCGGAAAGACAAATGTGACATGTACTCAATTATAAGTGACGATTGGCTTAAAGTTAAAAAACAAAACAAATGAACAAAAAAACATGCTATAATGCACAGACCCAGAGAGGCTAAGTAACAGGAGGGCTCACAGTGAGGACTCATTGGTCTCCCTGGGAAGAGGAAATAGACTAGATTTCATAGGTGGAAGAGAATACTTGGAGAGACAACTGGAACTGGGGGCATTTGGGAGCATGGTAGAAACCTAGTGCAATAGAAACTCCCAAGATTCCATGAGGGTGGCCCTCATGAAAACTTCTAGTAATGAGGGATACAGACCCTGAACCGGCCATCCAGTGGAGGGACTGGAACACTAACCCTTGTCCTGCTTGCAAGATGTGCTTGGTAAAGGTGGCACAGAAATTGTGGGAGTGGCCAGCCAATGACTGGTCCAGTCTGAGACCCAAGTTCCAAGAGGGAGTCTACCTTTGACACTGCCTGGATGGCAGGAACCAGAGGGGGGATAGCCCAGAGACCTAGGATAGAACCAAACATGACTGGGGGAGGGGGGAACCAATGAAATGATTTTTAATGATACTCAGTTCCTCTGACTCCTTCAATGATGGGCAGTGATGTGGAAGTGTAAGTCAAATAAACCCTTTCTTCCCCAGCTCGTATTTTGGTCATGGTGTTTTATCACAGCAATAGAAACCCTAAGTCATTAGCACTGGATGTCTTGATCAATATTCCATCCTCTTCTTCGTGTACATGATAAACTATTATGTCATTCCCTCAAAACTGTCTCTTTCTATGAAAAGAAGGGGGAGGGGGTTCTTGTCCCAAAGTACAAATCAAAATTTCCTATCTGGACATTATAGGACAGCCTCCATGAAAAAAACGCTAGGACATGTATTCCTCTCAGAGTTCTTGACACTGTGTTGGTCAACAGTCCTCTCGACTTTCCCGTGCAGTGCTCTGGCGGAAAATGAAGTTCACGTGCCATTTTGCAGAAGACGAGGCCACCATTATCTCATCCTTCAGGGTGTATTGGGTGGACGTTCCAAATTGCATAAGGGTTTATGGGTGGAGGCCTCGGACATCGCAGGTCTCCAGAGTCTCTGTAGGTCTTCCTGAGGAGGATGATAATGCCAGGCAGCAGCAGCACTCTCCAAGGAGTCTGAGAGGAGGAAAGGGCACAGAGCCACTGCCAAACCAGCTTCCTTCCAGGGGAACTTCCCTGTGTCCCAGAATACTCCCTGTCAACCAGAAATCCATGGGATGGTGGCAGTTGACTTGTCTGGAGGTGAAAGCTGGTAAGCAGAGAGGAATGGCTGCCCTGCAGGGTCTTTAGGAGGAATGATAAAGAGTCTAGACTCCTATGGAGGGGGAAGAGGCCCCGTGACCATTCTTATGCAAATCCTCAGCAGCTCTGACACCTTTGCCTGAGGTTGCCCCAATTTTCTCTTTGAAATGCAGATGGAGCAACTGGCTCAGAGCTTGAGCTGGTTTCCTTTGAAGATTTATTTATTTATTATTCTGAGTGTTACATTTTTTTCTTCTTTTAAAAGAGATAAATATTTTTGTTTTCTGTTGCTATGATAAACGCCAAGCCGGAAAGCAGCTTGGGGAGGGAGGAGGGGTTTGTTTCACGTTGCTTCCGTTGAAATCAGGTCAAGAACTCAAGCGGGTAGCTTAATGTTGTAAAGCTGTTTCCTGGCTTGTTCTGTGCAGCTTGCTTAGTTTGCCTTAATAAGAAGGGCGGGCGCACCTACCTAGGGACGGTGCCACCCACAGTAGGCTGCATTTCCCACATCAATTAGGAATTAAGTAAATGCTCCAAAGATGTGTCCATAGGGCCAATCTGATGGAGACAATTCTTCAGTTCAAGACTGTCTTTCCATGTACGCCACCAAGATCAGCTGTCATAGATGATCAATATGATCAATGACATTTCTCCTAGAAGATTCCTTTAAAGAGGGAGGTAACCAAACAGTGTAAATCAGTTCTAGATTACTTAAATCAAAGCGGATCTGACTCACCAGTTGCCTTCAGTCCAACATAAATAATGCCAAGAAAGGGGGCATAACATATCACTATGGCTGACTCTATTGACTGCTCCACACGTTCCCATACAAAATGTACTTAGTGGTTGTGTTTCACACCTGAAGGAGATGTAAAGCTGCTATTGAGAATCTCGTTATTAGGGTTCCGTGAGGTAAAGGCATTTACCACCTAGCCTGATGACCTGAGTTTGATCCCTAGAACCCACATAAGGGAGAAAGGGGGACCTACCCCTGCAACTTTTCCTCTGACCTCCCCATGTTCTTGATAGCATAAGGCTTCCTCCCACACACACTGTGATAAGCAAGGCCCTCACTCTATAATGAAAAACCCAAGGGAGTAGTGAAAGCAAAGTTGTTTTTTTTTTTTTTTTTTTTTTTTTTTTAGCTATTTGATTCTGCAGAACAGGATGCCTGTGTAGAGAAAAAGAAAAACAGGCTGATTATATATATGTATATATATGTATATGTATATGTATATATATATATATATATATATATATCACAGTCATTTTAAAAGTCCCTGAACATGACAGATTCCTGCCTTCTTCCCCCCCCCCCCACAGGCTGATAATCCAGAAAGTTATAGTCTTCATGTTTTCCCAGCTCCCTTCCCAAATTTCCCATCCTGTTGGTTCAGGATTGGAAGCCTAACCTAGTGACTATTGTGGGGCTTGAGACTACCTCCTTTTCTGAGTAGAGACAGGCTTTCAACCTCAGAGCTCTGAGAAAAGTAGATACCAGCTGCCAGCTATGGAAGAGTGCCCTAGCATCTCCTGCTGCGTCTGTGATTCTTTGATGAATTTTTTCTTTTTTTTAAATTAAGTAATTAATTTTTTTACACTCCATATTTTATTCTCCCCCCTCCATCCACCCTCTGACTGTTCTATATCCCATACCTCCTCCCCATCCCCCTGTCTCCACGTGGATGTCCCTACCCCTCATCCCACCTGACCTCTAAACTCCCTGGGGCCTCCAGTCTCTTGAAGGCTAGATGTATAATCTCTGAATGAACACAGACCCAGCAGTCCTCTACTGTATGTATGTTGGGGACCTCATATCAGCTGGTGTATGCTGTCTGTTTGGTGGTCCAGTGTTTGAGAGATTTCAGGGGTCCAGATTAATTGAGACTGCTGGTCTTCCTACAGAGTCTCCCTTCTCCTCAGCTTTTTTCAGCTTTCCCTAATTCAACAACAGGGGTCAGCTGCTTCTGTCCATTGTTTGGGTGCAAGTATCTGCATCTGACTCTTTCAGCTGCTTGTTGGGTCTTCCAGAGTGCGGTCATGCTAGGTCCCTTTTTGTGAGCCCTCCATAGCCTGTCATAGTGTCAGGCCTTGGGACCTCCCCTGAGCTGGATCCCACTTTAGGCCTGTCGCTGCACCTCCTTTTCTTCAGGCTCCTCTCCATTCCTATCCCTGTAATTGAAGTTTTTTTTTTTCTTTTAAACGGTTTTATTTCTCTCTTAAAACTATGAGAACACCATCCCCCCCACCCCTTCCTCCCTCCCCCCCCCCGCCCCCGCCCCCGCCCCCGCCCCGTCATGATGTAGCCTTTCACCATCACAGCGACTGCGTTAATTGTTTCTAAGGAACATTTTCTCCAACTGGTCAGCTGTGAGACCTTGTATGTATGTTTCTTCATTTTTACCAGTGATCAAGAGCACCTGCCCGAAGTGGACCCTGCCAGTCTAAATCAGTGATGCTTTTCTAGCTAGCAGGGACTGTGTACTGCAGGGGA
>OZ030024.1:15820000-15895000 GCA_964023405.1 Apodemus agrarius
TGACCTCTACATGTGTTTTGTAACATATGTACCACTTCCCCGCCCCCTCCAAATTGCATCAGAAAAATCAACCTCACTCCTGGATTGGAGGGGATTCAAGAAGCTCATCTGAGACGTATGGACACAGGTCTGAAGAAGGGCAGAAAGACAAAGCATTATCGGGTTATAGGTTGGGGAAGGGGTGTGGGACCACGATAGGCAGTCTGGCCTGGTTGAGCAAGGCTTACTCTGGAGACCCAGAAGAATATTCTACAAGGGACAGAATCATGAGCCATGCTCCCAGACACTTAGGCTCCTGACACAAGGCCCTCAACTCCATAATTCTGCGGTCATCAGTGATGTAGGGCCATGCCCCCAAGTCCCTAATATTCTGGCTGGACTCCACCCCTACAGTCACCTGGCAACAGCCAGGTATGCCCCTCCCCACGGTTACCTGGCAACAGCCAGGTATGCTGGCCCACTATAAAAGAGTCTATTTGCTCTCTCCCCTCTCTCTTACTCTTTTACTCTCTTGTTCTCTTGTTCTGTCTCTTGTCCCCTTGTTCCCCTTCTCTTCCCATTCCTTTCCCCCTCTCTCCATGTGGTCATGGCTGGCTTCTACTTCTCTACCTTCTCTCTCTCTCTCTCTCTCTCTCTCTCTCTCTCTCCCTCCCTCCCTCCCTCCCTCCCGCCCCTCACTCTTCTACAATAAAGTAGAAACCAATGGATTGCCTCCCAGTATTTCCAGCCACCAGACTGGAAACACGCCAGCACACCTTCCCCCCTGCTGTGCCTTTCCCCTTTGTCCCCTGGGGCTGCCCCAGCTGCCCCCAGGGGCCCCTACTTCGTTCTCAGCTCTTCTGCAGTATCCAGCGGTGTCCTTTGATGCCAGAGAGCTAGACCCTCTGTGAGGTCTAGGGCCCCTCCCCCCCCTGACTGCTCCCTCCCTACTCCCGTGGATTAGGGCCCAGCCACCTTCACCCAACAAGTGGTACCATAGGCGCCCTGCCCTTTCCCCATGCTGGGTGCACTACAAAGGGGCCCCTTATATATATATTTTTTTAAAGATTAATTTATTATTATATGTAAGCAGAAGACACACCAGAAGAGGGCGTCAGATCTCATTGTGGATGGTTGTGAACCACCACGTGGTGGTTGCTGGGATTTGAACTCAGGACCTTCAGGAGAGCAGTTAGTGCTCTTATGTTCTTCCCTGCTGAGCCATCTCACCAGTCCTGAGGGGCCCCTTATTCAGAGAGGTAAGAAGCAAGAATTTTAGCACAGTTAACATTTTACTGTGAAAGTTCCCAATGCAGAGATAATAATGCTTCCAGATACGTTACCATAGCAACGAGCGGTGGTGATCAAATCCCTTTCCTTCAGGCACCATTGCCACCACTACCTCTCTGCATAAGGCCCCAAAGACAAGTCACACTATGAACCTACCAAGGCTCACCAGGGAAAACAGTGAGTGCCTTAGGCTTACAGAGCAATGGGTGGGAGATTATGGGTGGGACAGGGGAGACCTTAAAGCAGCCAGTCATAATGGAAGACCTGTAGCATGGATGATAGCTTCTCTATGTTGCCTTCATCCCTAAGTACCAATATCATCTAGCCCCTCCCCTAAGATCTCAATGTTCAGTTAAGGCAGAATTGACTATGACTGGATAGGGAAAGTGGCTAGGTACTCAGGCAAGGGCCCATGACCTCCTAACCCCTGTTTCTCTGCGAGAAGACATATAGTCAACAGGTCTAGTTGTGATGGTCTTTTGAGCACAGGCCCAGCAGAACATCTAAAGATGTTCTGCAGTGTGCCTCGGAGAATAGTCCTGTGTAACTAAGCTTGAAGCTTGACCACATAGGCCCTTGGGTATGGCCTCATTCCTCTCTCTCTCTCTCTCTCTCTCTCTCTGAGACTCCCAAGCGAGACAATCAACTTTACAGTAACGATCTCCTCCTGCATCTAGCATTCTATCTCCTGAGTTGTAAACGTGTCTGGTGTCCTCAGGAACACCCTGTGATCTCATTAGGTTCCTAAGCAACTCTTTGAAGATAATGCATTTAAAAAATCATAACAATTCTCCCTTTATATGACTATTGTCTAATGTCATCCTGTAAACAGGGTGGGGTCCAAAGCAGATCACTACGGAGTGGTCCATCCTTGGCCTCCAAGCCTGCCAGTGCCTGCCTACTTAACAATACTGAAGAGTTCTACTATCTGAAAATGTCTTCTGTGCAACCCTCTTCCTCATCCTCATGAGTTGCAGTCGTCACTGTGGTATGTATGATTCATTCTTATAAGAAAAGCATAGGTTTTGCATCTTTTGAGCATTCACATATCATTCCCACATGTGTAAAAAATTGAGTCCTTTATCCCATAGAAAGATGAGTTCAAGATTCATTCATGCTGTTGTAGTAACACATCAGTAGTTATTTGTTTTTTTGGACTCTATTCTAATCTTGAGATAATTATAGATTGACCTGCATTTGTAAGAAATATGATAGAGATTATCCTGTGGGTTCCGTGATAATACTGTAGGAAGCAGAGTTAGGCTGCCAGGTCACTCAATAATATGAGCCATTTGGGGTGATGAAGGCCCTGAATATTAGGGATGGGTTTCTAGTCACTTCACCCAATTTTCCTCAATAATGGTGCACAGCGCCCCTGTATGGTGTAATTACTAGGGTATTGAAAGATGTTCTATTAATATCTGCTTGCATTCTACCTCACAGGATTCATCCTCCTGTTCCTATATTGTTACCTGAACTCCTCATTTCTTCACCTTTTATGCCAGGTTACCAATATTTCCATTTTAGTTTTTTTTCTCATTTTATATGTTTAATATTGACAGCAGTTGTGGGTTCCGTGATAATACTGTAGGAAGCAGAGTTAGGCTGCAAGATCACTCAATAATATGAGCCATTTGGGGTGATGAAGGCCCTGAATATTAGGGATGGGTTTCTAGTCATGACTCTTGTCTCTCCATGACTCATCAGTAATAGGGTAGCATGTACTGGACTCAGTTAGATAAATCCCCAAAGACAACAGTTTTCTCACAGAATTATACAGAGAGAAAAAGCAATAACCAAGTGGTTAGCTTTTAAAATATCTTCTATGGAGCAGAAGTAAGGATACAGGGGCGTTATACTCCTTTCTACCTCAGGAGTGAACACATATTGGCTTGATTATTTGGAAAGAAGGTTGGTGCTCTCTATATGCTCAGGACTTTCATTAGGATTTCGGACATTTCCCTAAACAACTTTTGTTGACATTCTACAAACAATGACATACAGAGTTTCAATAATTTTCTCTGCCAAGGTGCTTTATATAACTTTTGACTTCTGTAATCTGTCATTTCTGGAGCAATTTCAGTACAAACCTGAGGACCTTTAACTCAGGACACCAGAGTCTCGTGACTTGCCGTCTCTTCTCTTGAATGTAAATAATTTGTACTGAATTGCCATTTGCTGGGACTCAAAATTGCCCTCGCATCTTCTCAGGTAATAGTGTTTCAGGAAAGCTTGAAAATAATTTGTGTGGCTGCTGTTATTGTTGTTGTTTGTGGTGGTGGTGGTGGTAGTGATGGTGTGTGTGTGTGTGTGTGTGTGTGTGTGTGTGTTTGTGTGTTCATGTGGGTGTATGTTTACACATAAGTTTTGGGAAGATGAACTTTGGTATGGCTAAACAGAAAATCACCCGTGAACTCTTCAAAGTAGATATATCTCTTTTCTACACCAGGATCTGTCCAACAGTTCTTATCTGGGGGACAAGGGACTGACACACATTCTTCTTCTGTTTCCGTATTACCTTGAGGGTCTCCATCCATCGTGCACCCTCGTTTATGATCAGCACAATATTCTCCACTCTGGGGTTTGGATGGTGGTATTTTACATCTCTGCAATTCTGAGAAAGGGTTTAATGAGAGCCATCAAGACTAATGGGGCTTTCCATCTGTCCATTAACCTCTTCAGTGCTGATTTCTTAATTCTCTGGTTCGTTTCCACAGTGGAGTAGAAAGCCACCAAACATTCTACTTCCAACCCTAATGCTGTCACTAGCCTCACCATCACAGCAAGGATCTGGGACATCCATGGTCCCAGGAGGACTTGGTTGTCTTGGGAGCCTTGAGGAACTTTTAGATTCTCTTCATCTCTATTACCTTGAGGTTCTGGTGGTGCAAAGTGATTTTTATGTCCACTTTCCTGTCTCTTCTATGATGTCCATGGAGTCTAACAGATCCTCTGAGATCTCTGGGTCTTAGACTACCTATTTGCTGGTGACCAGAAGTATCTGGGGAACCCTTGGGTACTTGCATTGCCAGAGTATCCTTGATAACCTTTGATGCCATCAGAATCATGTACACCAGTTTCATCTTTGTTATTGCATCGACCATGCAGACCAGGAGTACTCTGGGATTCAATAGGACCTGGATTACCAGAATGATCAGCTGGGAGTTTCCTCTATCACCATTCTCTATGGGTCACCTTATCACATGATAAGGTGAGCCTACATGACCAGGAAGCGCTGGGGAAGCCATATTCTCCACAGTCACCTTTGCCACCATGGTTCCCTCTTAACTTGGTAATACAACTGATCCAGGGTTTCCATCTCTCCCAGATTAACCAGTTGCACCAGCTAGACTAGGAAGACTCAGAGGTCTAGGAGCACCTCATTTCCTGTTGGGGCTACTCATTTTCCATTTTCATCTCTGGTACCCAGAAGACCCAGGGTTTCCTAGGTCCTGGTATGCCTGGTCATCTTGTGAAACTTAATGCTCTAATAGTCCCTATAATCCCAAGTTAGCTTGCAAATACTACAGGGCTGTGCACTCTAGGTTGGCAAGTGTTATATTTTGTTCTAGCGTCTTTAGGATTGCCAGGAAGAACAGGATTACCTTGGGACTTTGTGGCAGGGCATCTTTTCTTGGAGCATCACTGTGACCTGGAGGATCTTGGCTTACTAATAGGTGCAGAAGGGCCATGACCATCTGGAAAGTCAGCAGCACTAGGGCCATCAGGAATGCTGTATTCACCCTTGGTACCTTAGGAGCCAGGAGGAACAGTTTCACGGGACCTCCAGGGTCCTACAACTCTAGGGAACCTCATTCCTAGTCTTTACCAGGAATACTTCTCTTTCTCTTTAGCAATCAGGCCTTCCATTCTTCCTGGAAGCATCAGGGAGACCATCAGACCCTGGAGGCCCAAGTTTATCTGCTACCATAGCCGCCTTAAGGTCCAGTATTCCTAGAAGTCCTGGTCCAACCTCATCATCTTTGTCTTCAGGTTGATCAGCTGGATTAGGAGGGTGCAGTAGGACCAGTAGGACTTCTTAGATCATCTTTCCTTGGATTATAATCAACATTGGCATCACTGGGTTCACTCTATTACATTTTGGACCAGGATTTCCAAGGGCTTCCTTTTGTAGGCATTCCTCTGACCAGGAGTATCAGAAACTTCAGGGCTCAGAAGGGCTGTTTCCCTTTTGGGGTCAGAATGACCAGCTCTACCTTGGCTTGGTTCACTGGGGCATTAGAATCACCCTTCCCTTCAGGCGCTCCAGGGACCAATCTCAGCCTGTGAATTTAATTTACCAGGTTTTCTGTTTTCTTCTGGAGAACCACTGGTACTAGGCATGCCTTATAATTCTTATTGGCCAAAGGTCTTAACTCTCCCTAATTTCTATATGGGGCTATAAGGCCAAGGGGACTCTGAGATGGAGTTTTACTGTTCTTCCCAGAAGGACCCAGAAAGTCAGAGCCTCCAGGGTGACCTCTCCATTCTTGGAAGGATCACTGTCTTTGAAGCTCCTCCCATTTGCATTTCTCTACCCTGTGATGAGACCTGCTTCTTGGTAGAGACTTCCCAAGACTCCTCAGTATCTGACTTGGCAGTAGAATGTCTGAGGTGCTGCGCTGTACATTGGCAAGCATTGCAAGGACCTGATAGAGCCAAGAACACAGGAAAAGCCAGAAGGAATGGTATGTGCATGTTGGGAGCTGGAGGGCATGGTCCAGCCTGGCTCTTCTATCCAGTACTGGACAGGCTCTAGGGTGAACTGGAGACACAGGTCTCCTTCATATGTGTATGAACTCCCATGACTTTATGCAACAGATCATGTAACAAGCTGGTGTCATCCAGTTCAAATGCCTTGCCTCTCTTGGTCTAAGTCATGGAGTTCCAAGCTTCTGCAGTATGCCTGGCCCCAGTCTCCTTCCCACGCACCTGCCTCTCCTTTCTAACTGTAGGACATCTCTTGGTGTGGAACACTCTGCTGGCTTGGCGTGCCTATCCCCAGGAACCATTCTTTCTTTTGCATTTGCCTTTTGAGATTTGCCATTGTGTTTGAGATTATCATATAATCCAAATAATGGCGTTGGAAAGTGCCATTAAGGTAGACAGATCAGACTTTCAGGCTCTAGGATTCTGAGTAAACAACTGTATTACATTCTTTTTTTTTTTTCAGAACATTTTGTAAGACAGACCCCAAACATAAAGGATCCCATTGTTGAAGTTTAAAAAAATGTTATTATATATACTTTGTATAGTTTGCATCTGCATTAGGACTTTGATTGTTGGCTAAAACAGTTATTAACCTCTTTCATCTGTCAGAGAGCCATTCCCAGAGGGCTCTTCCTAACCCCACTTGCATACTAGGTTATGATAGAATTTCATGTGTGAATCAGGTAGTAATAGATCAACAACACTCACTAACTTATAAAAGACGAAAAGATTAACAACTCATTATAACACAAGTTTGGCTTAAGAGATAGGATAATGTGAACAGCTGGAGAAATGGCTCAGCGGTTAAGAGCACTGGCTGCTCTTCCATATAACCTGGGTCTGATTACCAGCACCCACAATTCACATTCACATTCACAGCTGCTTGTACCTCCAGTTTCATGGGATATGATATCCTCTTCTGGATGTCATGGGCACTAGGCACATGTGTGGTGCAAAGACATAAACACTGGGAAAACATCCATATTCACAAAATAAATAAAACTTTAAAAAGTAAAATGAGGGATAAACATTGTGGGACAGTCAATCCAATCACTGAAAAAGTCAATCCAATCACTGTTAAGGGACTGACTCAGGAGGCAATATATACCAACTGTGCGAATGGGTAATTAATTCATAACTTGGTCACACTGATGTGGGGCATCGAGAAATTCCCCCACACTGCTCAAACTGCATACAATTTAGAACTCATGAGTTATATCTTTTTCGTTCGCTGTTTTGAGGTGAATATTGTCTGCAGGTCACAGAGGCGTTGGCAAGTGAAACTACAAATAAGAAATCTTTGTGCATCGATGAACAAGCCTGTGGCTCTATCTGAGCTATATTTGAAAACATCTTTAGACGTGATTCCTGGACTTGGTATTATATTAGGTAGTATTTGCTTTTAGTACCATCTCCTTCTTTCTTCTGTTTAAGGTGTACCTCTTCAGGAGTGCCGTGTTAACCACAGTAGCTTTTGAGGCTATGGCCGCAAACACCCCCATCACTTGACAGATAACCCTTACCATAGATGAGTTTTCTGAAAACAAAATGTGTGGTTAAATCTCTTTATGTTTGGGAGCTTTCTGGGGAAGTTTCCGAACACCTGAGATGGACAAATTCACCGGATGGAAGGTTCTTTGGCTTACGGTTTCAGGGTTTACGGTCCAAGGTCACTGAGCTGATTGCGGCAGGCGCTAGAGAGCACAGCCATCATGGGAGGGGCTGCACAAAGAAGCAAAGCACACCACAGCAGCCAGGAAGTGAGAGAGAGAATGGGGTCGATGTCCAAATAGCCTCTCTATGGACTCACTCCTTGTTGTCCGAGACTCCCTTCCACTAAGCTCAGGCTCTTTGACAAAAGTCAATACAATGCTTGCGATTTATCTAAGAAAAATTGCCTTGGATAAATTATCAGTGAACCCTCGGCTTAAATATTAGGGGCACCCAGAGGAAGTGTGGGGATACCAAATCTGGGATGATTTGTTTCTCTCTCTCTCTCTCTCTCTCTCTCTCTCTCTCTCTCTCTCTCTCTCTCCCTTCTTTCTTTCTTTTAATTTTCTATATTCTTTGTTTACATTCCAAATGATTTCCCCTTTCCCAGTTCCCTCCTCCCCATAAGTCCCATAAGCCCTCTTCCCTCTGCCCGGTCCCCAATCAACCTCCTCCCACTTCTCTGTCCTGGTAATCCCCTACATTGCTGCATCAAGCCTTTCCAGGACCAGGGCCCTCTCCTTCCTTCTTCTTGGGAATGATTTGGTATGTGAGTTGTGTCTTGGGTATTCAGAGCTTCTGGGCTAATATCCACTTATCAGTGACTGCATTCCATGTGTGTTCTTTTGTGAATGGGTTACTTCACTTAGGATGATATTTTCCAGTTCCAACCATTTGCCTAAGAATTTCGTGAATTCATTGTTTTTAGTTGTTGAGTGGTATTCCATTGTGTAATTATACCACATTTTCTGTATCCATTCCTCCATTGAGGGACATCTGGACATTCTCAAGCTTCTGACTATTATAAATACGGCTGCTATGAATATAGTGGAGTATGTGTCCTTATTGCATGCTGGGGAATCCTCTGTGTATATGCCCAGGAGTGGTATAACAGGGTCCTCTGGAAGTGTCATGCCCAGTTTTCTGAGGAACCACCAGACTGATTTCCAGAGTGGTTGTACCAGTTTGCAATCCCACTAGCAGTGGAGGAGTGGTCCTCTTTCTCTACATTCTTGCCAACACCTGCTGTCTCTTGCATTTTTAATCTTAGCTGTTCTGACTGGTGTGAGGTGAAATCTCAGGGTTGTTTTGATTTGCATTTCCCTAATGACTAATGATGTTATTTGTGCACTTCTTACAGTTGTTTAAGCAGAAGAGAGCCTGTTCCCTTGGAGGCAAATATCTTGAGCAAACCTCGTTGCACAGCCGTGGGTCTGCTCTTTGATGTCATCTCTTATTTGTGCATTTATTGAGCACTGGCCCTGTTTCTTAAGTCTGTCTTCTACAGAACTTTCTTAAGTACATGTTGAGTTGTAGATACTGGGATTTGATTGTTATTCATTTTGTCCTTTCAACAACAAGGTCACCTTATCTCTGTCCCCATAGCATAGGTTATCAGCCCCAAGTCTTAAAAAGTCCCACCAGCTTTCAATAATGATACCATCATTGGACAAAGTCTTTAACAATGTGCCTTTGTGAGACAGTACTCTAAACCCCAGTGCCAATTAATCATGTTTTTGGCTCCTGTGATGATAAGTTTCAACTGTCAACTTGATAGAACCCAAATCGCCTGGGAAGAAAGTCTCAACGAGAGATTGTTTACATTGAGTTGGACTGTGGATGTGTCCTGTGGGGGTTGTCTTAAATAACTAACACGGGAAGACAAAGCTTACTGTGGGTAATACCATTCCCTAGGCAAGGGGTCCTGAACTGTTTAAGAATAGAGAAATTTAGGAATGGAGAGATGGCTCAGCGGCTAAGAGCACTGGTTGCTCTTCTAGATGTCCTGAGTTCAGTTCCCAGCGACCACATGGTGGCTCACAACTGTCTGTAGTAGGATCTGATGCCCTCTTCTGGTGCGTCTGAAGATAGCTCCAGTGTACTCATATACATAAAAAAAAAAAAAAAAGAGTAGAGAAATTGAGTGGGATATGAGCCAGGGAGCAACCACACATGGCTCTGCTCACATTGGGAGGTACCATTCTCTAGGCAGGGGATCCTGAATTGTGTAAGAGCAAGGAAATCGAACAAAGTGCAAGCAAGCAAGCAAGCAAGCAAACAAGCATGCATGCACGCACGCCCCCTAGCAAAGGAACACACATCCATTCATCGCCCTCTGCTTTTTACTAAGTATGTGGTGATATTACCTGCTCTGTCAAGTACTTTCTTTGACTTCCCAGTTATCACAGACTATAGCCTGGAATTGGGAAACTGAATAAAATCTTTACATTGCTTTTTGTCAGGATGTTTTCTCACAGCAGCAGCAGAAATGAAACGAGGACAGCCCTTTTCCCCTGCCATTTGAATCAGAGCAAGGACTTCCAGTGGAAGAAATTAGAGGCCTTTACTGAGGATGGCTGACGTCATTCAGGCAACTTTGCTTTATGTAGTTAGGTGTTCGGAACTCATCCTGTGTGAAACACAGACCTAATTTTATCTCTCCCCCCTTGGATATTCGATTAACCCAGTATTCGTGTTGCAAAGGTAGGTTTTGCATATTTAATTAAGATATTGTTTTTGCCCTACATTATATTTCCATGCTTGTTTACACCATGATTGTTCTCTTCTGGTCTATTCTGTTCCATTCTGTTCTGCTTCTCTGTGTGTGGTCCCTTCTGTAATAATGCCTTTGCCACACTGTGGATACTTGAAAACATGTTTCTATGTGTCCTAATTATTTTCACATGGTCCAAGAGGAGACTCTCTGTCCCCGTCTCCTAGCGCTGTGTAGGTTTGCTTTGGCCCACTTCACTTTCAAAGCTACTGGCGACCACTCATGTCATAACACAGAGATCCTTCATGTATCTATTTTTACCTTATGTGTACGCATTTTGCCTGCGTGCGTGTCTATATGACAAGTGTGCCCAGTGCCCATGGAAGCCAGAAAAGGTCATCAGATCCTCTTCAACTGGAGTTACAGTTCTGAGCTGCCATGCCAGTGACAGGAACTGAACTCAGGTCATCTGAGAGAGCATTTAGTGCTCTGAACCACGGAGCCATCTCTCCAGTCCCTACTTCTGGATTTAAATGACCATTGTGATTATATGCCTCAACCCAAACTTACAGGCCAATCTACTGTTAGGTGAGATGGTATCAAACTTAATTCTATCTGCAACAGTCGTCATGCTTTATTGTTTTACAATACACTCAAGCTTAAAGGATAAAGGAGCTGTCGTCTCTGGTGGGCTCCTTCTGACATCCGTTATTATGCATTGCATCAGTGTATACTTTTATATAAGAACCAGAGAGGCTGGAGAGATTATTCAGTTGTTAGAAGTGCTAGCTACTGCTCTTCTCAGCAACCATATGGTTGTTGACCATTATCACCTCTAGTTCTAGTTCCAGGGGATCCAACACCGGCTTCTGGCTTCCCTGGGCACCAGGCACGCAGAAGCGCACATACACATACATGCAGGTACAACTCCCATACACACAAATTGCAAAAACAACTGGTGACCTACACGCTTTCTCTCTAAGGTCATAGGAAAGCAGAGAGTCTCTGGATACTCCCCTTAAACCTTCTATATACGTGGCTGCCAACCTGTGGGTTGTGACCCCCTTGGGGTTCAAAGGACCCTTCTACAGGGCTCCCCTAAGACTATCTGAAAACACAGATATTTATATTGTGATTCATAACAGTAGCAAAATTATAGTTATGAAGTAGCAACAGAAATAATTTTATGGTGGGGGAGGTCAGTACACGAGGAACTATATTAAAGAGGCGCAGGATTAGGAAGGTTGAGAACCACTGTTCTATATAATGTCATTGGAAATCTTACTCTATGCAAACGACACTTTCCAGTGGATCGTCTGCTCTCCGAGGAAATGTAGAAGTCAATAAGTTGACACCGACCAAAGATTCACGTGGAGGAAGTATTGCCTAGGTTGATGGGGACTTGGGGAAGAAGGGTACGGTCCGGAGGGGGAAGGGGAGACGCAAAAACGTATACACTGCTGCCCCCTTCAGGACAAAGCTAAAACAGCAATCAGTTGTAATTAGGTCAGAGATTACCAACTACAACTCAAAGATTGCATGGTAATAGCTCTTAATATCTGAGCCAACTCTCCAGTCCCCAAAGAATAGTTCAATACATGCATACGCCGTGGATCTATCAGATGACAGTAATCTGCGTGACCCGTTCACCTGAAGAATTTCCAGTTTCTTTGTGGTGAGAACACAGCAAATCCTCTCAGTGGTTTTTGAAATATTCTATATATTTGAATTTTGACAGGGTCAGGCCAGCTCAAACTGGCCTTAGACTTATTGTATGGAGAGGAAGGATGACTCCGCCTTATTGATCCTTTCGTAACCGACTAAGCACTGGTATTGCAAGTGTACTTCATATTACTAGCCACAGTTGTCTTGCTACATATGTACTGGATGACCAATGGACCACTGTGCCCCATCACTACTGACCACACACAGTCTGCTGGGCACCAGTCCCACCTCTCATCCTTCCCTTTAACCTGCAACTTGATACTCGCTGGACAGTTTCCCTTTCCCCCCTACCCCCCCCCCCGCACTGCCCTCCATCTAAGAGGGGGTTTCTCTACTTAATTAACTGAACTATTGCCTTTAAAATGCATTTTAATTTTTTCTTTGAGGATCCTTATACACGCATAGATAATATTTCTATCATATTCGCTCTATCTCCTCCCCCCCCCAATCCTCTCAATTTCACATCTCTTTTAGAAACAAATCTGAACACAATTATTGCTGTGCGTGCAATGGGTTTGGGGCTACCCATTGGAGGGCACACACCCTTAAGAAAATCGACTCTTCTTCACCCAGCAAACACCCAATGCCAATGACTCCTCAGCTAGGGGTGGGGCCTCTTCGGCACTTCCGGAACTCCTTCTGAGGATGACTGGCTTTGGTTTGATCGGATGCAGTTAAGCATGGCCGCTCATTGGTCACACGGTGCCATCTTGTCCGGAAGACATTGCTTCACTCCCTGGCTCCTCATCCCCTGTCTCCAATTTCCAAACTGTTTCTTGACCTAGTGGGTAGGGAGAATTCTGTGTAGTTGCTCCATTTAGGGCGTTACACCCGATGGATAAGAACTCTTCCCACTGTAACGGCCCTAGTTTTCTTAAGTTTTTCCTAATTGCGCACATCTCTCTCAGGACCCTTTGAGAGGCGGATGGTAAATCATACATTCGCAGTCCGCGTTGTAAGGAGCTTCCTGCTTTGCGAGTGTGGCAGGCCTGCCTGATTTCAGGGTGCGAACTGGAGATGAGCCTGGGAGCAAATGAGTGTCCCCCAGAGTGAACCATTTTTCCTTAAGGAGAGATGTTTGGGCTTCTCTAGCTCGACCACTAGATGGCAGGAAAAACCCATGTACCTGCCGAAGCGCCAGCCCCCGCACCCCCTCTTGCTCTGGGTAGCTAAGGCCATCAGTTCAGCTGCCCAGGGAACACAGAGGCCAAAGGATCACTGTGATGCCATTCCAACCTCATGTAAACACGAGGGATCTGACCCGTCCCTCCCAACACTCTTTCCCGTTAATCTCAACTTCCTACTTATCAGCGCCCGTTCGGAGGGGGGCGACCCACTTTGAGAACTATTTCACAGAAGCCCAACTGGCTGTTAGATATCACATGCGTTTTACTATTTCATCCTTTCTTATCTTTCATTATTATTTTATGTTTCCTACCAGAATTTTCCGTAGATGTTGTTTGACAACCCAAAGTGACGGATCTCTAATGGCCAGCATTAGAGCAGGGAATAGCCTCGGCAGGGCAGTGAGAGGAGTTTGGCCAGGCTTCACAGTCCCGTCAGAGGGGGGCAGCCGGGGACTGCTGTCAGCGACAGCCGCTGTTGGCTGGGTACTTCCCGGGCACCAGGAATTGCGCTCAGCATTTTATATAGGGGAGTTTTTCTAACTATCCAGTAAGCACGTGCTCCATTGATACATACTGAATATATTTCCCAGGAAAGCACATAACGACCAGGGAATCCAAGGAATTTCCTCAAGGTCATATTTTAGTAAAGTGCATAGGTATTTTCTTTCAATGTATGTCTTCGACGTAGAATTAATGGTGCAGTGCTTGTTGTCAGCAACGTCTGGGCTTTACGAATTCATATGAAAACATCTTGCTCTCGTGACCTGGGAAATGCATCTCATTACTAGCCCACTGGGACCGAGTACATTAGGAAATGGTTTGAGCTGGGCTTCTCCGAGTCAGGGCGACTGTTAAGCTAATCCTTAGGGGGTCTACTGTGATGATAGGGAGGCCACTGTGAGCAGAATATTTTGACCCAGGGCCGACCCGCGGGCTCCAATTACAGGACCGTCTTTAGTGTGATGGATGGAGAGTACCTCCCAGCCCGTCCTGGGAGACCAGCTCTTTAACCTCCGCCTCTGCCCCAGGGAAAGGCATAGCTCCATTCCTCATCTCCAGTGTGTCTCTGATGGCCAAGAGCTCCAAGCTACCTGGGGACACATTGAGCCTCATCTTGTGTTACAACACTGTCTAGTGCCTGGAAGAGAGATTGTCTCTCACCGCTCTGTTGGTTTTTTTTTTTTTTTTTTTTGGGGGGGGGTTTTCGAGACAGGGTTTCTCCATGTAGCCCTGGCTGTCCTGGAACTCACTCTGTAGACCAGGCTGGCCTCAAACTCAGAAATCCGCCTGCCTCTGCCTCCCAAGTGCTGGGATTACAGGCGTGCGCCACCACGCCCAGCTTCACCGCTCTGTTTCTAGAACGATTACGACTCTTGGGCAAAATGAGAAGAAGCCTGTTCGTGGTGTCTCTGAAGTGTGTCTCATGACAAGCAGAGTGGGAAATGCCTGGACCCCAGGAGGCTGGAATCAGGGTGCTGCCAGGACCCAGGAAGCCTGCCTTAGGCTCTTTGCGCCTCGTCCCTGCTTCTCCAATCTGCTCCCGGAGTTTCCTCGCTTGTTAGCAAATGGCCTGGCTGCGGAACAGTTTCACCTATTCCTCTGTCATTTGTTCTGCCTCAGGAGGGAAAGTTCCCCCCCCCCCAGATGTTGGCACGCTGTTCCCCATTATGCAAGGACCTAAATATTTCTTTGTCTTGGGAAAGCTGACTTCAGACGCTCAGGGTTTTGTTTGCCCATTGTAATGGGGCTGGTTTTGTTCACTTTTAGATAAGGCTGTGGCAGCTCTCTCCGGCCATAACCTGTTCATTTAAAGGACTTTTAAAGTCAGCTGTGAGTCACAGTCCTAGAACTTGGGGGGAGGGGGGATATCTGTGTTTTTGGAGATAGAAGAATGCTTTTATTGGTTCATTTTATTTTATTATTATTATTTTTTAAACATGTTTCCTTCCCTCCCTCCAACCTCCCAGAGCACGGCTCTTTCAGGTCTCACGTGCCTCCTTGACAGCAGAGACTGCTTTAGTTGGCTTTAAAGAACACTGTTGCCAGCAGCCCAGATTTGAGAATTTTAGTGTTTTGATTTGTAGGCACGATCAAGAGCCTACATTCTCGAAGTCGGTCTGAACACCAGTGACACTCGCGCTAGGCACCGGGGACCCTGTACGATTTCCCTAAGGGAGCAGGAAGACCCTCAAGTGCCTCTGACAAGTGCTGGGGCCTCAGCTCTGGGCCTTTCCTTCCCTGTCTCCTTTACCCGCTGTGCCCCGCGCATGCGCGGACTTGTTTGGGGACTGGGGAAAAAGCATCAGAGACCAGACAACTAGGATCAGAGCCAAGCTCCCAGAGGGTGCTCTGGGAGTACCTCTGCTGCTTCTTCTTCTTCTACCCTGTCCTCATGCCCCCGACAAGCGACAAGCATATCTGGGGAGCTCAAGGCCAGGGATTGAGAAGGGCTGTGGTCTGTCTCACTGTGAGGTGTCTGTGAGTTGACCAGGAGGGAGGATAAATAATCTGTTTTGTTTCCTGTTTGTTTATGCTTCTTTGGGAAATGGGCTCAAAGATCGAGAAAGGTAATTTAACAAAGGGAAGGAGAAAAGAAGGAGGGAAAGGTAGGAAGGAATGATTGGCAGTAGTTTGGGCATAAGGTCCCGAATGTGTCCTGTGGACTGAGGGGAGAAAGGTAATTTAACAAAGGGAAGGAGAAAAGAAGGAGGGAAAGGTAGGAAGGAATGATTGGCAGTAGTTTGGGCATAAGGTCCCGAATGTGTCCTGTGGACCGAGGGGAGTTGACAGTGAACTCATCTTGCATATTCATTTTGGTCTTGTTTTTATATCTGTCAGCATAACACAACAAAAATCAATTTCAGGTGGACGGCAAGTCAAATACAGGAAGGAAAACAATAGAGACTCCAGAGTGTACTGGAGGCGATTATCTTTAGGCCTTTGTGGGTGGCAACTGGCTCTCTAATGGGAAACGCCCACTGGTTCATATCCACTAAGTCAGCACTGCCCCGAGTGCATGTCTCAATTTTCCGCACACACAGTCCAGCGAGGTGAGAGCGATTCGCTCCTCCCGACTCTCAGAGAATCAAGATTCCCTGTCTGACTGACTTTGTGAAGAGGAATGTGACTATGTGCTGAGGAGGGCTATTTCTGTTAACATATATATTATGATATACATACATACACCTTTTTTTCCTGCGACCAGGCTGAAGGGCTTGAGGTTTCTCATTTCAAGCTACAAGTTAACTGCAATGATATCTGTAGTTAAAAATTGAGCATTTATTAAACATTATTTTATATGTTAATTAAAATTATTGCTGGGCGGTGGGGGCGCATGCCTGTAATCCCAGCACTCTGGGAGGCAGAGGCAGGCAGATTTCTGAGTTCGAGGCCAGCCTGGTCTACAGAGTGAGTTCCAGGACAGCCAGGGCTATACAGAGAAACCCTGTCTCAAAAAACCCAAATCCAAGAAACCAAACCAAACCAAAACAAAACAAAACAAAAAAATATTTATTTTAGTGTGTGTATCTGTGTGTGTGTGTGTGTGTGTGTGTGTGCGCGCGCACACGCGCGTAAAGTTGACTGATAGGGAGTTGCAACATGACACCAAAGGTGATCAGCTAGTGCCCGGAGGAGCCACGGCCGGAACTGGGTAGAAGTGTTTACTTTTCATCTGTGTAACAAAGAGATAGTTGGTCCTAGCCGGCTTAGCAGCTTTTAGTAGTATACCCTTCCTACCACATATGTCCCTGTAGGACTGACCATCCTACCTTCCCTCACCAGAATTCCCAGGCTCCCATAGTCCTTCCTTCCTTCTGCTTTCCAAGGGGTTATCTTCTAAGTAAATGGAGAGACAACGGGGCTGGATTCCCTTGGCTTTGGGACTTCCGCCAGTGGGCTTTCTGTGGCCTGTGTTATCGCCCATAGAACAAAGTGCTTAGTGTCTCCGACAGGTGAAGAGGGTTACTTCTAGAAACAGATGGTGATAATTTGGTTGTATCAGAGTCATCGCATTAGAACAGCTGGCCAACTGACGCGTAGTTTATTTTTTACGACTTTAGGAAATGCTTTGCTTTATTGTCTTCCAAACCCTTCCAGGTCCCCAAATAACCAGGATCAGAGATGAAGAGGAGGCTAACGATAAGGACCATTTGTCCTTCGCTTGGGTATAGAGCATCAGGAATTTCGCCTTTCCTTATATCCCATGTGATTATATAAGGCAACGCGTGCCTTTGCTTTAAGCACCGCCCCGCCCCCCCTAAGAATCGGTGCCGAGATAAAACAAAAACAAACAAACAAAAAAAAACCACCACAACCAAAACAATTTCTAGAAGGAAGGATTTCTTTGGAGTGATAGTCCCTAGGGGATAAGAGTCCATCATGGTGGAAATCTAGGGCAACAGGAAGTCAAGAGCTCAGATATTAACTATAACACGAAGGACAGCGCAAACCGGAAGTTGGGTGAGGCTTTTAATCTCAAAGTCTGCTCTTAGTTACATAGTTCCTCCCTCAAGGCTGTACCACTCGAATCTCTCCAAACAGTGCCACCACTAGCTGCCTGAGAATATGGGAGGGGGGGGGATCTTTCATTAAGAGCACCTATCTCCCTCCATCTCTCCCTCTACCTCTCCCTCCACTCCTCTCTCCTCCCCTCCCTCCTCTGCCGTAGCCACCAACTCTCTTATGTCAATTGATGAGTTGGTCCCGGGTCCCCTCTGATTGACAGGTAGTTCTGTGAGCGCTCTGGATTGATAAAGTGATTTTTGAACAAATGATGATATGTTTAGTGCCATGGTCACTGAGGTTTTGGAAAATTCCGAAGGAATACAGTTGTTGTACTGTGTCCGGCCTCTCCGCTCACTCAGGGGAGGCAGAATGAAGTCTGAACCAGGGGTCCGCGCTCCGTGTTCTCCTTCGCCAGACCGGAAGGGGAGGCAGAGGAGTCTGGGAGGAAAGCTGTGGTTCCTGGTCTCCTGGCCGGATGCTCCGGCACCTCGGTTGGTGTGTGTGTGTGTGTGTGTGTGTGTGTGTGTGTGTGTGTCGGGGGTCCTCAGTCTATGTTTGCCCTCAGGGCATCCACACACAGAACAAGAAAGGGAAGGTGGAGCCCCAGGCTGGTGGAACCAGGTCTGATTGGGAGTGTTGACTGGCTGAAGAGGAGAGGCCTTCCTCAGGAGTTTTGGGTGTGGCTCTTTAAGACTAAGGCCTTCCCTCTCGGGATTCTTAATAAAGCAGCTCTCTGGGACTGATCCTTCCTGGTTCATACTGATGTATTTGATGGTGGATGTGAACCAGGTGGAGTGAATCGGGTATCAAATACCTTTGGCCAGAAGGGATACCTTGGAAGCTCCTTGGCAGAAAGCTCGGGGTTATCTAGATACCTCATAAGCATGGAGATGAATTCCAAAGTGTTTATGCTAAGTGACTGATGACCATGGTCCTCAGCAGGGGGTCGTGGTCACGTGTTCCAGAGCAGCTAGAGGCAGGGAGGGAATGGCTCTACTTCTCAGTTCTGAGATTCCTGGGGTTCGACCTCATTCAGCCTCACCGTTTCTTATGTCTGCTTGATGACACGGTTCCACATGCCCTCCATACTGTGACTTTTCTCCTGTCTCTCACGGCACTCCCCCACGCCACCCCAAAGTGTATGTAGTATAGAACTGGCAAAGAAGCAATAATGCTTTTGTAATTTTCGTTGTTCGTTTTAGCTTGTTTGGCCGCGACTTACATTCCCCTCCCCTCATAGATCCATCCCGATTGGCTGAAAGCCCACAAAGATGTCTGAACAACTTCGTGGGTATAACTGGATAATAAACAGAGTATGGTTCCAGGTGGGTGGGAGAAGGAGGCTGGGAGAAGGGGTTATTCTTCGACCCCCTTGCACACACCCCCATGCACACGCGCCTGAATAAATAAATGCAATTAAGAAATTAAAACATGGGGAGCTGGTGAGATGGCTCAGAGGTTAAGAGCACCGACTGCTTTTCCGAAGGTTCTGAGTTCAAATCCCAGCAACCCCGTGGTGGCTCGTAACCATCTGTAACGAGATCTGACGCCCTCTTCTGGTGTGTCTGAAGACAGCCTCAGTGTACTTACATACAATGATAAATAAATCTTTTTTAAAAAAGAAATTAAAACATGTATATTCTCCGGGCAGTGGTGGCTCACACCTGTAATCCCAGCACTTGGGGGGCAGAGGAAGGCAGATTTCTGAGTTCGAGGCCAGCCTGGTCTATAGAGTGAGTTCCAGGACAGCCAAGGCTACACAGGGAAACCCTATTTCAAAAAAAATAAAAAAACAAAAAATAAAAAACCAAAAACAAAAACAACAACAAAAAAAACAAAAACAAACAAACAAAAAAAAAACACACCCAACCCAAACCAAAGCCAGGCGTGGTAGCACACACCTGTAATCCCAGCATTTGGGAGGCAGAGGCAGGTGGATTTCTGAGTTCGAGGCCAGCCTGGTCTATAGAGTGAGTTCCAGGACAGCCAGGGCTACACAGAGAAACCCTGTCTTGAAAAACAAAAAAACAAAAAAACAAAAAAAAAAAACAAAAAACAAAACAAAACAAAAACAACAAAAAACCAAACAACAACAATAAAACCCAACCCAACCCAACCCAACCCAACCCAAACATGTATATTTGCCTGTCTTACACAGATATTTCAGGAAGCACAAGACAGCACGTGCCTCGGCATCCCATCTGATCAAGTTGGACCTGAAAGATTCCCGTTGGGCTGTGTTGGAAGTGATGCTGGCGTAGACAGACCCATGATGGTGTTATCATACCCAGTTACATAAAAGGACAGCACATACCATTACACACAGTGCATGAAACCTGGTGCTGTTACTTGTTTATGTATTTATCACTCTGTATGTAGGTAGGCATGTGCAGGCCGTGGCACACACGTAGGTACCTGAGGCTAGCTTGCACACGTCCATTCTCCCATCACGTGGATCCTAGGAGAGAACACAAGTCATCAGACTTGACACTGTTGATCTCTCCTGCCAAGCTACCTCTTCACTATAATGGAGTATATCCATTTCAAATTGAGTATTAGAAAGCATATTGTATAGACTGGCTGGCAGTTTCATATACTTCCTGTTTACTATGTCTCTTTATTTTCTCATATACACAAACACCCTGCACAGGCACACATGTGTGCACACACAAGGGCACACATACCTGTATCCTGTATCTGTAGTAGACTATCTGATGTAGGCTCGTGTAAATTCCTTCTCTGATGTTTACAAGATGATATGAGGTAGACCTTTGGGGTGAAATCAACCTCAGATTTTTGGCTGTGTAGTTCCTCAGGTTCTCCACTCCTCCTGAAGACCTAGAGCATTTATCACCCCGTATTACTTTCTTAAATGTCTGTTGGGCTCAACTAATTTCTCTACTGTGGGTCTCTGATTAGTTACCCAGATGGGGCTCTGGGCCCTCCTTCAAGCACTGGTGATCAGCAGGACTCCTGTCCTCTTTGGCTCTCCATATGGCCCCTCCATCTTCAGGGGAGCAAGAGTACCACCTGCTTCTCACGTTGAGACCCTCACCCCCACCCCCGACTTCTGCTTCTGCGCTCTGCTCACACCGGCTCTTGTATGCCGATAAATGGGCAACTCGGTCTGATCTCGGGTGCCCAAAATATTCGCCCGAGTAAACCAAGATGGCGCCCCTAATTACAGGTGAATTAATTTGTAACTTAAGCTCGCCTTTGCAGTTTCTCCTGGTGCAGGTGTGGGGGATTAGGGAGGGGCATCTTCAGGATTCATCTTAGACATTTTGCTAGGTACTCACATAGAAGCTCAGGCATGAGAGCCAATGCCTGGCCTTGTAGAGCTTCACGGTCAGAAGAGACCCTCAACTACGGCAGCGTCTCTGAATGAGTACTAGGGCTGTGTTAAGGGACCTCACACAGTTAGCCCCCAGAGTGGGATGCAAACTGGTCCTGCTCAGCTTCTGGAGCCAGGTCTTTCAGGCTGTGGGAAGCCGCCCTGCTCTTCCTTGGGAACCTCATGGCCTGTGCCAATCAGCTCAGGTCCCAAAATACTAGGAAACATAACAGGCAGGGGCAAGGGTGCTCAAAGGGTGCGAATGCTTTTTGATGTCAGTGCTCCCGGGTACAAACCCTGACTTTTCTCTTGGCAACTTTATCTTTTTATTCAAACTCAGATTCGATATCTGTGGAATGAGCCCATAGGGTCATTGCGACATAAAATGAGAAAATTTATGTGAAGGGCTCACTACAGAGCTTGTCACATAAGAAATATACATTAGATGTCAATGGAAATATGTCCTGACACATTCCTGAGAAGAGCAATGGTGCCGAATGCCAGAAACCTATAAGCTTCAGGCAACCGGAATGTGCCACGCCTCCTCCTGTAATCAAGAAGGATACAGGGAATGGGGGTGGTAGTGCCGGAGAGACAACTCAGTAGTTAAGAGGGTGTACTACCTACCGCCATTGCCCTTGCAGAACACCTGAGGTCAGTCCCCAGCCCCCATGTCAAGGGGCTGACAACTGCCAGTGACTTGGGCTCCTATTGGATCCTGATACCTCTGGCCCCTGGGATGTGGGTGTGGGTCCATGTTGCGTGCACACACCCGTACGCAGATACACATAATCAAATGTAAAATAAGTCTTTAAAATGTCACAAAGGATGCATTAGAGTGCCAGGTGGTTTCTGTGGGCAGTGATTGCCATCTCATATCCTTTACCAGACACGAACCTCCAGAGAGAAAGATGCTGGGTCAGCGGGTAGAAGCAGGAACGCTTGGCTTTGGAGATTAATTTTAAAAAAAAATCATTCTTGGCTGTCTTGAGAATCACTGTGTATCGTAATGGGGGCAAATCCATCTGTGGATTATTATGAAATAACAACGAAATCTAATATCTCACGTTTTAAGTGATTTCGGGTGTTTTATTATAAGCCTGCTCCTGTGGAAAACGGTTCACCCCGGACAGAGAGTCTGAGGGCAATTGACAAAGCCGTATTGCTGCTCAAATATTTATTGTATCAGCAGGTCCTTCCAGCTTTCGTTTTGGGCTAAGCTCTAGGGGAGAAGCCAGCAGATGGAGCCTAGAGGCAAAAGTATGCTCACAGGCTGTGTCTATCGGGAAGGATCTTGCAGAAATGCCTGAAGGGGACAGGTCCTGGATATGGAACCTTGCACAGCAGGACCGAAATAAAGAGTGCCACGCCCATGTGTCTGCGAAGAGAGAGGATAACGGCTGCCTAGCAGACCCTTCCATCAGATGCTCTACAGCTGGAGATGAAGCTGAACCGTGGAGCCTGTCTCTCTGCTGGTTAGTCTCGTTCTCACAACCCCCACACCCTTTTTTTTAAACTCTTATTTTACATAGTTTTAGGGAAGAATAGTATTGGAGAAGAAGGCAGGGTAAGTAGAGACAGAAACAGTAGTAACAGCGAGACCAGAAGTTAACCTACAGACATTAACCAAGGCTCAGAAGTAGACAACCATGGCCTTTGAGACACTGGCTTGCCATTTCTTAGTTGGGTGCTCGTAGCCAGATGATTCCGTTGTTTCGGCTGTCAGCATTCTCTTTTGTAGAGTTGTGATGATATTTTTGGGGGGTGTATTTGGGGCAGTATTTGCCCTACCTAGACAGGTAAGTGATTATAGCCGTGTCTGTGTCCCTGACCATTATTGACTCTCATACCCCTGTGCTTTTCTCTATCCCTGTTGCTTTGCCCCAGTCCAGTCTGTTCTAATCTCCTATTACTCTATAATAAACTCCACTTATCTTCTATGATGAAAACAAAACAAAACAAAACAACAACAACAACAACAAAACAAAAACAAAAACAAAAAGCCAACCAACTACCACCACCAACAAAAACCCAAAACACAGCACTAGAGAGACAGCTCAGCTGGGAAAGTGCTGGCTTTGTAAGAATGAGGACCTGAGATCAGTCATCAGAGCCCATGGGAAGATGGCAGGCACATGGAGAAGCATACTGTAATCCCAGCACTGGGGAGGCGGAGACAGAGGATCCATGGGGCTCCATGAGCAATCTAGCCTAATCTTGTTGATCTTGTTGATAATGAGATCTTGTTGGTAATGGGTGCAGGCAGGCAGTGTTTCTGAGGATGACAACTGAGATCATCCTTTTCTTTACACACATAAACACACACACACACACACACACACACACACACTGATATGCACTTGCAGACACGAATACACACACATATACATTTAAAAAGAAAACAACAAAATAAATGACGTAAAACCATAAAACCACCTTGCTCTGAAACTGGTACCTGAAACTGGGTGTGCACAGTAAGCACTCTTGTACACTTCAATCATTCACCTGCATGCATCAAAGGTGTCGGGTTCGTTCCGAGTCTTCTTCCTGTTGGCACCCACCCATTAGTTCAGCTAGCACTGACGGAACCTCAGTTTACAGAGAAATTTCTTGATAGTCCAGTTAGCAAATGCAACAGATGGGGGAAAAAAATCTTAGATGAAGTCTGAAGTAGACCCCGTCTTTGTTCTATTATAAAAATGCCTGAGAGGCTGAATTGAGCAGTCACTAGATCTAATGAGAGACAATGACCGAGTCTGTACCATCCAAATAAGGGTGCAGTTCTGTGTCCACTGGGAAAACAGCAAGTCATTCCTTACCAGAGTCAACCGGGAAATCCAGGCAAAACCTTCAGCGTTCTACCTAGGAGATAAAGATAACGTTGCATATACAAATCACAGGGAAATAGATGCTTCTCTGGGGGGATAAAATTTAAGGAGTGCCTTAAAGATCACTCGGGCTGTGTATCTCCAGGCTCGGGATCAAAACTTGATTTCATGAGGGACAGATTGAGTGTGAAGAACTCTCAGCAGTACTGTCTCAGAGGTGAAAACCTGGCGGCGGAATCCAGGCTTCCGCATCCCATTTACCTCTTTCCAGAGCTCCATTCCCCTGTGTCATGGAACCCAGGAACCCCAGAGGCTGTGTGAGGCACAGCCCCCAGCTCTCCACCAGGCTGGAATGTCATTTTAAGAAAGACAAAGCTGTGGCTGGGCTCCAACTGCTTTATCTCCTTATCCTATTCACACTGACACTGGGATTTGCAAGGCAGGGACAAAGGTCCTTTTCACTGCTTTGAAAAAATCAGAATAATTATAGTTAGGAGCCACGCAAGTGTGAAAGCAAAGAATGATGTGGGCAGCAGAGGTGCCAAAAAGAAGTTATTTCAAGGCTATTGGGTAGCTCCTCAGATCAAAGGAAGAATTTAAAATCGATACCCAGGGCGGTGCAGCAAGGGCAGTTGGCCATCTCCTTAGGACACCCGTGTAAGTATGGCTGCCTTCCACTCCCGTGGTGAATTATTTTTTTCTTGAGTTCTGGGACAAGGGTTTGAGTTGTCCCGGGAGTGGAGCGTGGGTGGGGATCCTGATTGACAGGATCAAGGGGATTGATGAGTGTAGGAAAGCAGAGCCAGTGCACAGCTGCTTAAAGGACACTAGACATATTCTGGGCAGGCCCAGCCTTTCTCTGAAGTAACCTCACACTGGCAGGTGATGATTTTACTTGGAGTAAAGCTTTCCCAGTCAATCAGCTTCTAATGAGGAGTGAGGTGCAAGGCAGCTAATTATCCCAGGGACTCAAGGCTGCAGGAGCTCCTCCTGGCAGGTTGTCTTGGCCGATATAATCTTATCAAAAAAGAAAAAGACAATGTAAGAGAGAGAAGAATAAAGAAAGGAATAAATTAGAAACACAAGAAGGAGCAGGGGAAGGAATAAAGCAAACCTAGGTACAGCCACCTCTAACAGAGGAGTACAGGGGAGAGGGGAGGGGAGTGGCGGTAGGGGGGAGAGGGAGGGGAGTAGTATGACATCCACCCTCCCCCCTATTCTGTGTTACCCCACGTCCTAATCAACTCTCCATATGGCATGCAGAGGCCGAAAGAATAGGACAATGGTATCCATGCCCAGAAAGAAAGCATTTCTTCCAGATCAGCTCTGTCCAATAGTAATATGCTATGCACACAACTCTTCGAAGCCTGGAAGGATGGCTCAGGGGGTAGAGAGACTTGCTGTTGAGACTTATGACCCAAGTCAAACCCCTCAGGACCCGCACAGACAGACACAGACACACCCAGCTACACATAATAATAAACCAATAACGTAATAAAAACTTAGAATACCCTAGAAAGTGGCATTAAAAAAAAAGTGGCAAAATGCAATTAATTTTGATATTGTGCATTTCACTTCGACATATCCAAAATATTGGTAGCTCAGTGTATAATCCATGTAAGATTACAGTTGAACTATTTCACGTGCAATCTTTGTTATTCTGTAAGTATTTTTTATTTACAGCCTAGTATGAGGAGAATTGTGTGCCTTTAATATGTCCATGTTACTGTCCTAAGCCTCAGTCCTCTGGATGAAAGATTATATAGGATTGGGGTTGCTTCAGGTATTGTTAGTTAAGATTAGCTCATGAAGGGGTGGTGTGAGACGGTAACCCCGTGGGGCAGGTGTCCTTAGGAAGAGGAATGTCTAGATCTAGAGATGTCTACATGAGTAAGCATTCTGTTAAGACTGAAATATGCTATCCTGTAAAATGAATTACTTTTAATATAAGCGCAAACAGGGAATTAATCCAGTGACTGTATTTCTTTACCTTTGTTATTCCCCAATAACCACATGGAGAAACCAAGATTTATTTCAAGCTGCACCTCAATACTGGACAGCTATGAGATCTGTAATAACTCCCATGCTATCCCAGCTCCATCTCATGATAGTTTCATATTATTGCTGATCTGGCTTTTTGGCCTTCAGATCAGGTTTTTTTTCTCTTGTCTTCTTTGACCTTCTTCTCCTTCTGCTGATCTGAATCCTCTCTCTCTCTCTCTCTCTCTCTCTCTCTCTCTCTCTCTCTCTCCTTCCCCTGGCTGGTAGAAACCCTGCCCTATTCTCTTTTTTGACCAGCCATTGGGTGATCAACACTTATTGACAGGACAGAGAATAAATGTAAGACTGTTTTACCCAAGCCGGGCGTGGTGGTGCACGCCTGTAATACCAGCACTTGGGAGGCAGAGGCAGGTGGATTTCTGAGTTCGAGGCCAGCCTGGTCTACTGAGTGAGTTCCAGGACAGCCAGGACTACACAGAGAAACCCTGTCTCGAAAAACCAAACCAAACCAAAACAAAGATTTTTTAAAAAAAGAGACTGTTTTACCCAAACGTGAGACAGGAGTTCCTTGATAGTGTTACAATACCTTTTCCTCACTGAAACAAGGTAGGAGGGCAGAGAAATCAGCATTTGAATAACCCAGGGATAACCTTTACACAACGAACAAAAACTGTTATGCCTACATTATCCAAATGGAGGAATGGGCAGGATGCTTCTGAGGTCCTCAAAATGAATGCAACTGTGTGTCAGCCCAGAAAGCTTAGATCTCCCGTGTCCAGAGGCAGGAGACAGTAGATTCCTGGGGTATAATCAGTTCAGTGCATCATTCTTTGTTAGATCAGACTGTTTTGGTTTCATTTTTGTTGCTCTGCCTAAAAACACAGAAGATGGGAAAGGGTTTATTTGGCTTTCAACTTCGAGTTACAGTTCATCATTTTAGGGAACTTAAGCAGCTACTAATGTTATATCCAAAGTCAAGAGCAAAACAGAATAAAACACACATCCCTGCTTGTGCGTGCTAGTTGCTACACTCCTACATAGTACAGGACCCAGCTTAGGGATCGTGTCACCCACAGTGGGTTAAATCTGCCTACATCAAAGAATCAAGGCAGCCCCCGCCCCCACATGCCCATAAGCCAACTTGATTTAGATAATTCCTCATTAAGACTTTCTTCTCAGGGAGGGGTGATGGGTTGAAGAACTCACGGAGGGGAACCAGGAAGGGGGACAACATTTGCAATGTAAATAAATAAAAATGATTTAACAAAAAAATTACCTAACTTAAACCCTATTTCATAAGACCGGATCGAACTTTCTCATGCAATTAACTGAATGCAATATTGGAAATAAAAATATTATAACAGCAACGACAACACAACAACAACAAAAAAAAAACCCTCCAAAACCAAAAAAGACTTTCTTCCCAGTTGGTTCTAGACTGTGTCAAGTTGACAGTTAAAATTAAGAAGCACACTGGGCTGGAGAGATGGCTCAGAGGTTATGAGCACTGACTGCTCGTCCAGAGGTCCTGAGTTCAAATCCCAGCACCCATGAGGCAGCTCAAAACTGTAACTCCAGTTCCAGGGAATCTGACAACCTCACACCAATGAACATAAAAGAAGAATTAAATAAATAAATTATATATCAAAACCAAAGAAGCACACAGCCCTAGCCACCCACCACCCACCACAGCCCATCTTACTGTGGATCAACCATGCTCCCACAGTCCTGTGTGCCCTGACAGCAGCTGCTCCTGGACCACAGACCTCTGAGATTATGACAGTTTGGTTTGGGGTTGAAAGTCCTCAGCTTTTCTCTTACGCTGCTGGTTGCAGCTTATCTGAAGTACGCATTGGGCAACCGTGTTTGAACCTCCTATGAGTTGGTGCCAAAGCGAAGGCAAACACACTCCATCTCCATCGCAAGTTTACTGAGCCGAGATGCCGTGTTTGTGTTTCTGATTCACAGTTGCCACTTTTTTTCCCCTAGTTTGTTTTATGATGAGCCTATTCTCCTCCCCCACCCCCCTCACCCCTGTAAACTTCAAGCTTAGTTACTTAGAGACAAGAGAGGGGACCCGTACAGTGATTGTCTTAGTCAGGGTTTCTATTCCTGCACAAACATCATGACCAAGAAGCAAGTTGGGGAGGAAAGGGTTTATTGAGCTTACATTTCCACACAGCTGTTCATTACCAAAGGAAGTCAGGACTGGAACTCAAGCAGGTCAGGAAGCAGGAGCTGATGCAGAGGCCATGGAGGGATGTTACTTACTGGCTTGCTTCCCCTGGCTTGCTCAGCCTGCTCTCTTATAGAACCCAAGAATACCAGCCCAGAGATGGCACTGCCCACAAGGGGCCCTCCTTCACTTGATCACTAATTGAGAAAATGCCCCACAGCTGGATCTCATAGAGGCATTTCCCCAAGTGAAGCTCCTTTTCCTATGATAACTCCAGCCTGTGTCAAGTTGACACACCAAACTAGCCAGTACAATTGACCCCTTGTCAACTTGACACACCAGCATATCACTATTAAGCCTCAACCCTTACTTTCTTATTCATCCCCAAGATCTCAATAACGTAAAAAGTCCCACAGTCTTTACATATTAAAAGTTCAATCCCTTTAAAATGTCCAATATCTTAAAATTCAAAGTCTTTTAAAAATTCAAGTCTCTGAACTGTGGGCTCCACTAAAATACCTTCTTTCAAGAGGGAAAAATATCAGGGCACAGTCACAATCAAAGGCAAAACTCAAACTCCAAAGTCTGGGATCCAACTCACGATCTTCTGGGCTCCTCCAAGGGATTGGGTCACTTCTCCAGCTCTTCCCATTGTAGCACACACCTTGTCTTCTAGGCTCCAGCTGCTTGTACTCCACTGCTGCTGCTGTCCTTGGTGGTCATCACATAGTACTGGCATCTCCAAGCCTCAACTCTTTTGCATGACCCCTTCAGTCCTGGGCCATCAATTACAACTGAGGGTACACTTTCACCAATGGCCTTCCATGGCCTCTCACTGTACCAAGCCTCAGCTGTTCTTCATGATGCCTTCATGCCTTCAAAAGCAGTACCACCTGGGTGACTCTTACACAGTACCAAGTCCTGCTACAGCACGAGGCACAAATTTCTTAGACCAATTTGTCTTAGTCAGGGTTTCTATTCCTGCACAAACATCATGACCAAGAAGCAAGTTGGGGAGGAAAGGGTTTATTGAGCTTACATTTCCACACAGCTGTTCATTACCAAAGGAAGTCAGGACTGGAACTCAAGCAGGTCAGGAAGCAGGAGCTGATGCAGAGGCCATGGAGGGATGTTACTTACTGGCTTGCTTCCCCTGGCTTGCTCAGCCTGCTCTCTTATAGAACCCAAGAATACCAGCCCAGAGATGGCACCGCCCACAAGGGGCCCTCCTTCACTTGATCACTAATTGAGAAAATGCCCCACAGCTGGATCTCATAGAGGCATTTCCCCAAGTGAAGCTCCTTTTCCTATGATAACTCCAGCCTGTGTCAAGTTGACACACCAAACTAGCCAGTACAGTGATGTAGAGCACCAAGGTCAATGAGAGTTAAGTCGTTCGGAGGATTGCAGGCTGGGTGGTCCAAAACTGGCTGTGAAACTTTGTTTCCTAGGACTCCTGGTCACTTTGTATCAGACCGGTTGCCTCAGGCCAATGAACTCACCCCCTCTTCCTCTGCTCCCTCCCTTGGAGTGTTACCTCCTACTCCCAGATTCTCCCGATTCTCCCACCGGGAGAGGGTCAGTCAAGAGGAAGTTGCTCTGCTCTGAATTGGGGGTAAGAGGAAGCTGTGCTCACCTCTTCCTTTTCAGAACAACACCAGTCTGATCTCTACAGAGGCTGATGCTTATCTACGCATTTTGCTGTCTGAGGACTAATCGCTTGGTGGAGCGCACATTTAAAATGTGACTTCATTCTCTTGGATATCCAGAAAGCCATCTGTGGGGCTAGGGGCAACTAGAGAGAGAAAGAGCAACTCCATTTTGTTTTGATTGGATTCACGTGGTTCCACGATCAGTGCCCCTGGTAGTTCTCAGGACAGTGTGGATCATTTGTAAACTTTTAAATGCACCATCTTCCTTCTTATGACAGTGGTATGTGCTTAATAGAGATAATTGAGAATTTAGAGATAATTTAGAGATAAAATAGGTCGGCAGCACAGACATCAATAAATAATTCCTGACGATTATAAAGTTTAGAGATAACAAATCAAATGCAGTTATTTCCTTCCAGCGGCACGTGTGGTGCGCATGACGGATGTGCACGTTTGCATCAGCGCATGCGCACGTTTGCATCAGTGCATGCGCGCATCTGCGACTGTGCGGATATGGAGGTTGAGGGAGGAAGCTCAGGGGTCAGTTGACCTGGTCAACCTTGTTTGTGACAGTCGCTCTTGTTCTGTATTGTTTATGTCAGGTTAGCTGGCCTGAAGACTTCCGGGAATTCTGTCTCTGCGTCCCATCTTGCTCTAGGGATATTGGGATTATAGATGCACAGCTCTATGTGAGTTCTGGGGGATTCAAACGCATGTTCTCATGTCAATGTGACAAGCATATTACCCAAAGAGCTGTCGCCCCAGCCCAGGTGTTTTTGTTGTCGTTTTGTTTTTGTTTTGTTTTGTTTTGTTTTGAGACAGGGTTTCTCTGTGTAGCCCTGGCTGCCCTGGAACTCACTCTGTAGACCAGGCTGGCCTCGGACTCAGAAATCCACCTGCTTCTGCCTCCCAAGTGCTGGGATTAAAGGCGTGCGCCACCACTGCCCGGCCCACGGAGTGTTATATAAAAATATAAACACACCACTCACATTGCACTATTTCAACAAAAAAACAAGCATAATCCTGTACAGTTTATTGGGTAAACTTACTTTTTACCCCTTGCTTGACTGCTTCCCATTTGTGGACTTGGTTTCTAGTCATCCTTCCGGGTACCAGCTGCTCTTCGTGATTCAAATCCTTTATCACTCTCCCCGTGTGATGACAGGAGCTGGCCCGGGCTCTACTGTCTATGGAGAAATGTCTTGGGCTAATTGAGACTCTAAGGCATGCCCAGCAAAGATGGAAACTGGGGACCATAGGAGGAATTAACCGGCTGCTTTGAGGACCCCTAGGACTATTTCAATAGGTTAATTTTACAAATCTAGAAAAGTCCTTTTTGGCCAACAGATGTCAGTGTGACCTCAGCCCAGTACTTAAGGGATAGACAAGGGTACTTGGAATAGACAAGACGTGTGTACTCTACGGCCCACGAGGCTCATGCGTCCCAGCATAGCTATGGGTGTGGTCCAGAAAAATCTGTAGCTAATGCCGCTGTCATGTTACAGTGTCAAGAGGTTGCACACTGTGGTAGTAGCTGTTGTCTAGACAGCCCATGTCTGGTCTTTCTCACTGCACAACATACACACCTCCATAGTAGCAAACACGTCCAAGCAAAACAAAGCCCACATGCACCATGGGAAAGCGGTTGGCTGTCTAGGAAGATGAATGGGCAGGCCACAATACGGAACCACACTTGTCCTTATGGGCTAATACCCCCGCTTACTAGACACACGTGGCTAGAACACTTTATGTATAATTGAGGGAAAGGCCCTGAGTTCCCACCTTCTAATAATGAGGGAGCAGTTCATTAGAATTTTCACACTAAAGAGATACAGAATACATTTCTCTCATTGTTTTTTTTTCCCCCTTAGATACATTTGTTCACTTACTGCAGACAGTCCTGGTAACATGTCGTGCTGATGAGTATAATAGAGAGGAGGGGTTGTGGGGGGGGGGCTTTGAGGGGGAGAAGGTTTGTAGACTGTGAGGATATGAAAAATGGCACCTCTGTTTTCTGCCTTAACTTAAAAATGAAAATGTTCTTTCCGCAAATATAGAAGATGACAGGAATGTGTGCATAGGTAATTATAAGAATTTGGCTCTCCATTTGTCTAGGGAAATCAGCTGTTTCAAAGAAGGCAGAAAGAATTACTTTCTCTTCGGACTGTTCTGTTGATCACCTTCCCGTGGCTGGCGGTAGCTTTTGCCAATTTCCTTTTTTTTTTTCTCTGAAACTTCATGCTCGAGTCTGAATCCTCTTCCCAGGGTTCCTGTGGATGATCTGACTATTCTTTCCCAGAGTAAAGGAACAGCGGACTCTGCCGCCACCACCCTGCATCTCACCGTTCACACACCATGTGACTCTGGACAGATCTTACCACCATCCAGGCTGAATCCCTTCCCTGCGGGATAGAAATGATGGTGTCTACCTCACTGCGTGTGTGTGTGTGTGTGTGTGTGTGTGTGTGTGTGTGTCTGTCTGTCTCTCTCTGTGTGGGTGTGCGTGTGTGGTGGCAGGGGGAAGGGTCATGAATCGTGTGATGGAGCTTGTCCAAGAAAGTGCCCGCCTTGTGACAGCACTCCCTAAATGATATTGTCCTCCTTTCCTCAGAGCGGAATAGAAATTGTAGTAATATTAACAATAATGTTTCCTATCATTTATTTATGATGTAATATATGCCAGAGATCTAATCTGCCTGATCTTCTTTAAGCTTAAGGATAATAGACAAATGAGGTCTGCGTCACATACTGATTCTAAAAGTAATAAGTAAGACTCCATTATCTTAACTGTGACTACTAGAGCCACAACCGGAAGCTAGATAGATCTAACTTTCTAGTGCATTAATTCAAGTACCACGCCACACTTTCTCTTCTGGACAGCAGTCTTATCATTATGCTGCAAAGAACTGATTTGGGGGGGGTGTTCTGTAACTTGGGGGCTGTCTTAGTGACCTTTCTGTTGCTATGATAAAATACCCCTGCCCAAAACAGCTTAAGGGAGACAAAGTCGATGTATTTCAGTTTATAGTTCTAGGGGATACAATTCATCACACTGGGAAAGGGTTGGCATTAGGCGGGAGCAGGGGCCTGGCTGGTCATATTCCACCGGTACCTGAGAAGCAGAGAGTGAGCAGGAAGTGGAGCCCAGCTGTAAAGTTTCAAGGTCTCCCCTCAGTGACCCACTTCTTAGAGCAAAGGGCCGCATGATAACCATTCTACAGTGTGTCAAGCAAATGCCACAAGCTGAGGACCAGGTGTTCGGATGCCCAAACCCGTGAGAGATATTTCATATTCAAACCATAACCCGGGTAAAGTATATGCACATATTAGGCTCCCAGAGATGCCTCCCTCTCCTCGTGAGGAGCCGCTGCCTAATGCTTTGGTGCTGTATTCCACAGCCCGTAGACCCCGAGGCTTGACCATAACCATTTCCGTTAGTGAAAGCTCCCCTCCCCCTTCAGATGATAGACTCCTGGCGAGTGAGTCCCCCAGGCTTCCTCTGTGTTTCATCTGACCGCTTGTTCCCTTGCCATACAAGCTCAGATAATACCCAAGGGATATTGGCAAATGCTCCCCAAAGAAGGAGCTACTTCCGGGCGATGGAGAAGGTTGATAAACTTACCCTGGGAAGTAGGCCTTCTCCATGATGTAAGCACATGCACCTTTGTCTGTCTGTCTGTCTGTCTGTCCCCGTCTGTCTGTCTATCTCTGTCTCTCTCGCTGCCCCCTCTCCATCTTAGCTTACTCCTCTTCACTGACCAATACACAATAGCATCCCCTTACATAAGATGCGTAAACCTTTTCTTTGGATTTATTTCCTTCTTCCATCAGCTGTGAAGGAAGCTGGGGATTTGCATGGCCAAGACAAGAGACACGAGGGGGAAAGGTTACAGTCTCCAATTAAGAGGGCAAACATTAAAGTCGCACCTCCCAGGTAATTATGTACCTGAGATATGTGTGAAATATGTTCACGTAAGAAGTGGTGTGCTAAAAGCTGGGCGGTGGTGGCGGACGCCTGTAATCCCAGCACTTGGGGGGCAGAGGCAGGCGGATTTCTGAGTTCGAGGCCAGCCTGGTCTACAGAGTGAGTTCTGGGACAGCCAGGGCTACACAGAGAAGCCCTGTCTTGGGGCGGGGCGGGGGGGGGGAACCAACTAACCAACCACCCCCCCCCAAAAAAAAAAGAAAAAGAAAAAAAGAAAAGAAGTAGAGTGCTGAGGAGTCTGAGGGAGGAAACACACAGTCCTGGAGCATGCGTTGAAGTGAGAGATAACGTTAGCTACCTTTGGGGTAACCTCTGGAACCACACACACATGGAGGCTTTCCGTGAACCATACTGAGAGTCCTATATAGACTCATTTCCAGGGAGGGGGAGCTCATCCTGGGCAGAGCTGCCAGGAGAGTCGGGGGATTTCAGAGGCATTTGTGAACTAGGAGAAGACTAAACGCTGACTGCTACGGACCTGGTAGAAACCAGGAAGATGCTCCTTCTGTATATCTTCCCCATCTACCTTAGAAGATGGGTATATACATATACATATACACACACACACACACATATATATGTATACACACACATATATGTATATATACACATACATACACACACACATATATATACATATATATATATATATATATATATATATTTGAATAGGAAGTAGAGTTTTACAAAGAAATTAAATTATACTTTTATTTCATGGGTTCGTATAGCCACCCTTCAGTTAAAACATTCACCTTGCTTTGCTTTAACTGAAAAATTCTTTTGTTGTATATAATCATTGCTCATGACTGTGACCCAAGGAAGTCTTCAGACAAATTGTATCTTGAGCAGATCCCCCAACTCCTGCTTTCCCCTTTCTCCCCTCCCCCCTTCCCATTGGGGGGGCATTTGGTTTTTGTTTGTTTCATGGTAGGGGGCGTTTTTTTACGGGTACTCATTGGCCTTGTGACTATTTTGCACTAGGGAGTGGGGCAGCCGTTGGAGGGGAGAGCCTGTGCTCATTGGCTGTGTTCAAAAGCCTCTCAGGAAGAGCATGCACAAGACTTTGATGTGCTTTTAGCCCCTGGACCTGCTCACCCGGCTGAAGCTGGTTTAAGAGAGAAGATTCTGTCTGTCCGCCTGGCACTTATTGGAGATTTTACTGTGCACACCACCCCACCCCACCCGCCCCCCATGCCGGAGAATGGAAACATTTCTTTGACGGTTGACTTTATATTGCGAAGGTTCTGAGAGATAGGCGCATGTATTCCTGGAACTGAACTAAATGATTCCTTTTGGTGTCCTTTCTATTATTTAAAACAAAACAAAAAAGAAGAAGAGGAAAGAAATAGCAGCGACTCCCTTTGGCAGCATTTCGGATGCAGAGAGAATTCATAGGAGCAGTTAAGACTGTGGGGTACTACAGTCGAGGGGCACTCTCACTCCTGAGTCACTGACTCAGAATTTTTGCTAGGACTTGAACCGTCCTCTGGAAGGTACTAAGTCAAACTTTCTCCATCTGTCCCTGCTTTAAGTCTTGTGTTCAGCGAGGTCCGCGTTCTCTACTCCATCCAGGATACAGAGTAGTGATATGTCCTATCTGCTTTTCTTTTTTTTCCCCTCTTTTTTTTATTACACATATTCTTTATTTACATTTCAAATGATTTCCCCTTTCCTGGTCCCCCCCTGAAAAGTCCCATAAACCATCTCCCCTCCTCCTGTTCCCCAATCAACCCTCTTCTGCTTCCCTGTCCTGGTATCCCCCAACACTGCTGTACGGAGCCTTTCTAGGACCAGGGGCCTCTCCTCCCTTTGATGTCCAACAAGGCCATCCTCTGCTGTCTATGTGTCTGGAGCCATGGGTAACTCCATGTGCACTCTCTGGGTGATGTTTTTGTCCCTGGGAGCTCTGGGAGTACTGGGTGGCTCATATTGTTGTTGTTCCTTCTATGGCGCTGCAAACCCCTTCAACTCCTTGGGTCCTTTCTCTAGCTCCCCAATTGGGGACCCTGTGCTCAGTTCAGTGGCTGGCTGAGAGTGTCCCCCTCTGTATTTGTCATGCACTAGCAGAGCCTCCCAGGTGACAGCTATATCTGGCTCCTGTCAGCAAATACTTATGGGCATCGATAATAGTGTCTGGGTTTTGAAACTGTATATGGGATGGATCACTAGGTGGGGCAGTCTCTGGATGGGCTTTCCCTCGATTCTGCACCACACTTTGTCTCTGTATCTCCTTCTCTGGGTATTTTGTTCCCCCTTCTAAGAAGGACAAGAGTATCCATGTTTTGCTCTTCCTTTTTCTTGGGCATCATTTGATATGTGAATTGTGTCTTGGGTATTCCAAGCTTCTGGGCTAATATCCACTTATTTTGCTTGTCTTTTCTCAGAAAAGAGAAAGATTGGCTGCATGGATTTTTTTTTTTTTTTTTTTTTTTTTTTGGTTTTTCGAGACAGGGTTTCTCTGTGTAGCTCTGGCTGTCCTGGAACTCACTCGGTAGACCAGGCTGGCCTCGAACTCAGAAATCCGCCTGCCTCCGCCTCCCAAGTGCTGGGATTAAAGGCGTGCGCCACCACCGCCCGGCGGATTTTTTTTTTTTTTTTTTTTTTTTTAAATCTAGCAGACACCTGCATTGTCTGGGATGTATGCCCTTTGTAGCAATCTGGCTTCTTCCTTGTTCGCTCTAAGCTCTCCTAATGTCTTACACCTTGATTCTTGAGGTGACATTTTGCTGTATAAATGGAAGATAAGACTCTGACACTCGCTTTGCATCTGGGAAGAAGTGGTTACCGCGGCCTTTGTGGCTCAGGAGGGTGCAGGATAAGAATACATCTTTACATGATTTAGTCCCAAAGCCCATTGTTAAAAAAATAAAATAAAATAAAAAGCTCCTGATAATTTCAAGCTCATATTAAATTTTCTGCCATTCACAGAAAGGACAATTTGGGCAAATAAGTGCTCATTAAAATTTATTTAGAGGGAATATTTTCCATTAGGGTGTTGCATTATTTAAGAAGAAAATAGAAGCCTATGCAAGTACTATATAACGCTCACACCAACATGACATTTCAGATAAATTACATTTAGATAAAGATAAACGTGTTTGGGTTTGGAAGACCAATTGATTCTAGTGGGTACTGTAGTTGCATAATTATAAGCCGGGTTGAAAGAAACTGTTAAACACAAGGATGAGCCCCAAGCAATCCACCAGCCAGACTGGAGAAAATTATCTCGTGTTGCTCTAATTGCTTTTCTTTTTGCTTCAGTGTTGTTTGGAGCTCCACACTGTGGAGTGGGTTTGAGTGTATTGGGATGGATCTGTTGGTGGTGAAGATGGTGGCGGTAATGGCGGTGGCGGCGGCAGCGTGGCGGCGGCAGCATCGGCATCGGTGCAAGGTCCCGCATCCCATCACGCTTAAGGAAACGGGAAGATGATGAGGCCACGAGCATGCGTCTGTGCAGTCTCGGTGCCCACACATTGCTCCGAGGGACCGCATGTTCCACGCACATGTTCTCCTTGCAAACCATTTCATACAGTAAGTTCTGAAGATGCTCATTCTGTGTCTCCAAGTTTTCTCCCTAGATACCCCGGATGCCGTTTTCTCTGTCTCCACCCTCTCTCAGAGTCTCTTAGGTGAAAAGAGAACCTATTGGCTTCCTGTTCTTCCTCAAATATATATTGTTGGCATTTCATCTAGGCTCCGCCCCACGGCTACCTGGCAACAGCCAGGTGTGCCTGAATCACTTCACTATAAAAGGGGGTGCTTGCCCCCTCCTCTCTCCTGTTCTTGCCCTCTTGTCTTCTACCCTTGCTCCTTACCTTCTTCTCCCTCTCGCCCCGTTCCCCTCCCCCCTCTCCACCTGCTCATAGCCCACCTCTGCTACCCTACTCTCTCTTTCTCTCTCTACCTTTTTCTGTCTCTACTCTCTCAACTTCCCTCCCTGTGCCCTAAATAAACTCTATTCTATACTGTTCTGTCCTGTGGCTAGTCCCTCGGGGGAGAGAGGATGCTTCAGCGTGCACCTAAAGACACACCCTCTTCTCCCATGCCATACCGAGCCTCTACCAAACATGTTGCTTTCTTGTTGTTGTTGTTGTTGTTGTTGTTCTCCTCCTCCTCCTCCTCCTGCTCCTCCTCCTCCTCTTCCTCCTCCTCTTCCTCCTCCTCCTCCTTCTTCCTTCTCTTCCTCCTCTCCTCCTCCTCCTCTCCTCCTCCTTCTTCTTTTTCTTCTTCTACAAAACACAACAAATGTTCTACACATAGCTTCATGGTTACGCCCACATGCTTTTCTTTCTCTCCCACAATCTTTTGGAAATCTAACATCTTCCCTCATTCTACCCCTTAGGAGGCATGTGGCTGGCTACTTCTACCTTGATTCTCAATGGCAAGTCTAGGTCCTTTCTTCCTTTCCAACCCTTGCATTATTTACTGAGCTAGCCTAGACTTGAGCACAGCCTGGACAGAGAGAATGTTGCCAACTCATTCATAGACATACACTGCTCAAAGGAGTATAAACTATTATTCGACACTGGTTAAACTATTAATGCCCTAAGTCCTAACATCATTGCTGAAAAGACAGACCTTACGGGGAAATGTCAAAGTTAATGTGGGATAATGAGGGAGTGGTGAGGTGACTCAGTGATTAGGTCACTTACTGCACTTACAGAGGACCTGGGTTGGATCCCAGCATACACGTGGCCTGCAAAAATCTGTAACTCCCGTTCCAGAGGATCAGACACTCTGACCTCTGAGGGTACCAGAAGTACACACAGTATACATGCATACACTTGGATTAAACACAAAATAAACAGATATATTTTATTTTATTTATTTAAATTTTCTTTTTTTTTTTTTTTACTTATTCATTTTACATTCTGCTTAGTGTCCAGGTCCTGGTCAGCCCCTCCCACAATCCTTCCCCCATCCTCCAACGCCCCTTGGTATCATGGGATAACGAGTAGACAATGAAACATGCTTCTGCTGATTCGACAAACATAGATACTGCAGGTTCTGTGTGCGCCAGACTGTGGTACTCCCTGGTCCGTCCTCTCATCTTGCTTCAAGGCTGTAGGTAGGATGAGGTCAACCGTCAGTAACCAGAGCCACACCGTCCAACCCTCCTGTGCTTCCTTCACTCTGTGCCTTTAACGGAATGTTCCCTTCTCCAGTGTTCAGCTGTGTGCGTGATCAACATTTATTTACGTTCCTAAGTGGACGGCGTGCCATGATTGGGAAGTTTTGAATGACAAGTGCTAAATCGGACTCGTGGTTCAAGTAGCACTCAGGGAAGAGTCCTGATAGATTTTTTAAAAATCTTTATGACACTTGTCATGGGGCGAGCACGATCTTCCCCTACCCTGTTCACGTAGGGCTGCCCGCCATGCTTAAGATGCAAAGGATTTGCTTACCCAACTGAAATGCACAGTTTTTGATAAAGTAAAAACAAACAAACAAACAAACAAACAAACTAGTGTTGTTTTCTCTCATCTTCTTTCAAAAATTAACCAACAGCTAGGTAACTTGAAGTTTAGCAGGGATGATTCAAATAAGGCCTGTCGGTTAAAAGGGCTTTTGTTTTATGGGATTGGTTACCTTTTAAAGATCATTCTTCTTCTTCTTCTTTTTTTTTTTTTCTTTTTTTTTTAGGGATTAAACTCGGGCTTTTATATATGTCATGGAAAGAACTCCAGTTTTGCTTTTTAAAATGTTTATTTTTTAATCTGTGTATATATATATATATATATGTGTGTGTGTGTGTGTGTGTGTGTGTATATATATATATATATATATATACACACATACATATACACACATGCGTGTATGTCTGTATTAGTGTAGGCATGTCTTTGTGGACACCTACAAGTGCCAGCAGAAAGGTGTCAGGTGCCATGAAGCTGGATCTACAGGAGGCTGGGAAGCCCCCCTCCCCCACTGTGAGTGCTAGAACCCAAACTGGTCTCCTCTGCAAGAGCATTGAGTGCGGTTTTTTTTTTTTTGCTGCGGAGTAATCTTTCTCACCCATGCCCTTCACTTCGAGAATATTACTTATGTACTTACTTCTGCAAGCCGGGTATTACCCATGTTTAATTCCTCCGGAAAGCAAATTGATTGTCATATGTAGATACAAACTTTTCAGAAAAAAATCATCACAAAGAAAGAAAGAAAGAAAGAAAGAAAGAAAGAAAGAGGAAGGAAGGAAGGAGGAAAGAAAGAAAGAAAGAAAGGAAGGAAGGAAGGAAGGAAGAGAAAGGAAGGAGGGAAGGAGGAAAGAAAGAAAGAAAGAAAGAAAGAAAGAAAGAAGAGAAGAGAAAAGAAAAGAAAAAAGAAAAGAAAAGAAGAATTAGAGTGCCTTATTGTCCCAAGGTAGCTCTGGGAAATCTGAAGTTCTAGACCCAGGGCCTCTGCTTGATCACTCCAGACTCCATGACAGTAGCTGAGTACTTCTCACATTTATATATTGCCTCTGTGCTGGCTGATCTAGGTTGTCCAACTTTGACCATCTAGAATCAACTAAAACGCGAGCCTTGCAGGCACACCTGTGAGGGGTAGTCTCCATTCGATTCTTTGAGGCAGGCAGGGCCACCCTAAAGGCGGCAGCCCCGAGAGAAGGACACTCTGCTTTTGTCTGCTTGCCTTAACTTTTACCGACAAGTCCATCTATCCACCCATTACTGTGGCATTCCTTCACCGGTATTAGAACCAGTCTCTTTGGGATTTCCAAATAGAATGAAGACCACAAGCTCTCCAGGAATCCTCCGAGGGCTTCAAGGCCAGATTGAAACTGCCGAATCAATCGTTGAACCTGTGGTCTGAGCAATTACTGGATTCAAGACCTCCTCAGTGTGAGACAGCGATTGCTGGATTACCTGGACCACAGCTTGTAAGCTGATCTAATAAACCCCTATGTATTCTTTCTATCGGCTTGGTTACTTTTAAGGACCCTAAGCAATATGTCCATCTTCCTCTAAACCTGGCTTTGTGTTCTCATGTTCTGGCACAGAGTTCGGCGAGGAGACAAGAGGAAACTTTCTAGTGTTCCCGTAGGCTCCTTAAGTGGCACATTTTCCTGATGATGCCGTAGGACATCTTTAGATACCTATATTTTCTGGCTTATGTCCTGGTATATGTTTAGTTTTCATTTAAAAATCTTAACTTTAAGACTCAGCGCAGGCTAACTCTGTCCTCACACGAGCCTCTCGTTAAAGTCAAGCACTGTTTACTTTATTCTCGGGAAGCTGTTATGCTTAGTTCTACGGCAGAATTTGACATTCATCCTTGGTAAGATTTAGCATCGTTGCACTCATTGTAAATGCAGACAGGGTAGGGGATAGGAAAGAAACAAGACAGGTAAGTGCGTGCTCTTATTTGTAACAAGTTTTATTTCTCTTCAGTCTGAGGTTTTTCTTTTTTGCGGGGGTGGTGGGGTGGGGGAGTTGGTTTGGGTTTTTTTTTTTTTTTTTGAAAATGTATCTTTTAATTTTTAAGTAGTTAGGAACGCAAATGCAAAGGCTTAATGTTAGAGTGTGAGTTTAATGTGTGTGAAGTCCTGGCTTTAAGGTCTAAGGCCCTCCAACCCCTCTAGGGAAAAACAAAAAAACAAAAACAAACAACAACAAAAAACAAACAAACAAACAACACCTAAAGGAAAATGGGGAAACTGTTGTACACAGAACTGTGAAGGCGACTCTGGTAGGTATGGCAGCCTTCACACCTACTAATGGCCACTCCCCGGATTTGCCAATCCCACAGGATCTAGGTTGATTATAGAACGGGACGTTTCTTCATAGAGGCCAGGAGTGATGGGAGAGGGTTATTTGTTTTCAAGCACGATTACTGATCTTTGAAATGTTTAAACCACCAGATCATTTAGTTGAGATCCTGAAAGAGCGAATGTCATATTGGTAATAATGTGCATTTGGCTAAAAACTGAAATAAGGCACACTTAACATAATCTACTAGTGGGCTCTCCTTGACTGATAATGATTGGGCTGGAGAGGTGGCTCAGCAGGGAAGAGCACTGACTGCTCGTCCGAAGTTCCTGAGTTCAAATCCCAGCAACCACATGGTGGCTCACAACCATCCGTAGAGAGATCTGATGCCCTCTTCTGGTGCCTGAAGACAGCTACAGTGTACTTACATAAAATAAATCTTAAACAAAAAAAGAAAGAATGACCTATTAGCTGTTTTTTTTTTTTTAAAAAAACAATTACTTAGGCTATTCTTAGACTTTTTTTTTTTAAATTATGGGTACGTGTGTGTCTGTTGAAGCATGTTCATATAAATGTAGGTCCCCTGGAACTGGAGTTGTAAACCATTCGATGTGGGTACTGGGAACTGATCTCAGGTATTCGGTAAGAATAGTATGAGCTCTTACCCTCTGAGCCATCTGTTTCCGCTACTGTTTTAGGGGAAACAAGCTATAATAACGTCTTATCCATAACAGCTCATGTAGTTTAGCAAGGCTACCACAGAAAAAACAGCAAGAACAATTGTCTAATGACAAAGTAGCTGAAAAGGAGAAGCTGGCAAACGTGGAATTTAGAGACCCGGATAATATTTGACAATAGAACAGCAAACAAATGGAAATTTTTACTGAGAAATGATGACCTTACAAAGTGGTATCAAGACCAAATGACTGTCCTAAAAAATAAAAAAAAAAATACCCAATGGTATTTGATGTAAGAAAACTCAGAGGAAGGAATTAACCACAGAATGGACACAATATAAAGGATTTGTAAATATGATCAATTCAGAGTAAACATCAAGGCGTCTAAAGAGTAGAGAATAATGAACAGTGGGACGTGAAGCCTCCCGTGTGAACAGGAAGACCGGAGGGGGAACGTTTTCAACTGTAGACTGGATACTTACGAAACCCTGAGAGCATGGGAAAACCCAGAAATCAACACTTGAAAAAACTAAGAGCCAGGACTCCAAATCCGATGGCAGATGTTGCTTTACTGATCAAGTTCCTCCATGAGGTCTGGAGAGACGGCTTATTGGCTAAGGCCACTTGTTCTCTCAAAGGAGACTGGGTTAGATTTCTATGACCCACAGGACCTCTCACAACTGTCTGTAACTGCAGTTCCAGGTGATACAGAGCTCTCTTCTGGCCTCTGCAGGAATTGGACACACATGTGCATAGATAATATACACAGGAAAAGTAAAAGAAAAAATCTATTTTAAAACACATAAAAATAGATATATAAAAATATAAAAGGAATCCCAATGAACACCGATTCAAATAAATTCAAAACATGTCATGCCCGGGCACATTATATTTAACTGATAAAGTCCAAAGATGGGGGGAGGGGAGGGGGAGGGAGGGGGAGGAGGAAGGAGAGGGAGAGGGAGGGGGAGGGAGAAGAAGAAGAGGAGGAGGAAGAGGAGGAGGAGGGAAGAAGGAGGAGGAGAGGAGGGAGAGAGGAGAGGAGAGGAGAGGAGAGGAGAGGAGAGGAGAGGAGGAGGGGAGAAGGAGGAGGAGGGGAGGAGAGGAGAGGAGAAGAGAGGAGGAGAGGAAAGAAATACCAGTTTGAAGGGAGCAAGAATAAAACTGACAGGTAATTTTCTAAACAGTATAAAAAAATAAGAAAGTGAATGGAATATTTATAGAACCCAAACTAAAAATGTCTACAAATTTACAATGCTGTTTAACAAAATAATGTTCAAAAATGAAAACCAAATAGAAACATTACTTACAACAAAATAATGAGATTTTAGCACTGATATATTCATCCTCTCCATGTGGAATACCAACGGGGGCTCCACTAGCTTAAAGGAAATAATTTCAGTTGGGAATGTCAGCCTGTAAAAATAAATAAATAAATAAAAGACCCATGAGTAAGAAGACCGAGAAAAAAGAATCAAGATCGCTAACAACTGGAGAACCAAATTCCCAGAGAAAATAACAGCGACAGCCTAAAGCCATTAGGACAAGTGGATTTAAACTTTTGGTGCCCACAAGCGTAACTTAAGAGATGGAGGAAGTTTGGTTCTCCGCTCAGTGAGCACAAGAACAAACTCCCAAAAGAAGAAGAGAGGCTGAGTGTATTATAACGTAAGTGCCGTTTGGTGGGAAGGAGCTGCCGTGAGATTGTCCTGAAGAGGAAGATGCATCAGGGAACAGGAGCTGAAGGAGAAGGAGTACGGGCCTGCAGGCCCTCCGTGTTGCCATACCGCAGGCCACACAGTAAGGACAGTGTGCATCTTCATATTACAAGAGGACACGGTATGGCCAACGTGGAGTGTTGTGATACTGTCAAATTCAGTGACGTCACAATGGGGAATTGTGTCACGATGGGATCGGTAGTGCCAATGAGCACTGTGATGTCACAGGGGCAAGTTGTGATGTCACGATGAGGCATTATGTAATAACAAAACATTATTATTATTATTATTATTATTATTATTATTATTTCACAGTGGTAACTTGTGATACCAAATGAGCATTGTGCAGTTGTCAGAATGGCACACTGTGATGTTCAGAATTGATAAGGCACCATAGAACCACGGGGCATTGTGAAGTAACAGCGACAGATTCTGAAGTCACGTGCATTATTATGATGTCAAGCCAAAGTATTGTGATGCACCCTGGTGCCCTCAAAGGCCATCCATTGTGATAGCCAAATTGAGCATTGCAATGTGATACTTTATGAAGTCACAATGGGGACATCAGCAGTGTGATGTCACAAGGAGAGCATTGTCATGCCAGTGGGCATAGTTGAGTCATAGGTGACAGTGTGGTGTCACAATGGAGCATTTGATGTTACCTTGGAGCATTGTGGTATCACGATGGATGCTGTGCTGTCAGCGGGGCACTTTGAAGTCTCAATGGGGCATTGTACCATAACAAGGGAGCATTGTAGTCTGATGATGTGGCCTTGTGACGTCACAAGTAGGCATTGTGGTGCCCCAAGTGATAATGCCATAGGGCATATTGTCGTGGTGAAACGCAGCAGCGCTATAATGAACATTGTGATGTATCCAGGTAGCCGTTTGGGATCACAAGGGCAATTGCTATCAGGGTGCATGATGGTTTCACCATGGCGGACTGTGCTCCCTTGATGTGGTGCCGTAAAGGGAATTGTTACATCAAAATGGAGACTGTGGTATCACATTGCTAGGAGACACCACCTCCACGTAAAACGGGACTGGGTCTCTAAAGGGAACAAGGAAAAAAACTTCCCTTCGAAGCCGGAGAGCAAGGGGATTCCTGACTCTTACAGGCTTTCACGGGGTTGGGCAAGCTTCATCCCACACGATCTAGCTTGGTCTGGTCTACATGCCAAAGGGCATGAAGGCACGCAAACTTAATCTTGGCAGCTGCAACCGGGAGGGTCTGCAACACAGCGTACTCCTTATAGCCTGGTTATAGAGGCACCCAGAGAGAGCCCCCTCCTGCAAGAGAGAGCTGCAGTCTGGTATGGCCTGATTCTTGGGAGAGGAGGAGAGACAACTGCAGGGCCTAGGATATAACAGAAGGGCTATAAAATAGGTGGAAATATAGATAAGATACATAGTAAAGTCAAAGCCCTCTGAGAGGGAGGACCAAACAGTTATCTTTTCTGCTGTGGGAAGAGATACCTTGAGATGTGCCAGGGATCTGGAAGGTTTTGTTTACACTCTCTCTCAATCTCTCTCTCTCTCTCTCTCTCTCTCTCTCTCTCTCTCTCTCTCTCTGTCTCTCTCTGTCTCTGTCTCTGTCTCTGTCTCTCTCTCTCTCTCTCTCTCTCTCTGTGTTTTGGGGGAGGCACCTTCTTTTCAGCTCACCATGTCCACTCTTGGTTGGACCCCCTCATGAGCATATGAGAACTTTGTCTCCGACTTTTCCTCCCTAGAATGGGCGTCTGACAGTCTTTTCTCCGATGCTGATTTCGTGCCCTTTCTACCACAGACTTCAATTAATCAGTATGGCATGTAACAAATTAGTGTATGTGTATAATAAAAATTAGGGCACATTTATTTTTCTCTTTTTAATTATCTGCTATCTGGACAAGTTATCTTTCAACACCATCCTTTTCATGAGTTTATGTATGTTGGGCAATATGTTGTTACCATGTAACTCTAGCTGGCCTTGAACCCGTGATTCTTGGGGCCTCCTAAGACTGGGATGATAAGTGTGTGTCTCATGACTGATACTGAACACCCTCTCTTTCCCCTTCCATTTCCTTCCTCCCCATTTCCTATTTCCTCCCTTCTCTTCCTTTTTCTTCTACCCTCTTTCTAACTGTCTTCATGTCCAGTGTTAAGGATCCAATCCCAAACCTGTTCCGGACATGTTACATAGGAATCGTGCTACTGATCTATTTTCTCAGGTCAGATCCATTTGTTGTATGACAGGATTTCTCTTTAGTCTTTTTGATTTCCTTTTGGTGACACTGTACAAAGGTAACCTTCATGTTAAAGACAGTAAACGACAAATAAAACGTGTCTGTAAAAGTATCTTTTATTCTCTTGCTACTGCTTTAGCCTGCCAACCTAGGCCCAGTCCTGGAAGAGTCGAGCCCCCACACAGTCTTATTATCTAGGCCGAGAATGTTTTCAGCCTCTGTGACTTGCTGCTGAATAAGCGTCCCCTTTCTTCTCGCTCATCTCCAGCTGGCTGGCTGACCTCAGATGTTCTGTCTCAAATTCCTCTCCGAGCTGACTGATCAAATCTAGCTTCTCTCTCTTGGCCTCTCCTGATGCTCTGTTTGGCCTGTGACTGAATCTGGCAATCCGTTCTAATCTTCTGGCTCTTTGTCATTCTCTGGCTCGTTCCCACTTCATCTGTGTCTAGCTTGTTTTCTCTCTGTAACCTCTCTATAACTATTCTGGTAAAACTTCTCTCTCTCTCTCTCTCTCTCTCTCTCTCTCTCTCTCTCTCTCTCTCTCTCTCTCTCTCCACCCCCCCACTGGCCTCTTAAGCAGCTTCCCTTTCCCGTCTCTTGTTGTGAGAGTTGGGCATATTCTAGTCTGTCAAATCTTTCTCTGATTCATCACTTTTTCTGCCACTCGATTAGACATCACTTTCAAACACGGCTGCTTCCTTCTACAAACTAACTCTACCCTCATTGATTGTTTGGGTTTAAAGGTGTGTAGTAAGGGTGTTATTCTAGCCAGAGAGATTGAAAGAGTGTGTGGCCCTCCCTTCTCCTCCACGAGGACAAAGGGATCAGAGTCAAAGAAAAGGGTCTGGATGGCCAATGAATAGGACAGAAATGACTATGGGATCAGCTTCAGAGAGGCAGTTCAACCTTAAGTGGGGAGAGTCAAAGGTTTTATAGTTTGGGGGGAAGGGAGTAGGGATTTCTAGGGTGGGCAATGATCATTGGGTCTGAATGTGTCATTTGCATGAAGAGGCATTCCAGACATCCCAGGTACTTCCTGGACAGGTCCTTATTGGGAGATGAGAAGCTGAACCTGTAATCTAACCAAGGCTACATGAGTGACATTTCACAGGAAATTGGTGTGGGGGTGTCAAGCTCCCCAGATAAGGTCAGAGAAGGAGAAGCCCTGCTGTTAAAAGGGGGTCCTTCATTTTGTATGGAGTTCAAGAGAGCTGTCCAGACAATGGTAGAATGCAACCTTAATTAGCAGGGTTTCTCCACAGGTATGTGCTAAGGGTGAGTCACACCACAGTTAGAAAGAGTTATTTTCAGTAAATAACACAATCTTGGTGGGGGTTTGAAGCATGATCAAATATCCTGCAATGACACTCTTCTTCAGGTCAACTTTTATTAAGGCATGTGGGGTCTGTCCGGGCAGCAGCTGGGCTGTGTATACATTTTACCATTCCTGTGACTGATTTCCATGGCGATCAGCTTTGAATTCTCCCAGATGTACCTGTGGTTGGGGTGGGGATGGGGTTGGAAGGCTGTTCTTCTCTTCCTCGTTTCACTGTCAACCTGAGTCAGAACCACAAAGACAGTCTTCACAGGCACTGGTGCCCTTCTCCTTCAAGTGGCAGACAATTACTCTGTGGTGAGTGATGCCCACTGGCACGGCGGGAGTGCTGAAGAGGCTCTCCAGTTTCCCTTTCAAGCCTCAGTCTCAGGCTGCTACCCTGGGTCTCAGTATTGTTTTGATTAGTTGTAAGAATATGGGTTTCTGCTTCCAGACATGGATCTTCCTTTCCCATATTATGTCCTGGATCCCAGCCTATGATCTGGGCTTGATGGTTTTAGCTGCTCCTTTTCCAAGAGCTTAAGTTTGTTCTCCAGGGGTTGGATCCAGAGGGCATTGACAGTGTGGTTCTAGGTTTCTAAGTCCCTGAGTAATTTAGAGTCACACAGTTGTAGTAGAAGCTGGGACAGCCCTTGATTGCTGGGCAGCAGGGGAAGGGAATTCAGGGAAGAAGTACGGGATTCCAAGTGATGGGTTTATAAAAGAGAGAAAAGGGTTTAGGGAATGGTATACGGCCATGTGGGGGGAAGGGGGTGCCTAGGCGGGCCCATGCCCAGACACCTCTTCCCCTCTGAGGGACCAGGTGCACATAGACATTGTATAGAATAGAGTTTATTCAGGGCAGAGGATGGCGTTATTGATGTAGTGGAGAAGAGAGAGAGAGAGAGAGAGAGAGAGAGAGAGAGAGAGAGAAGAGGGGAGGGGAGGGGAGGGGAGAGAGAGAGAGAGAGAGAAGAGGGGAGGGGAGGGGAGGAGAGGGGAGGGGAGGAGAGGAGAGGAGAGGAGGCCGGCCATGACCATGTGGAGAGAAGAGGGAGGGGAGGAGAGCCCAAAAGGGGCAGAGAGGTGAGAGCACCAAGAGGCAAGAGTGGAGAGAGAGAGAGAGAGAGAGAGAGAGAAGGGGCAAACAGCCCCTTTTATAGTGGGCCAGGTCTATGGGGCGGAGCATACCTGGCTGTTGCCAGGTAATTGTGGAGCTTAGACAGAATACTAACACCAAGGATATAGAGAAGAGAGGTGTCTGCCACCTTTGAATGAAATGGCCTCCCTAGGCTCAGACATTTGAAAGTTTGGTTCCTATTTGGAGGTGGTTGAGCGTTTGGTAGGTGGGGTTTGCAGGAAGAACTATGGCTCCGAGGGCAGGCTTCTGGTGGCTATAGTCTCTTCTCGCCTGTACTTCACTCTTTCTGTGTCATGTAGTTTAAGACTTGAGTTCTCAGTTTCCTGCTCCAGGCACCCGCTGCCACGCCTCTGTGCCGAGATGTACTACTCTGTGACCATAAACCCAATAGACTCCTCTGTAAGTTAGTTACGTTGGTCATGGTGCTTTTTCATAGCCTCTGATGTCCCGTGACCTGAGACCTGTGAACTTTCCCCCAGGAAAGCAAATGAGCACGGGACCTTTCATTCTCTTGGGACGCTGGGGAATCTGGTAGCGGATTAGAGATTGACAGACAGGCTTTGGAGGCTGAGGGGGGCGTGCCATATTCTTTACAGAAAGAGAGACAGCTGTGGGTGGGTGTGCTCACAGCAGCAATGGGGTCTGGAGCATGACACCTCCAGGATGACTTTCTGTATGACCTTGACCTTTCTATAGGACCCTGACTTTCACTTACTCAACCGGGTGGCTTACATGCCTTAAAGAAATGACTTTTCTGCTCAATGCAAATTCCTGTCTCCAACAAGCCTTCTTATTTGCAGACTCTGATGAGGGAAAAGATCTTCGGCCAACCTCACCATGGAATTATTGTCCTCCTTTATACGCCCTTCCTGCAACCAGGGAGGTTGTGCAGGTGAGTTTTAACTCTCAGCTTGATACAACGGGGAGTCTCCTGGTAAGAGTCCTAATGAGGAAATCTCTGGATCATATTGGTCTATGGGGATTGTCTTGATGGCTAACAGATAGGGGAAGACCCACCTGCCACTTCGAGGGCTGTGCCTTGAATTGTATAAACCTGAAACAAGGAGAGCTGCCCAATGTGGTGGTTGGAATACACTTGGCCCAGGGGGTGGCACTATTAGGGGGTGTGGCCTTGTTGGAGGAAGTGTGTCACCATGGGGGTGGGCAACGAGACCTTCCTCCTAACCATGTGAGAGCCAGTCTTCTCCTAGAGGCCTTTGGATGAAGAGGTGGAACTCTTAGCTCCTCCTGCACCATGCCTGTCTGGATGATGCCATGCTCCTGCCTTGATGACAATGGACTGAGCTTCTGAACCTGTAAGCCAGCCCCAATGAAATGTTGTCCTTGGTCATGGTGTCTGTTCACAGCAGTAAAACCCTAAGATAGCCAAGCATAGGTACCAAACATGAAAGGAAGGAAAGAAGGAAGGAGGCAAGGGTGTGTTTATTATTCTCTGCTCTTGACTGCGCGTGTGATATGATATTCTGCTTTAATTCCATCTTGACACCCTCAAATGAACCTGTAAGCCTCATGGACCCCTTTCTTCCCTGAGTTGCTTATTTTCAGGGTACTTCATCACAGCAAGGAAAGTGAACACAGGATAAACTCCAGAGCCAGGCAATGCTGGGTTTAAATGGTTTCTTCTTTGGGGATTGGAGGGGATGGGGAGCTATGGCCATAGCTCCATGCTGTTGGTAAATTCTTAGAACAAGGCACTTATTTCACGATTCATCAAATTTTACTTTCTTTCAGAGTGAATGTTGAGTCCTTTAGGTTTCCTCGTGGAAACTTCGTAATCTGTGCGTTACACTTGGAAGAGAAAGTCTCCGTTCCAAACCTTGACAGACACAATCCTTCGCACTCATTATCAAGTTACTCTGACACGAACCACACTGGCCGGGTTTTCTGGGGGAAGTCATTCTTTGTAAGCTTTATCTTGAGGTCTAAACTCATAATAAGTACTTTTAAAAAATTCTGAAGGGTAGGGTATCGGTCACAGGGGATGGAGACTTTCTTTTGTCACAGTGGCAACCTTGGCTACTCACATGATAGCCATCTCTCTGCAGTTCTTTATTTCCTTTTGTTTTTAAAGCCAAATTTTATTTGGGTGTATGCTGATGTGTTTTATAAAAAGAAAGAGACCAGATATATTTGGTGGCCTGGTATGGTGTTGGGGAAGGGGGTGCCTCTGTGGGCCCATGCTGAGGTATCCCTTCTCCTTGAGGGACCAGCCACAAGATAGTAGAGTATAGAATAGAGTTTATTCAGGGCATGGGGAGGAGAGTTGAGGGAGGAGAGACAGAGAAAGGCAGAGAGAGAGAGAGAGAGAGAGAGAGAGGAAGAAGAAGAAGAAGAAGAAGAAGAAGAAGAAGAAGAAGAAGAAGAAGAAGAAGAGAAGAAGGAGGAGAAGGAGGAGAAGGAGGAGAAGGAGGAGAAGGAGGAGAAGGAGGAGAAGGAGGAGAAGGAGGAGAAGGAGGAGAAGGAGGAGAAGGAGGAGAAGGAGGAGAAGGAGGAGAAGGAGGAGAAGGAGGAGAAGGAGGAGAAGGAGGAGAAGGAGGAGAAGGAGGAGAAGGAGGAGAAGGAGGAGAAGGAGGAGAAGGAGGAGAAGGAGGAGAAGGAGGAGAAGGAGGAGAAGGAGGAGAAGGAGGAGAAGGAGGAGAAGGAGGAGAAGGAGGAGAAGGAGGAGAAGGAGGAGAAGGAGGAGAAGGAGAGAGAAGGAGGAGAAGGAGGAGGAGGAGGAGGAGGAGGAGGAGGAGGAGGAGGAGAAGAAGAAGAAGAAGAAGAAGAAGAAGAAGAAGAAGAAGAAGAAGAAGAAGAAGAAGCCGGCCATGAGTGTGTGGAGATGGGGGGAAGGAATCAGGAGAGGGTAAGGAGCAGGAACAAGAGTATGAGAGAAAGAGAAGCAAGAGAATGAGAGAGCAAGGGAGAGAGGAAGGATCAAGCAGCCCCTTTTATAGTGAGTCAGGCACACCTGGCTGTTGCCAGGTGACTGTGGGGCGGAGCCTAGACTAAATGCCAACATATACATTCTTTCTTCAGTCATCAAACTCTTCCTATTCACTCTTGCACAGGAACAGATGTCTTGTCACCCCCGTAGGGTCTCGACAATAGGCCAAAGTAAGGAATCCACCCAGGTTTGACCTGGAGAGCCAGCGAGTTTACTGGGAGCAGGAGTGAGAGGTTCCTTCCAGGAACAGACAGTCCATCGTCACCACAGAGTTCTACCCCACTGTAAATGCTAAGTGCATAGAAGTTACTCCATGGAGTTCCACAGTCAGTTAACTTCCTATTTCCTGTAGGCTGTAGCATTGCTGCAGATTTGCAGTAGCTAATGCTGGGCGGATTTTGACAGGAACCCCACAGAGACGCATCGTCTATGGATTCTGAGCTGGACAGCTTGTGAGGCCACACCCACCGGGGAAGTGAGCTGACATCAAAGCGGGGTGCTCCGGACACCCACTCCTCCCACTCCCCACCCCTTCCTTGCCTCCTACCAGGCATCAGAGAGCCTGGCTGTAGCTCCTTGCTGTGAACCTCCCTCATTCTAAGACCTCAGAAGAAGAGGCTCTCTCCTCTGCCCTGTGGGCTCCAAGTCTTTTTCACAGACCCCACCAAGCTGTCTGAATCACTCTCCTCAGAGCCCTGCCATACTTTTACCCTCTACCTGCCTTCTGTCTATGGCCTTTATAGCTGTTCTAATAAACCCTCGAGCCCCCAGTAATCTGTGCCAGCATCTCCCTGAACCACAAACTCCCCACAGCAAAACCTAACAGGAGCCGGCTGGCAGGAGGGAGACACAGCTAGACTCTCAGGTGAGGACCCTGCTAGTGTCTCCTCATCTTTTCATCTTCCGTTGCAAAGTGTGAACAGCTCCATCTCCATTGTCATATTCGAAACCATTTATTGTGTCATTTTACTTATTTTATTGCCATGGTTACTGGACCGGGGTTATCTCCACTCCAAAATGCCCATGGGGTGATCATGGTGTGCCTAAAAGAAAAAGACAGGTGACACTTATGTACAGAAATAAGGTTGGGGAAAAAATCACTGCCATGGAAGGGTGTGTGTTAGCTGAGAGAGAGAGAGAGAGAGAGAGAGAGAGAGAGAGAGAGAGAGAGAGAGGAGGTTGAGAGGGTGAGAGGGAGACGGAGAGAGGGAGAGAGGGAGAAGGAGAGGGAGGGAGGGAGGGGGAGAGAGAGAGAGAGGAGGTTGAGAGGGTGAGAGGGAGACGGAGAGAGGGAGAGAGGGAGAAGGAGAGGGAGGGAGGGAGGGGGAGAGAGAGAGAGAGAGAGAGAGAGAGAGAGAGAGAGAGAGGAGTTGTATTGTGAGAGGCATTGTAATTATTTATTCTTTGGTGAAAACATAGTAACAATAGCCCTTTGTCTTTTGCTGAATTTTTTCTGCCTTCTTCTTCATCTTAAAAACAAAACAAAACAAAAACCCTTTACAATATTTGTGCAGCCCGTGCTGGGCTTCTTGTCCAAGCAGTCTTCAATTCTATAATCAAGAGTGTGCACATCACATACCTGATCGCCGGGCCCCTATTGACAACAGACACGGAAGTAGCTAGTATGTATCCTAGCAAAGCAGTGAGAGAGGAAACAGCCAGCTCCTCCGTGGTGATGTTGTAAAGACACTGAAGTACACTAAGACACCCGGGAACAGGATATGAAAGGCAACATTAGAAAGGTACTGGAATCCGATTTAATTTTTATTAGTTATCGTGTTTGCTTCAAAATTACAATCTTAGTAGGAAATATACATGGAATACAAAAGTATCTCTTCTTCAACCCTAGACTAACTTAAGCTTGCACGTCAGTCTCCCTAGAAGCAACTGCCACTTGGAAGGCACCAGCCCTCTTTCAGCTTCTTTGTCATATACATCAAGGAATTTAAAATAGACTTAGCAACTGACTTGAGGACAAATTGACTGGAGCTTGAGAGGGGGAAAAATGCAGGAAGCTGGAGATATACTTGGCAGCTGCCAGGGAGAGAGGCTGGATCAGAAAAAGAGAGAGAGAAAAAAAAATAGTGCTTTATGAACCAGAGGTCAAGCAAGCACAACGGGATGAGCCGTCAGCAGCTGCATGGAGCACGGAGAGCAGGGAGGGGGGCACGATGGATGCCAAGAGTATCAAGGCAAGCCGCCTTAGGATGTTGGCTAGTGTCCAAAACCGAGAGAGAGGGAGAGGGGAAAGAATCCGGAGAGCAGCGGGCTCAGGATGAACATCTGTAAATAACTGCATTGTGGGAGGAGCTCCTGGGATATGCGGATGCTAGGAGGTAGCTCCGCCCCCCATCCCCGCCCACATGCCCCCTGCTTCTGGGGCTTCTCATCTCATCTTTGGGTGTGTCATATTTATTCCTACTTTCTGGTGTCAGGTGGGATTTTCTCTTTATCAAAGGTGGGTTTGCCCTTGCCTGGGCAAGAGCTTCACCAAAGGGTATTACAAAGTGCTGACCGAGACATTAGTAAAAAGGTGTCTCAAAGTCTAAGGAGGGGGGCAATTGTAATTCTTTCCCCTTTACCTGGCTGGCGCTGGTTTTCACCTACAAAATTGTGGGTGGCCAGAGACACGAGATTGGGCTCTGGAAGCAGATTTTGTTCATTCTCTCAGCAGCGACTACTTTATTCCTTTGCATTTAAGTTGCAAATATATCTTAATGTCCGTGCCGTTTTCTTTGACCAGATGAAGCTCTACTGTAGTTTATGGCTTCCACGTGATTTCTTCCTGGTTTCATTTGAGCGTCTTTAAGGTTATATTTTCAGGTCTGTATTGCAGCACATGTTTGTGTGCAGGTGGAAGGAAGAATACTCAAGAGGCCACATTTGCGTATCCCTGGGACTGATCCAGCGATATAGACTTTGACAGTAGGACTCTGCATCCAGACTCTCTGCCTGTCTGAGTTTTGACTGATGTCACCATTGTCACCTGCAGCAGCCTTGATAGTACATAGCCACTGTTAATGACGGGCATTGTGTTCCAGACTCTCCTCGGTTCCCTGGTCCCTGCGGTCTCTATAGAAAGAAGTCAGAGGTGACTGTAAAGAGGGTCATAGGTAATAGAAGACTGACAGAGCTTATGATACTATACGGTTCTATACTACGAGTGCGGACCATGACCAAAGGGACCATTACCAAGATACAGACTCTCGAGGGGTGAGTATGGACAATGGCCAGAAGGACCAGTGGGCTAGTCCTGCACGTTTCGGTGGACTTTATACTATTTCTAAAGTCACTAGAACAGACAGCTTTCCTGAGGGGTGTTTCCTTGTTCAGGGGATTGACAGGTCCATTTAGACTAACTCCTAAGGGACAGGGACAATAGTAAGTCTTTGTTCCTTACCTGAAAGCTTGGCTTAGATAGTAATCTTATGACCTTCTGTCAGTTCAGAATGCCATCTCTTTATCCGGGCCCAGAGATGTGACTTAGATATCATCCTTTTGGGCAGTGATCGTGTAAGAGAACAGATTAAAAAAGCTTAAGAAAAAAAAGAGAACAAAAATGAATTTATAATACTTACCTGGCAGGGGAGATATGATCAAGAGAGGGGTGGTTTTTCCAGCAGGAAAAGTTATCCATTGCACTCCTATATGCTGGCCCTTTGCAACTTCCCTAAATGTGGGAGCCTCAGCTACATCACTTGTGGGAGCGGGGGCGGGGGGGGGGGACGGGACTGCATTTCTGTGCTCCCCTAAAGCATACATTTATAAAAATGGCCATGCCCGGAGCAAGTGACCATTCCCTGATGGGTCTCAGCAGAGCCCAGCTATCCTGCCTTCCTCTCTTTGTCCAATCTGTAGCTTTTTTTTTTTTAACGGAGTGTTTTGGATATTAAGAAGCGACGCTGTGGCACCCCCTTTCTTTATCCTTTTTATAGGTCTTCACTTGTAAAAATTAGTTTATTAGGAGCGACACGGGAGGCGAGGCCAGAATCGATTTTCTTTTTTAAAGATTTATTTTGTTTCTTTTATGTATATGAGTACACTGTGGCTGTCTTCAGACACACCAGAAGAGGGCATCAGATCCCATTACAGATGGTTGTGAGCCATCAGGTGGTTGCTGGGAATTGAACTCAGGACCTCTGGAAGAGCAGTCATTTGGGTTAAAATGGTGACCTGCGCCCAGCCAGGGCTTTGGGCCGCTGGGCAAGGCGGGATGGGCAAGTTTGGTTGCATGTACCCCACGCCGCCACTGGGCGGGCGTCTGGCTGTGAGAAGCAGCAGGACCCTGCTCCCAGGGGTGGGGAAGGGCAGTCTGGGGTGCTAGGTGAACCGGCAGGGCCAGGCTTGTGGGTCCCTGGGCCGCGCGGAGGCTGGGGACAACAGGTTCTCGGTCTTGGGCACCACAGATGCCACTGGACGATGTGGAAGAGCTGAGAACAGGGTAGGGGTCCGCGGGGCTGGATCTAGCCCCGGGCCGAAGGGGAAAGAGGGGAAGGAGAGCTCTGGCTGGTTCCTTCGGGGACAAGTGTCCTTCACTAGATCAGGTGGGCTGCTGTCTGAGCAGAGTCTGTGTCTGGATGCGCAGAGAGGTTTCCTGCAGGAGGTGCAGCTCTTTAGAGGAAGACCCGCCCCATTCCTCCAGCACAGCGGATCCAGAGGAGAGGAGGCCGTCCATGGTTTTAAAGCGTTTATTGTTGGTGGAGAGCTGTGATGATGAGTGAAAAGTAGAGGCCGGCCTTGGCCACGTGGAGAGAGGGGGAGGGGAAAAGAGCCCACGAGGGCAAGAGAGAAGGAAGCAAGCGGGAAGTAGCAGGCAAGAGAGTAAGAGAGGCAGAAGGGGGCAAGCCGCCAGCCCCTTTTATAGTGGTCCAGGCCTACTTGGCTGTTGCCAGGTAACTGTGGGGGTGGAGTCCAGACAGAATATCTAGAGCTTGGGGCGTTGCCCTGTGTGACTGATGACCACAGAATTATGGAGCTGGGGGCCTCCTGTCTGGAACCTAGTGTCTGGGAGCGTGGCAAACGGCCTTCTGTCCATTGCAGACTTATCTGGTGGGTCTCCGGGGCTTAAACCTAGTTTGATCAGAAAACAGGCTGCCTTTCATGGTCCCACCCAGTCAGTGCTCTTAACCGCTGAGCCATTTCACCAGCCCCAGAACTGATTTTCAAGAAAAGATAGAGCATGCCTCTGTCCTACAGTATTTCAGGTCTAAGAATATGCTGGGGGAAAAAATCTGATTAGTTCAGCTTTCTCCTACCCATACCTCTTCAAGGCCCTGAAACCATTTTCTTTTGGAAAATGGAGGATTTCTTTTTCCTTTCCTTTCCTTTCCTTTCCTTTCCTTTCCTTTCCTTTCCTTTCCTTTCCTTTCCTTTCCTTTCCTTTCCTTTTCTTTTCTTTTCTCTTTTCTTCTTTTCTTTTCTCCTTTCTTTTCCCTTTCTTTCTTTCTTTCTTTCTTTCTTTCTTTTTCTTTCCCTCCCTCCCTCCCTCCTTCCTTCCTTCCTTCCTTCCTTCCTTCCTTCCTTCCTTCCTCGTCTTCCTCTTCCTTCCCCTCCTCCCCTCCCCCTCCTCCTTCTTTTGAGATGGAGAGCTTTAGCTCATTTACCTGAATTCTGACTCGAATAAAACCATGTTCTAGCCGCTGGTTTTGGTAGAGCTCGGGGGTGGTAGGCTAGGACTTGGTGACAGTCACGGCCCTGGCATTGCAGTTCTTGGCTTCACACAATGTTAGCTGTGAAGGAGAGAGGTCCAGTCACGATGATTTCAAGTCTGTTTGTGTCAAGCCAGTGACCTCATCATCTAAACACAGGAGCGACAGACAGTGTGTGTTTTCCAGAAAACAGAAAAAGCAAACTAGTAAGTAGTTTTGGGAAAGGCATTAGATTTTCTATGTGCATGCCCTTTGACATAGCAGTTCTATTTCCAGAAACCTAGCTTACGGAAATAATTACACAGATGGACAAAGATATATCATAAGGAAGGCAGATACAGCATTACTTACAATCTTGAGGAATTGGAGACCACTAAATGTCTGGCAAAAGGCAATTGGTTAAATGAATTATGAGAGAGAAGGCACTATGCACTTGAGAAGAGGTATTTAATATGTCAAATGACTACCACGCTCCGGGAATATATGTTCAAAGATCATAAACCCTAAAATCCAATGCTCTTAGTTTCAACCACCTCCAAGCAGTCCTATAAACACTTGCCCAACAGCAGAGGACTAGAGTCTAACAAACGATCCTATAAAACACAGGATTTAAAATTTAGATTCCTGGAAGTTTAATTGCAGTGTTTACTTTTTTGTGCATATATATATATATATTTCATATGTATGTTATGTGAGTTCATCTGTGTGTGTATGTGTGTGTGCCACATAATCTGAAGTTGACATTAAATATCTTTCTTGACCACTTCTCTACTTATTGAGGTCTATAGACGAACCTGGATCTCAGCAATCCTGGCTAGCCTAGGTAGCCAACCAGACTTCTCTATCTCTGTCTCCCAAGTACTGGACTTACAGACACTTTTCTGCCATGTCCATACGGATTTTACAGGGTTTCTGGGAATTCGAACTCCAGTATTTGTACTTATGTGGAAGTGCTTCATCTACTGAGCCATCTTCTCAGCCCGGCTGTCATTTTCTAAGGATAAAAATAAACCGATAGATTTGACTTCAAGGACTTGAAAAATAATAAAGTAACCCAGGTACCTCAGTGGTGTAGCTGGTTGTCAGTGTATGGGAGGCTTCAGCTCAGCATTTATCATAAAGTATGATTAAAAAAGAAAAGCCAACATTAGTTAGGAAGAACAGTGTATTCAGATGAAAGGCAAGGGCTACCAAAGTATGAAGTGGACACAAAACCAAAATAAATCTGATAGAATGCACAAATTCGTAGCAGAAAATTCTGGTTCTGTGCTTTGTTTTTGTGCTTTAAAGACAGGTTCTTTCCAGTAGCCCAGATCTAGGATGGCCTGACTCCTCCCACTTAACCTCTCCAGCACAGGGGTGACAGACACGTGCCACCATGCCCACCACAAAGTTCTCCTGTACGGAAAGTCACATGGGTATGTTTCTAAATACCTTTTGCTGTTAAAGATATTTTTTACGTTTTATTGTATTTTTATGTTATGCGTGTGAACATGTCTGTCACCTTTGTGTATGTCTGTGCAGCACATGCGTGCAGTGCCTGAAGAGGCCAGAAAGGGCGTGATGGATTCCCCAGAACTGGGGATGTAGAGTTGTGAGTTGGATGAGTTGGGTTCTGGGAACCAAATCTGAGTTCTCTTAATCCCTGAGCATCTGTCTCTCCATCCTCCGCCTCCCGTTCTTTATGCTCTGATTCAATGTCGAGGCGTGACAGAATGAAGTGTGGTCCAGAAGTCCTGGGAAGGAAAACAAAAGGAGCCGAATCACTGAGGCAGGGCCCTTCTAGCTCTCCCATCTCCCACCTGCTGTTGAATACCAGCCAGAGCTCAGTCGCTTGATCACAAGGACCACAAGAATGGAAGGTAGCATTTGGGAGCAAGGCGTGAAGACAAGTCTGTGTCCCTGATCATGTGGGTAGTACGACAAGCCAAGCCAACCTTAGGCTGCATGTTTTGAGATATCTCTTACACGAGAAAAAATTAGCTTTTATTTTAAGACACACTTTATTTAGTTTTTACAATAAACTTTATAGTCCATGTAGTATGATGCAAAATAAATTCAGGACTTGAAATAGCATCATCTTTGAAATGAATAATAACTAGTAAAATGGAATGAGAGAGGGCGAGAGAGAGAAAGACGCTCAAGAGACATAGAGAAAAAGAGACAGGGAGAGAAAGAGAGAAGGGATCTAGATGCTAATACTAAATTATCATCTTCAAATACAGAAAAGCTTAAGAATGTATATTAAAGGCATATCACGCAACCCACGATAATACATGTTCAAAATCTTTGAGAAATAGTTTGTTATCAAACAGAAAGTACTCCATTTGACCTAAAGTAAAATAAAGTTCTGAATAGTCCAATAACCATATCCAAATAGGGTGGCAGGTTCAGATGGTTTTACTGCTGCATTCAATCTAAACTCAAACATCATGTAATTCTTATGTTATTTAAATAATTCCATTCCACAGGAAAAAAATGATATGTCTTTAATTCATTGCCTAAAGTATCATGAAGATAGCACACAAGAGAAAATTATATGGGCTCCAATTATAGATATAAAAGGAAGTATTTCAAATAAACTATTAGATGTCTGAATCCAGATATCCATTTTTTAAATTATATGATACGGCAAATGAAATGCATTCCAGTAACACAAGGATCACAGACTTTATCAACATATTTTATTATATCAACAATCCCAGGCATATCAATCGCAGCTGAAAGGCTATTCAGTAAAATGCAGAGCTATTGTGGATAACTGTACGGAAGAAGGATGAGAAGAAGGCCACTGAAAAACAGTAAATGTTAGTTCCAAAAGCGGCAGATGAGATTTTAAAGAATAAAGCATTAAAGCCATTTCCTATTAAAACCTGAGATCAGATCCTGCCATTGTCCCTTTATGATCTTTGGAGCAGTAGCTAATGTGAAAGACACAAACAAACCAAAAACCGACACATTCAACGAAGGACATTGGAGGAAAGGGACAGGGTGACCGTAATTGTAGCACTAAAAGCTATCTCAAAATTTGGTCTAAGCCTTGTGAATTCAAAAGATAAGTATACGACAAACAAAAGTATATATATATTTTTTATATTTCAAATCAGTAATATAAATAAGACAATAAATCCCACTCAGAATAGCACTGGCATTTAAAATCTTGGATTGATCTATCTATCTAACTATCTATCTATCTATCTATCTATCTATCTATCTATCTATCTATCTATCTATCTATTCAGCTGTGGAAGCATCAGTGACCAGGAAGCAGCAAGCTTAATGGTATGAGCTAGGTCAGTTCTAAAAAACAAGACAACCAGGGCAGAGGAAGAGTGAGAGATTTAGATTTCAGGATGTCTGGCCTAAGATTTGATCCTCCTATGTACTTACTGGTCTACTCAGAGAGCTTCTATATACCCACTAAAACTTAGGCTAGATATCCCTTCTAGGAAATTCTTGGCACAACGCCCGATGCAAAGGAAACCATTAAACTGTAATATGACTTTAAATGGATTCAGAAAAAAAAGGGAAAGAAAGATCAAGATCCTGGATGGAAGACACAATTGAGTAAGAATAGTAACTCGAGCTGAGCTCATAATATAAGTGATTAATCCTTATGATCTTTATAGATATTTATAAGCTTGGGCATTTTCAAGACCAACTAACACAGATGCATGCTGCTATTGAACAAGGTTCAATGAATTAATGCCAAATAAAAACAAATCAGAGCTTTATTATTGCTGCGATTATATAAATTCACTTTGTAAACTTCCCTTCACAAGCGGGACACTTTGATAAGCAATGAATTTGCAACCGTCCAAGTGAATTCTGCAATCAGATAACTTTGAACCTAGATAATAACTTAAGTCTCACGAACACATCCATATCTTGGGTCTGTCTGTCTTTGGGAATCTCATTTCCAGCTGCGGGTGGCTAGAGGGAGGTGGCCACCAGATTGGAAAGAGCATGTGTATAGAGGATGGTCTGTCTCTTGGAGGGTGGGTGGTGACTAATGAGTTAGATTACTTTCCAGCTGTTTCCCAGTAAAATGCCTTGTCAAAGGTGTTCTAGGATAGGCTTATCCTAAGGGTAGAGTCAAAGATGGGGAAAGATCTTAAGCACAGTCAGATTTTCTTGACAGTTTAAGATCAATTAGAGGTAGGGATTGGCAAGGGAAAGGCAGAGGAGGTTGCTTGCAACCAGAGGCAGGAAATGGCAAAATAGCTAACAACAACAACAACAATAACAACAACAACAACAACAAGACAGCTAAATAGCTACCTTACCAACTTAGCTCAAGCTTTAGTATATATTTAAACAAAACCACGGGCTTTTCTTAGTCCCAGAGGAAGATTCCATAACCTCTTCCATGTATCCTTGACTCTAACGCCAGAACCACACAGCTGAAGGTGTCCAGTTCTGCTGCCCGCTGGGGTTGGAGCGTGATCCATTCAAATGTATTTTCACCAACTCTGGTTTTGACGGTTTCCTTCAGTGTCTAACTTGACTTTCTTGGAACTTGCTCTGTAGATCAAGGTGCTCTTGAACTCTAAAACCTGACGGCTTCTGCCCTCTGAGTGCTGGGATTAAAGATGTATAACCACCACACCAGGCCCTGAGCTTCTCTTTAATTTACCTTTTGACAAGTTGGAAATTCAGCTGGGTGGAGTCTTCTGTGACGTCACTACTCTCTCTTCCACTTAGCATAAGGCTTTTCTTTAATCTGTTTACCCTTCTTTTCCCCACCGACTGTACATTTTTCAGTGTTCAGCATACTCCTTTTCATTATAGAGCTGCGAAAGCCTGGCCACCAATAGCTACAGAATGTAGTCAATTCTAGGTTGTTATGAAATGTCCTCCACTAAAATTGTTAATCCATAATTCTTCAATTAAGCCTTAGGCAGATTTTTTTTGTTTTTTTTTGTTTTTTTTTTTTTTTTGAGACAGGGTCTCTCTGTATAGCCCTGGCTGTCCTGGGACTCACTCTGTAGACCAGGCTGGCCTCCAACTCAGAAATCCACCTGCCTCTGCCTCCCAGAGTGCTGGGATTACAGGCGTGCACCACCACCACCCGGCTCAGATTTTTTTATTTTTATTTTTAATACAGGTAGAAAGCAACCATCTTCTTCACCAAAATATCACAAGAATAGTGTCTAGGCCACATACTAAAATTATCCTCTGAAACCTAGTGAGTTGGGACCCTGCAATTCAAATCACCCTCAGCACTGCTGTCTTCCATGTTCTTACCAGTATAGCCCACTGAGCCCCAGTTAAAGTGGTCAACTGCTTTTGTAATCTGAAGTCCCAAATCTACATTCCTCCAAAGAAAGGGATGATTAGGCCTATCACAGCAATCTCTGTCTGTAAGAGGAAGCTGAGGCCATCTCTACGGAACCGCTGGGGGCTGCGCAGCCGCAAAGATAGCTTCTGCAGGATGATCTAATTGAGGACTGCCTGCGAGACCAAGGATTGCTAATGCGGACAATGCCAACCAATCAGAAACTGCTGCTTAGAAGCGATGCTTTCTTGGGACCAATGGGGTTGGGGGGCGGGTGGTATTAAAGGTACCACCGTCAATGCAGCAGTGTTTGGTTGAGCTTGCCAAGGCGTTTCTCCCCTGCCGCTGTAGGAGTCTGTGTAGATTCTGTGCCACCTCTCCTCCAACCCCCAAGGGCAGGTAGGGTCGGGGCATGGAGTAGTCTGGGACACAGGCGGCACCAATCCTTGGTACCAACTTCTGTCTTAGTTGGGGTTTTATATTGCTGTGGAGAGACACCATGACCACAGCAACTCCTATAAAGGAGAGCTTTTAATTGGGGCTGGCCTACAGCTTCAGAGGGTGAGCCCGTTACTGTCACAGGGAGAGAATGACTGCATGCAGGCAGTCGTTGTGCTGGAGAGGGGCTGAGAGTTCTCCATGTGAATCCTCAGGCAGCAGGAAGAGAAGGTAAGTCATTGGGCCTGGCTTGACCCCAAAGCCCACCCCTTATTACGCATCCTCCAACAAGGCCACGCCTCCAACAAGGTCTCGCCTCCAATAATGCCACTCCCTATGTGTCAGTGGAAGCTATTTTCATTCAGACCACCACAATGACTCCAAGTTATTCTCTTTAGTAAAATAGAACTCTGATGAGCATAGCCTAGGGGATGAGAAAAAAGTCCCAGGGACCAACCAGTCTTACTGGCCAGGAAGGCTTTTAAGCAATGGGTCTGAGGTATGCAAAGATCTCTCTCAGCAACAGTGGGAACAGAGGACAGATTGGGGACATGAATTAGGACAGCCTGTTCAAAGCACTAGCTACTGCATGCATTTTTGTATTCAGATAAGTCTGTGTCTCCAGCGGAACTCAGACCTAACATCCTTTGTAGAAAATTCCTGGTATGAGAATCCCATTGAGACCCCTCCTGCATTTCGTCTCTTGGTTCTCAGCTTTTAAATCATTTCAGTCAACACTCTGATGCATTCTCCCCTGCTATACGAATCTTTTCCTCTCTTTCCCTCTCTTGCTCTCCTCACTTCAACTTCTTGATCCTTTACTACACACAAGGCATGCTGCCATAACAATCAACGTACTGATTTACTCTCAGTATCCCCTACTTGACTATAAATTTCTTCATGGATAGAGTCCTGCTCTGTTAAGCCTTAGATCTTCAGACCCACGATTAGTGTTTGCAACTAGTAATAGGTAGTCACAAGGCAGGATGGCAGGACTGGCTGATCGCACAAATGCTTTTTCAGCTGATGAGTGAGTTGGTCTGGGGAAGAAATTATAAACCTGGAAGTGATTAGAGAGGCCAATGAGAGAACTATTTTATCAAAATCTGTTTGAAAGACTTGAATTTATTTTACTTTAGAAACAAGCTCATTTGATTTTATGTCTGCTTAAACTATTGTTTTCTTATGTTATGTCCAGGTTTAGAAGAACATTATTTGGGATTGCTTTGGACAGTTATTAAAATGTTGAAGAGAGTAGGCGCATGGGATAGGAGATTAAGCCTCAACTCCCAGTGTCTGGAGATCCCAGGTCAGAACACACTGTGATAGGATGAGCCCAAGTGAAACACACTGAATTTCGGTCTCAGCCCTGTACTGCCACCGGTAAGAGATAAATCCCTGGGAGGCACATGCCTTTTCAAGTGATGGTAATGTTGGCAGTCACTTGAAACACTTGCCAGAGTTGTTAGTAAAAATAACGTAGTCTGAGACTGTGTTCCCAGCACAAAGTAGCCCTCAGTACGGCTGAGTGCTGCCCCAGCCCCCACGTCAAACCCAAGAGAAGAACACGGGTATCAGTGCTCTTACCAGCAACTGTGTCTTATCCAAATGATAAGGCTGTGGAGGCAGAAAATGCAAGGTTTGAATTCCAGCTCCGTCCTGAAGTCAGTGCTTGGTCCGTATTGTTTTTTTTTTTTTTTCCTGCAGACCCCAGCTCTCAGTAGCATCCAATCGTCTCTGACATTCTCCTAGTCATCTTGTTTACGCATCCCAGCATCTGGGACTCGAGGGCTTCTTGCTGCCCAGTCTAGGGAAAACAGAGTGCTTTCTGCTTCCTCTATTGTTGCCATGCCGATTAGGGCGCCATCTTGTTCTGCTTTCTCCCCCAACTGTCACTACCAAAAACCCGCTAAAATCAAAGCTCAGCCTTCTTTCACAATGAAATTCAAGCAGAAGACAGAAGGCAGGGATGGCCCTGTCTTCCTAGAGCCTAGGACACAGGCTTGTCCCTTATCCATGCAGGCTCAGGGACGGCTTGCTTAGTGTTTAGGCAATCCTCTTCTTGCCTTTCTGGGCTCTGTAGTGTCGTTTCTGGCTAGTCACCAGAGTTCCAGCCTTTTGTTTCAGGTTAGCTGTGGTCTGATGTGCCAGTCACGGGCCAGACCCATGGGGCAAATGGAAAGCATCACAAATCAAAGTCGGCTGAGAACAGAAAGGTCTGGGGAGGAGGATATTTGTAAGCCTGATCAAGAAGCTGGGCTTATTGACAGAGCTATGGGGAAATCACAGAAGGGATTCGGCCGGAGGAGGGGTGATGCTCCAAAATTCCCGTGGCTGCTGGAAGCCGGGTGTGACTAGGTTGCTGTAGGTGATTGACACCTGGGAGTTGGGCAGTAGGAGAGGCGTGGAGAGGAACCCTGGGAAAGCATATGAGCCTTCAGTTCTCAAGGGTCTCACCTTCTGGAGCAGGGAGATGACAGTGGACAGGCAGCCACGTAGATGAGAAAGCTGAAGTAATAAACACGGGGAGCAAACTTAAAACAGAAGAAAGTAAAGTGACATGACTGTAACAGGAGCCCCTCCCTTACTCCCTGAAAAAAAAAATGGCGTCAGCTTGGAAGTCCAAAGATCACGGGACCTCAAGAGACAGAGCCGCAGAGGCTCAAGGGTGGGCGGGAGCTCAGTGTGGCATGTTGTCGGAGACATGGATGGAGTAGGGGGAAGCGGGGAGGTCTGCTGATTATTCTGATGGGCTCTTAGAAGAAGACGTCGACCTGTGACGTGTATTTGATGCATGGCGGACCCTGAGTTGTGAAGGGGGGGAGCCAAGTGTAGACCTGTGTCTCCAGTTGGAGCCTGGGCACCGCGGTAAATGATATGGCCACAGCCCGAGACGTGGGCATCAGGTACCGGAGTGATGCAGCTTGTGTGAACGGTAAAATGAAAACGGGACGGGGTGGCGAATCTTAGTCCAGAATTTGCACCCGTGGGCCTTGTAACTTGAAAAGGCAGAGTTCGATATCTATTTTATGGGATGGAAATGTCCTTCCTAAGAAACCTGCAAGTGGAAAGTCCCCTTTGCTTCATTCATGCTCCCTGGGCTGAAGGATGGGCGCCCCCCACTGTGGTCTGAAAAGGTAACAGCATAGGGAAAGGCACGGAGATGCAGAGGTGGGCGGGGCTGACAAGGTGGGCAAGGAGTGACAAGCTATATTCGGATGTTAGGATCTTCCCTAGGAAGATGACGTGAAAGCGGACACATGACTCAGACCCTTCACTGACGCCTTGATGCTGGAGACTGCAAAGGGGAGGATGTAGTGTAGCTGGCTGTTTTTGTTACGTTGTAGTTTCTCCTACCCTTTCAACCCCACCCTCACCCGGAATACTAGATAGGAGAGAGAGAAAGGGAAAGGGGGTGATGAAATTTTTAGACTAATTTTGTTGATTAGGGGTGTTGAGTTCCTTGGGGGCAATTTGATCTTTGATCTTCACCCTCAGGATATCTAATTATTATTTTTATTTCCCCTTCCCCTTCCTTTCCCCCTTCCCGTCCCCCTCCCCCTTCCTTCTTTGCACATGGCTACTTAACAAACCACAACCAACCAACAACCCACCACGACTAACGACCCTACCTCTGGGGACCCTAGCATTTATATACCCTCTCAAAAGTCCCCAGAATTCCAAACATCACACAATCACAGAAACTATCTGCGGATGGCAAAACCATGCCCCTGCTAGAGCACGAGGCAAATCACAATCAGCTGCTGTAGAAAGTCTGAAGCGGCCCCACCTCCCACACCTGGGATTTAAACAAAAACGTATTCCCATAGTGTCTCTGTGTTTTTAAAGAAACCAAAATTCCAAAATTGTCACTACAGTCTTTATCATACCATTCTTAAATTGGAAGATTAAAAAAAAATAAAGATATCATAAAAGCCTGCCCCAGAGCTGTTGCAGGTGTGTCTGCTTTGTCACGTTTCTGTCAGCAGGCGGAGAGGAGAGAGGCCGTGTCTGTGCTCAGTGTTCTGACCTATGAACATCTGAATGATTAGTAGCCTAACATCCTCTCAATAAAGTGAGCCTGAGACCACCAGTCTGGCATCGGCGGCCCCTGCACAGGGAGCTAGCCTGAGGTAACCACCAGTCTGGAATCCTACAGGTAGGAGTAAGCCCAAAACAGATGACCCTTGCATAGGGCTACTCAGGAAGGCTGGGCTGAGGAGTGAGCCCAAGATGACCACCCAGGACCAGTACCATGGGTTCTAGACAGGAAGCTATCCTGAGATTACCACCCGTTTGGTACCATGGAGGTCCCGGGGCAAAGGTAGTAGGGACAGACCATGCCTGAGGTGACCCTCCTGGGCACCATAATGCATAAATGAGGCATAGAACTCCTGAGATACCTGAGACAACCCTAGAGACCTCAGATACCACTAAGAGGGTAAAGTAAGTGGTAGAAAAATGGGGGGGGGAGAGAGAGAGAGAGAGAGAGAGAGAGAGTGAGAGAAAGAAAGAAACACAAGGATGTACCATGTAGAGAGGCAGAACTGGAGACTGGAGGGTAGTGAGGAACAGCCTCATGTGAGTAGCTGGTGATGCCACCCGAGACCATGGTGGGGTCCTGGCCTGTGCTGCCACCAAGGGCCAAGCATGGGTCTGTGGTTCTGAATCAGCAGGGGTCTGTTACTACCAAAGGTGGAGCAGATATCCCTGGTCTGTGCTGCCTGCTGGGAAAAGGTTAATGTTTGAGGGCTGGGCAGAACTGGCCCTACTCCTCACCTGGGCATCTGAGGAGAGCTTGGCATGAAGGTATGAGAGCAGCAGAACTGACCCTTTCCCAGCTAGCTGCAGTACTCAGGAGAGAGGGCCCCGAACATGTCCGGAGTTAGGGTTATGCCAGCCCTAAGGATATGAATTTGGGAAAGCCAGCCGCAAGGGTGCGAGCATGGGAGAGCTGGCCCTGCCACTTTTCTACAGCTACTTATCTGCCATGCAGTGACACCAGTGAGGGAGGGAGATTTGCCCCACCTTCACACCTTGTCACCTAAGGTAAGTGGGAGAGCCGGCCTGAGGGGTCATCAGAGCAGGAGAGCTGTCCCTGCCTCTCATCTGCTGCGTCCCTTGGAGGAGCAGGTCCTATATGTCACCTGGGCAGCACAGAAGAGCTGGCCCTGCATGTGGGGATGGCTGGTGAGCCTACCCTGTGGGCGTGAGTGTGAGGGAGCTGGCCCTGCCTCTTGTCTGCTGTGAGGTGACACTAGCAAGAGAAAGATCCCTTCCCTTCCCCTTCCTCTTCCCCTTCCTCTTCCCCTTTCCCCTCCCCTCCCCTTCCCTTCCCCCTCCCCCTCCCCCTCCCTTTCCCCTTCTCCTTCCCCTCCCCTTCCCCTTCTCCTTCCCCCTCCCCTTCCCCTTCCCCTTTCCCCTCCCCCTCCCCCTCCCTTCCCTTCCCCTCTCCTTCCCCTTCCCTCCCCTTCCCTTCCCTTTCTCTCCCCTCCCCTCCCCCTTTCTCCCCTCCCCTTCTCCTCCCCTTCCCTCCCCTTCCCTTCCCTTTCTCTCCCCTCCCCTCTCCTTCCCCTTCCCTCCCCTTCCCTTCCCTTTCTCTCCCCTCCCCTCCCCTTTTCTCCCCTCCCCTCCCCTTCCCCTCCCCTTCCCTTCCCTTTCTCTCCCCTCCCCTCCCCTTCTCCTCCCCTCCCCTGCCCCTCCCTTCCCCCTCCCCTTCCCCTCCCCCTCCCCTCCCCTCCTCTCCCCTTCCTTTCTCTCCCCTCCCCTCCCCTTCCTTTCCCTTCCCTTCCCTCCCCTCCCTTCCTTTCCCTCCCCTTCCCTTCCCTTCCCCTCCCCTTCCTTTCCCTCTCCTTCCCCTCCCCTTCCCTCCCTTCCCCTCCTCCTCCCCTCTCCCTTCCTCTCCTCTTCCCCCTCCCCTCCCTTCCCTCTCCCCTCCCCTCCCCTTCCCCCTCCTCTCCCCTTCCCCCTCCCCTCCCCTCCCCTCTGTCTTTGATACCAGCTTCAGTGGGACATTTGGCCCTGCTCCTCACCTGCTGCACCACTCTCGAGAGCTGGCCCTGTACCTCACTGGGGCAGCACAGAAGAGCTAACTAACCCTGATGGCAGAGGAAAGGGTGAGCCAGTCCCACAGGTCTGTTCATGGAAGAGCTGGCTCTGCAACTTGTCTTTATGGCAGCAAAGGTAGGGGAGAGATGCTCTTCCCTTCCCCCATTCCTTGCCATCTTTGGCAGGGGGGAGAGCTGGCCCTGGGTCATGAGGGTAGAACTGGTGTCCCGCGCTACCGTCTCGCCAGCAAGAAAGACGCAGCACACTCAAGATCCTTCTGCAGTAAAGCTTTAATGCTCCTGAGAGGGAGAGCATAAGCCTACAGAGCAGAGACCCAGATACCCAGAAGCCCATCCCTTATATAGGCTGCAACCCCTGCCTCGGACGTGTCATCCCCTGATTGGCTGCAGCTCGGGAGAGGCGGAGACCAAGGGATGGTAAACTACCCAGCACCTGGCACTGACTTGTTTACTTCAAGCCAGCAGGATGTTTTGGACTGGCAGGATGTTTTGGGCTGGCAGGATGTTTTGGGCCGGCAGGATGTTTTGGGCCGGCAGGATGTTTTGGGCCGGTAGGATGTTTTGGGCCGGCAGGATGTTTTGGGCCGGCCATCGGCTCCCCACAAACTGGCCATGTCCCTCACCTGCTGCAACACTCAGGAGAGCATGCCCTGCATCTTTGCCTGGGCAGCAGGATAGGGCTAGCCCTGATTGTGAGGGGTGTACTGGTGAGACGGCCATGCAGGCTGACTGTCAAGCTCAGATGCCTCTCAGGCCCAGATCCAGGGCTCTGAATGGGCCCACCCTAACATCTACCCCATCAATGAACTGCTGGAGTGAATGAAGGGACTAATCCTACAGAGCCAAACCTACAGGATCTCCAGGACACAGGGCAACAACAGGATATCTAAGAAGTTCCAGTGAGGTTCCAGTATGGATAGAGTACGAGGCCTCGTACCAGACCAACAAGTCATTGTAATGAATACTTGCAAGCCAAGAAGGGCAGACAAAAGAGTACACTGTGGGACACACTATGACATACTACCGCTTCCACAATGAGATTTTTTTGCTCTGTTAAGGGGGAGGGTGGAGGGCAGGTATGAGGGGAGGAGGAGATGAGGGAGACGGGTGCATGATGTGAAATTCGCAAAGAACCATGTCTTAGTTAGGGTCTTACTGTTGTGAACAGACACCGTGACCAAGTCAAGTCTTACACAACATTTAATTGGGGCTACTTACAGGTTCAGAGGCTCAGTCCATCATCATCCTGGTGGGAGCATGGCAGTTCTACATCTTCATCTGCAGGCTCTAGAGGAAGGAAGACTGATTTCTAGGCAGCTAGGACGAGTTAGTTTTTGTTTTTTTTTAATTGAAAAGGGAAGTAAAAACACTTTATGATAAAATTAAAGATTTACATGGAAAAATTTTCAGATAAAGTAGAAGAGATACATAGAAAAATACATTAAAATTGACAATTTTCATGGAAAATTAAGAAGTAAAGTGGTACACATAAAAAACATGGCTAAATTACTTGAAAAATGAAATAGAAATATTTTATGATAGAATTGAAGAGTGACATGGAAAAGAGTTCTGATAAGATTGTAGAAAAATGTAGAAAAACATGTTAGAATTGAAGATTATCATGGAAAATTTTATATAGATATAATAATGGTAGGCATAAAAGTATTCCTAAGTTGATTGAAAGTGGAATTATAAACACATTTACACAATATCTGTCCACAAGTCTAGCCCTACAAAGGATAATTGATGGAAAATGCCAAAACAAGGAGGGAAACTACAACCTAGAAAAAGCAAGAAAGTAATCTTCCAACAAACCCAAAAGAAGATACCCACACAAACATAAAAATAACATTAAAAATAACAGGAAGCAACAATTACTATTCCTTAATATCTCTTAACAACAATGGACTCAACTCCCCAATAAAAAGACATAGACTAACAGAAATATTTCTCATGTAAATCTTCAATTTTATCAGAAAATATTTGTAATTCCCCTTTTAATTAATTTAGTAATGTTTTTTATGTCTACCATTTTATTTGCATTATTTTTATAATAATCTTCAATTTTAATGTCTTTCTATATATTTCCTCTATTTTATCAGAAATGTTTTCAATGTAAATCTTTGATTTTATCACAAATGTTTCTCATTCCACCTTCAATTAATTTAGAGTTTTTATATCTACCATTTTACATTTAAAATTTTTCCGTGAAATAGTCAATTTTAACGTGTCTATATATTTCTTGAATTTTAGCAGAAATATTTTCCATGTAAATCTTCAATTTTATCTGAAAATGTTTATACTTCTACCCTTAATCAACTTAGAATTATCTTTATGCCTATCATTTTATCTGTATAGTTTCCATGATAATCTTTAATTTTAACATGTTTTTCTATATATCTCTTCAATTTTATCAGAAATATTTTCCATGTAAATCTTCAAGTTTATCAGGACAAGGGTCTTAAAGCCCACACCCACAATGACATGCCCACTCCAACAAGGCCACACCTCCTAACAGTGCCACTCCCTAGGCTGAGCAGATACAAACCATCACAAACCAATAAGAAATTTTATTTATTTATTTATTTATTTATTTATTTATTTATTGTATATGACTACACTGTTGCTGTCTTCAGACACACCAGAAGAGGGCATTGGATTCCATTACAGATGGTTGTGAGTCACCATGTGGTTGCTGGGAATTGAACTCATGACCTCTGGAAGAGTAGTCAGTGCTCTTAACCGCTGAACCATCTCTCCAGCCCTCACAAACCAATAAAAAGTTTAAATACATTATCTCTATATCTATCTATCTATCTATCTATCTATCTATAACATAAAATGCACAATCCTGGGCACAGGGTATCAAATATGTGCTGTAGCCGAGAACTCCGAATCTATTCTTATACTATACCCTCATCTAATACCTTCTAAAACTCTTGCTTTAAAACAGAAATTCAAATGTTTTGGCTTAGAATGGAAAGTCTTCCCAAACTGGTCTTCAGTCTGTCATTCCATTCCTCAGAGTATTTGTAGTCCTTGTGACTTCTGTGCTTTGGACGTTCCTGGGAGGTCAATGTTCCATGTACAGGATGAAGGAAGATGGGTAAGGAAGGGCACTGAGCGCCTGCTATGTTCCAGAACTCAATGGGAGGCGGGGGAGGGGGTACTGGAGAGACGGCTCAGTGGTAACATCTGCTTGCTGCTCTTGCAGGGGACTGGAGTTTGGTTCCCATGATGCACATTGGGTGGCTCGAAACTATCTGGAAGGCTAGCTCCAGGGGATCTGATACACTCTCTGGCCTATGGGGCACTTGTACTCACATGTATACAAACAGATGGACAGACAGATAGACAGACACCCCCCAGACTTAAAAAAAAGTCTAAAAGTCTTAAAAGCTTTTCAGCCATTTTCCCCCATTTCTCATCAACAACTTACAACACTGGCACATTGTCTTCACTTCATGAATGGAAACAAATGAACAGACGAGCAAACAAACAAAAAACAAAATCGCCGTTTCTGGGGCCGTTTTGTCAGGAATGAGCACATTTGAACCAGGTGTTTCCGAATGTAGGGAAATCCACTGCAGCACCTTCCCGTATAACTGTCAGAGTTCAAGTGCATTCTCATTAATCATAGTCTTGCCCTGACTTTCAGAAGTTTTTATAGTATTGGCTGGAAACCGTGATTCTAGTGATAATGTAATGTAGCAAAATTATAGCCAAATGGTATAAAATTTTAATGGCACCATCCCATGCTGTTTAACAATGGAGGCCCTTTGTGACCCGAGCCAATAGCTTAGAGCAGACGTTAGTTTCCTTGTAGCTCCACTGGATTTAACAAGCCTTGCCCGAGTTGTACATTGCCTTAATAAGTAGAGCAGTTCTGGTTAGAACCCTGGTTTGAAGATGTTACAGTCATTTAATTGTCTCAGGGTACCTCACAGAGAAGGTAGACCAGATAGACAAGGCAGTCCGTGACTTTAAGTATCCCTTTATTTTTATGTGTATGTGTGAGTGCCTGCTTGTAAAAAAGTGGTATACCAGGTGTGTGCCTGGTGCCCTTCAGGACTAGAAGAGAGGGAGTGGTTTCTCTGGAACTGCAGTGACAGATGACTGTGAACAACTAGAGAAAAATAGAGAAAGGGATTATGGTAGAGACTTCCAGGAGGAGGCTGTCTCCTTGACATGACCTTGGTCATGACACTTGGTGGGGAGATGCACAGGTAGAAGATTTGTGTCAAAGACATCCTTGTTAGTGGTCTGTGCGTCTAGATAAAAGAAGGGCCCAGATTCTGAGGACAGTGTTCATGGCCCTGTCCAGCTGGACTCAAAGGCACTGTCAAGCTCAGTCACAGGAGAGTTTTCTCCTGTGTTCTTGGCCATTCTGTTCATGTTGGTAGGCCAGAGGACGGAGAGCCAAGACACTGGAATAAAACTTGGATTTATCTGAATTCCAGAGAGGAACAAGCCTGTCTATCGAGGCCTAGATTACGATGAGAATCTTGTTTCTCTACATGGTTTGTGAAATTTTCTGTCAGTCAAGGATTGCCAGGGAAAACCTTTGGCACAACACAATAGGCTGACTGACTTCCTGCCGGGGGAACTGCAGAGGATTCTTCTGGAAACGAGGGACAGAGAGAGTTAATTATACGGTTTGTGCTGTGTCCAGTGATTGTTAGGGGAGACGGGATTCAGCTCTCTGAATTGCTTGTTGTGAAATGCACCCTTTCTGGGGGAGGCGGAAGTTGCAGAGCTGGGCCAGGATATCTTTTGTGAGACATCAGCAGCCCTCGAAGACGAGGGTCATTACACCACGGTGCGGCAGCGGAGTGACCTTTGAAGAAATACTTTACCTGTGCACTTTGCAGTGGGCTTTCTCTGCGTCTGTTATCACAATCTGGTTAATGGCAGGCCTGATATTTAGTGCCTCAGAGGAAAAGTGTAAAATGTCCCTGACATTTTTAAGAAATCAGGACTACAATCAATAGTGTTTTTAGCCCCATGTGCTGGAGCAGCAGCATAAACTCAGAATGGCTCCAGGCCAGCTCCTGTCAGACTGCCTTTCTTCCGTCCAGGTCAGTCTGGCCCTGGGTAGAACCAGAGCCTGAAATGAAAAGGCCTAATTTGCTGAACTCTGCTGAATTTAAATATGCATTTTTATTGAACATTAACAAAAATCACCACAAGTACTATCTAAGGCAAGATAACCCAACAAGCTAATTCAAGGGAAAATTTAACCAACCTCTTAAAATTAAAAATACTTTTTATTTATCTTTGATAATTGCATACATGCATATAAGCATTTAAGAAGCTATCCTCCCCACAGATGACCTTCTCTTATTCTCCTCTCTCTTCTAAAAAAAGATTTTTTTTTTGTTTTTGTTTTGAGAGAGAGTCTTACTTGCTTGTTAACCTAGTCTAGAACTTGCTACGTAGCCCAAGATGGTCTGAACTCCTGATAATCCTCCTGTCTCAGCCTTCTAAGTGCTAGGGTTATAGGCATTATTTCCAGGATTCCTAGCTCAATCTACTTAAAATATTTATTATCTTTGTTTGTCTGTCTGTCTGTCTGTTTGTGTGTGTGTGTGTGTGTGTATACGTGAGTGCATGTGTGTGTGTGTGTGTGTGTGTGTGTGTGTATGCATGCCATGATGCATGTATAGCAGTCGTTCCTCTCTTTCTCTTTCCACCTTGTTGAGGCAGGGTCTTTCCTGTTTCTACCCTGATGTATACTCCAGACAAATGATCCAGTGATATTCTGAGCAGTTCCCTTGTCTCTGCGGCCCACAGAGTGTCCTTCCACAAGAGTGCCCAGGTTATAGAGGAGCACCAGGAACACCCATTTTTTTTTAATCCAATCAGGTTTGGGGTGGGAACCAGGTTGCTGTCAGCCTTGCCTGGTGAAGCTTTTCCCTGCCGAACCACCTCTGCTGCCTCCAATTTGCCTTCTCAGGCGTCCCCTGCACTCTGTGCACTTAATTCGGATAAGACCACTAATTGCTGATTTTGCAGAAAAGCTCTGTAGGTTAGAGCTGCCTTGAAGAGGTTCACAGACCATGCATCAGCATTGTCCGAGTTTTCTGAAGGGGCATTAGAACTCTCCTCCCTCTTTCATGCTTCTTTCTCTTTATGGACACATTTTCAGAAGTCGTACCAGGCCCATGGGAGACGAGAGAAAAGTGACGGTGGCCTGGGTTCTTCATTTTGTGGAATTATAAACCAAATTTCAGAAAACGTTAGGGAAATGAACGTAAAAGTATTTCGGGTAATTGACTAGTCTGGGATGTCCATTCTTGTACATAGGAACACCGTGTGGGTATAG